>OY813001.1:39453518-40053518 GCA_963681545.1 Germaria angustata
CCTCTTGCAATTCGCCGCTGTGTGACGGGTATCAAGAATACCGCCCAGGGACTACCACGTGGAGGTTTGTGAGTCGACTTAAAATGTAAATGATAAGGATCTCTCTGGATTCTCCAAGTAGAACCAATCAGAAGTTTCGTCTTGTCACTATAGAGGGTATAATGATAAGGCGAAACTCCATAAGGTCAACCAACTGATGCATATAAAATGCATATGAAATGGTTAAAGTAGATATTACCGAAAAGCGTTTCACTGTATTCCAAAGTTTTAAATTAAAAATTGTTGAAGCTTTAATATTTTTGCTTCTCTCTCTCTCTTAAGTATCCAAATTACATTGTACACTAGGATCTAGCTCGAAGAAACTTTATACTTATTTGATAACATATCTTCCACAAGGTATTACACCATTAATAAATAACTATTTATGTTGCACTAAATTAACGGACAATTACAAGAAAATTAATCATACATCTTTATAACATGTACAAAGTATCATGGAAAAAAATCTACAACTTAAATCACTGTTGCAAACATCTCTTAATTTTCCCTTAGACAAAAAGAAAGAATTAAAATTCAATTGCTGACTATCAATGTGCATGCCACAAGACGATCCTCTTAATGTTCATTACTGCGATGGTCAATGCAACTTGCAATACAAAAAGAGGAAATACAAACCAACAACAACACATCATTAGAATCGATTCGTACAACAAGTGATAAGAAAATGATCCAAAAAGAAAGCAAAAAGAAATAAGCAGCAAAAAATGCATCAGTGCAAATTTACAGTTTATCGGTGAATAAAATCTTCATAAATGAAGCAAACAACTCAAAATCCAAAACTTATCTTTGTTGAAAAACTACACGAAAATCTATCAGAAACACATCAATGATGCCTTAGTTACTCATTCGTTGCACCATAGACTGCTAACAATGCAAAAATACATCCACACACAAGCACACACACGCGCGCACAAGTATCTGCAGCAGAAAGCGGCAACAGAGAAAACAAACCACCATGGATTGTTAAATGGATCCAAGAGATTTTCATGGTTAGTTATGTTGTCCTTGTGTTTAACAATTTTAATCGAAAATCTTATCATCAGCTCTATTTTTATGTTCATTTCAATGATTACTTTATTGCAGCTATGAAGTACTCTACGTCCATACTCGTACATTCACTTCAATATTAATTCTATCATTCTTGCAACGAGCTGATTTTATTTTCAACATTTTTGTATGCGGCGGTGGAATTGTGCGAGATTTTTCTATTGCCAAATTGCATTAGTTTATTATGTACTTGTATTGAAAATGAAATTATCTACTACATGCATACACATACTTGCATACACAGAAATAAGTATGAGTGAATGTTTATATGGATGTAGCAACTGCCGCAAGTGATATTGTAGAAATTGTCATAAGTACGAGGGAAGTTTTGTCGAGTGCATTGCCCTACTTGATGGCTGTTACCATATTTCTTTGCCAATATTTTATTTAATCTTCTATTAGTTGTTTCTTCCTTTTGTAGATAATAAAAAAAAGGATGTGTTTTGGTTATGACATTTTCATAGTTTATCATATAAAAATGCTTCAATGGATTCTTGACAAGATTTTTAAGGGATAAATAACTTTGAGATTAAATTGAAATGATTGTTGAACTGATTGTTTGTTTATTGTAGCTTAAGCTGTTTTATCTTGTGAAGCTTAAAATTTGTTTTAGCTTAAATAACATAAATCATGTAATTCATTATTTCTTATATTCGTAATAAAGATGCATAACAGATGTTTAATATATACATAATTTTCAACAAAATGAATTTTTTATTGCAATCAGATAGAGGAAGGATTTTCAAATGTTTTGGCTCCAGTTAGACTTATGAATTATTTTTATATGGGCTGGAGTAATTGGGCGGGAGTCATGTGTTAATTATAATATCAGAACAGAACAGTACCCGTTGCACCGTCAGGAAGTTATAATTTACGAGGATATTAATTAATTATTGAGCATGGAGAAGTAAAAACCAATTCAAAATCTAGAAAACGCCTTTGGAAGTAAAACACAACTGTCAAGAAAAAAATTGCATTCTAAATTTCTATGCCAGCAATGTTTTCGTAACGGATTTGTAAGCAAATATTAAAAACTTGAGTTGGTTTTAGCTCTTATGTAATTAATTTAAGCGCCTTTGCCCTTATTGATATTTATAGGAAACTTTTACAGCGCAATTACTTTAAATTGAATCCGATTAAGTCATGCAATTTTTAATTCTGGCGTCAAATTAAATTTGTTTTGTGTAATTATTTTCTAAAATAAAACAGGTGGAATTAGAGAAAATAAAAATTTTAAATTCAAGCCAATTTGAAAAATTAATCGAAGAATTGGAAAGAAATTCCAAAGGGTACTGGTCCGAATAGTTTCAAGTAACTTTGTATAAGTAATTCAGCAATTTAAAATTTAATCTCGTTTGCCCATTAGTTGTAAAGGGTACGCCAAATACGTTTTAAAAACATTTGTTGTTAATAAAATTTTTCTTATAGGATTAGTGTGACTCAAAATGTACCAACAAAACTGTGTGTACAGCTACTGGAGGCCGAACATATCAAGCAACTTAAACTCAGATCCTTAGAGGAAACTCTAATGAATCAACTTCAATTTCGAAAGCAAATAAATATTGCAAGTGATGCTCTGGGAGTAGAATATCAAGGTGATCTTCCAGACATTTAGAGTCTGAGACAGAATGTTTGTTACGATAGTCTCAAGTTGAAATCATTTTCGATGCTTGGCTGGTATAATCTTTGATTCGGAATTGTAAAATCGTTTGCAAAGTTTTTAAAATATTAGTTATTGACGCAATATGTGTCTCGAAATTTCTATTGAAAATCATTTTTATCATTGAATTTATTGTTTTTAATCTGCTGAATTTCAACAGGAAACAATATGGTGTGCCACATTTTTCATGTAGCATTTATCCATATTTGAAAGTTAATTACATATATTAGTGTCTTTTTTTCTGACAAAGAATTTAATTCGCTTGAAGCCAAAATCCATACCGCCATCTCCAGTGCTGGCCGACTTCATATATTCATATATATAGTCTGCATCTGACAATCAATGGGAGGCAAAGAACTATTTGAAATAAAATTTGATATTTTTTCAAGCCAGCAATTTTCCATTTTATATATTTTGCTTATTATACAATTGGAACACTATTTGTGCCAATGCCCCGCCTTCTCACAAATAAGATCCCGATATCTTGGGGGTGACATCTTACCGGACATAAGCCGATTACGGGGAATATGCTGGAGGAAACTAAGGAACTTTGTGAGTGACACGGAGTTTCTCTAGGCCTTTGGGTCAATATATTATGGTTAAATTCAAAGGAGCGCACAACAAGCCTTCACTGGCTTAGGTGTATGTCGTATGACATGGGCTGACATACCCCTCCAATCAACCTAACCTAACCTAACCCTACAATTTTAAATTAAAATTATACGTTCTAGTTTTTTGACTGTTTTTTTTTTTTAATTAATAAACTTAATTTATTTTTAAGCTTAAGGTCTTTCTAAATTTTATTTCAATTTTTATCGATATTTCGGTACTCATCGAGTACCATCTTCAGGATATTTGTTTATATAAAATAAACAAATATCCTTAAAAATTTAAATAAAATTTAAAAAGACCTTAAGCTTAAAAACAAATTAATTTTATTAATTAAATTAAAATGTTTAATACTAAATTAAATTTTTCGACTCTTTAAGAGCTCATAATAAATATTTTGAAGAACTTTCATATTATGCAATTCCCTGAAATATTAGTTTATTATGTGAATAATTTTTCATATTTGAAAGTGCAAATTTTTGCAAAAAAGTGCGTAAGAGAAATAAAAAAAATTAAAGACTTTTAAAAAAATTCTAGAAAAAGTGGTAGAACCCAGATTAAATTTTTTGATTGCAAATGTGTTTAAAATATGCTAAAGTGGCAGTTGTACCCAGTATCAGCCATATATATCGAGTGTTTCAATAAGGACTTTCTAGCTTTGAGGGTCAATAGCGGCCATATTAACGAGGCTGCATCTGTCAAACTGGCTGTCGTTTATTTATTTTATCAAATTACCAAGGACGAATACAGTATTAAACAACCTGTGCATATGAAATAAGTGCTTTATCGAAATATATTTTACTGTCGCCATAATCGTCCTCCATTTCTGGATGAATAGCTTCGTCAACAAACAAAAAATTGTCGAATTTGGTATGATTCGAGCCCACATTCGATTCAAAATTCACTGTTTGATGTGGATAGTGTTCTGGCGGCGTTATCGATTCATATTTCTTTGAGAATCACATTGGCCAGGACATTCTTCAGCCAAAATTGGATGAAATGGACACCAACGGCATGTGTTCTGGCGGCGTTATCGATTCATATTTCTTAGAGAATGATATTGGCCAGGATATTCTTCAACCAAAATTGGATGATATGAACACCAACGACATGTGGTTTCAGTAGGACGGCAATATGTGCCACTTAGCTCATGCCACATTGGACACTCAGCACATGCCATACTGGACGATCATCTCACGTGAAGAAAATGTATGCTGGTCACCGATATGACCACGTTATACTTTTTCTTGTGGAGTTTTCGTAATTTTCAGGAATATGAGAATAAGCCACACGCCACAACCAATATAACCCATGTCATCGGTCGAATTCAGTCTGATGTATGAGAAATTTAATACTTTTGAGATGTGCGTCATCCAGCACAGCCGCGGTAGATATTTGCATGGTGTTATATTTTACACGCAAGAAATCACAAATTCTTGGAAAATGTCATTAACATTTAACACTAACTTTGTTTTATTTAAATTAAGGGATAGGATGCGCCTAATGAAAGATCCTTTATATACCTGGTTAATACGCACGTCTTATTTTGGATAGGAAATTGCTAACTCTAGAATGCATTTACTGATTAATACCACTATATGCAACTAATTATAAGACGTCGCCACATATTTTAATGTGTGGAACTACACTCTTCTATGCGTTAATTCTGGTTCAAAATTTTTTCTTCTTAAATTTGTCTCAATTACTATTTAATTTCTAAAATTGTTCCTTAAGCAATGTAAACATATTTATGTGCCAGGTAAACACTTAATAAAAAGTCAGACTCACAGCACATAATGAATTTTTCAGTATTAGTTTTTGAAATAAAAAATTTTTTAAATGCTTTTTTTCTAAGTATTTTCTTTCAATTAAAATATGATAATATCCATATGATTTCCCAGTATGTTGCAACCTTCACATGCTTCCTTCTAGTTTTTCTCGATTTAAACTAGTTTAAGGTTTGACTATTTAAATTTTGTATTTCAAATATTTCTTTGTAAAATTTTTGAAACAACTTGTGACGTTAATGTTTTCCCATAATTCATTTGAAATATTTTCAGTTTCTTGTTTTCGAGTTGAGGGAGTAATAAATTATAAATCGAACAATCTATTGCATATATGAAAAATAATTTTACTACCTAACTTAACCTAGTTCTGGATAAATTTTCGTTTTTTTTTAAAGAAAATTTTGTTAGAAAACTATTTTTCTTTCCTGTTGCTAGAAAAAGAATTCTTGTGTGCATTTTAATGCAGTTGGAAAAATGTATGCAGCTATAAATTGCAGCAATGAGAGTATGTCTGTGTGTGTGTGTGTGTGTGTGTGTGTGTGTGTGCGTGTTTGTATTTTTGGCCAAAATGTCTTTGATTACGAGTATGTTGCAAGTTGTAAATATATGTGTATAATGCAGCAGTTGATATTGTCCTTGCTACCAAATTCTATGAGTTGACTTGATGTGCATTTATGTGCGTATATTGTACTTAAATATGTTATTCATACATATGTGTATGAGTGTGTTGCAGGCCTGTCTTATGGGTTTCTCATTCAACTTTTGTCGGTAATAAATTCATCTTTTGCTTGACACTTTGTCGTTCCTCGTTTTTGCTGTTATTCTTTTTGTTTTTGCATTTGTAGTGAAAAGTGTAGGGCAGTGCTGAGAAATGCATGTGTGTGTAAAAAATTCATTATTATTATTGCCTTTGTTGTTGCTGCTGCTGCTGCTGTTTGATATTATGCTGTGGCAGAGTTGTTGCAAAAAAATCGGTTTAAGTGATGGTTTTACTGCTTCTACTGTTGTCGTTATTGTACACATATGGACTTACTTTTTGTGTTGCTCTTCCTTTTGATTCTTCGAAAAAAACAACAACAAACACCAACGAGAGCAACAACAACAACAACAAAACATAAAGAACTTTAGCATCAAAGTTTGTTGGCGTTAATTTATAAGCGTCACAAAATGGTAAATTACATTTGTTACGTTTTTCTGTTGCATTTTGTATTGCAAAATGTATTTTAACACAACGAGCACACAATCCTGGTTGTATGCATTCTGTTTTGGATAGTTCCGAGAACTCGGTGACGTTTAGTTTAAATAACCAAGAAGGAAAGAAGAAATAAAACGGGGCATCCTTTATTAAATGTTCGTTCACTTATTCGTTTGTTTTCATCCTTTATGGTGCTGCAGTTGTTAGTTTTTGTTTCAAGTTGAAACTTGCCGCTGCTTTAATGTAACAAGGTTTCGTTTTTTTTTTGCAAAAATTTAACATAGAGTTGAATGACAACATGTTTCGTGCATTTAGTTTAAATTTTGTAAAATACAATGAAAAAAATGGATGGAAAAACTTCAACTGAAAGATATGTATATAGTTCATGGTCTGCATCTTGTTGAAAGAGCACCATTCGCTCAGTCGCTTAATGGGGAATACATCAAGTGATAGTCGAGTGACATTTTTGAATCAAACTAGGAAATGAAATTAAAATTTAAGAGTCATACGATAAAATAATTGTTTTATGGCCATGAATTTATATCATGGCAAAATGAATTTTTTAATTGCATTTGAATGGATTTATTATTATTTTTTTTTTGTTTTAGTAACGAAAACAATATATATATAGTACCCATGTAGATATTTTTGTTTTGAAGCGATGGAGATGAAAATTTTGTTGAATTGTATATATTTCAAATGATTCTAAATTTTAAGTGGATGGTAGCTCTTGAGAACGTTCGTAAATATAATGCTGCGCTGCAAAAGAAATGCAAATCTTCTCCTATCTAACGATACAAATCAACTGATGCTCTCTTGTTGTATGACTGTTGTATATGAGCGGAACTTAAGATGTTGTTGAATACCTGCTGCTTCACTGTTAAGATCATTTAAATAACTTTTGCAGCGCAAAACTGCATTTATGAACGTAAATGGAAAAATTATTTTTTTATTAAATTTATTATTAATTTTCTGTACAGAGCCATAGCAAATTTGTGAAACTTTTAATTCTATACAAAAAAAAAATATTTAAACTTTTTCTATTAATTAAACTCCTTAATTAGTTGGTTGTTTTATTTACAATTTTAGTTGATTCAATTAATACCATAATTAGTAGGAGAATTTGGATACTATCGATTTGTTATCTATTTTTCAGACTTTGAATGCAAGACCTTGCAACACAGTTTAAACTGTGTCTAGCGATTTGCGACAACGTCTGCTGTAATTTTGTTTAATAATCAAAAGTTGAAAAATAAGATTGGAATTCTCATAATTTTTTATGGGCTTTTGCATAACTATTTAAGTTTGAATATTTTCCAAACACGATGGCTAAAGTGTACTGATGACTTGGTTAGCGCCACTGCAATGCGGGCATATACACAGATCAGCCCAAAAGAAATAGAAATTTCTTTAACAATTTGTTAGAGGAATATTCCAAATAATTTTAAAGAATAATTTAGTAATATCTGTTTTTGAAAAATAGTTCAACCTTTTTCTATAATTTTAGCAAAATTGTTAATAACAAAAGTTGAAAATTTTATAAAAATTTAAAACTTATGTTTATTTGTCGTTACTAAGATTTACTTATTAATTTTTTTTTGATTATTAATTAAGTTAAATAGTGTAAATCCATATAATTATTTTTTAATGCCACAAGTTTCTTAATTGATTTTAGTTTTAACTTTTTTATGTATGCGGCCCAAGTATAAATTTGGACACAAGAATATCTTAATTTCATTTCATAAAACAATTTTCACAAGTATATTGACGAAATCCTTAATATTACAATGGATTAATCTATAACAGTGCGAATTGTTGTTAATTTTACTTAGTAGGCCATATTATTAACATGTAATAGGGCTAATTAAAGGACACTTAGAAAATCTTTTTAAAATCTCTGAAAATCATTCATTAATTAACAATCAAGTAAGACTTGATAAACTAATAAAAATATTAAAATGAATATTATTGAAAATAATAGATGTATAAAATGTTGTTTGTGGAATTAGTGTGACACACGAGGTTAGTTCAGAAGTAAGGTTATTTAATGATTTTTGCAGTATACCTGCAAGTGATTTTCAACTTTTTTTAAATCTTATATTGGTACACTCAAACCGATTACATGGATAACCATAGTTTCAATTTTATATCATTCATATTAAAATTTTCTTCAGCGCTGAAGCTCAATTCTCATTCGGTGGTTACGTCAACAAGTAGCAGTAGTTGCGAAAAGCCATTGCATCCGGCAAAAGTGAATGGTTAGTGCGCATAATTATCTGGAGGTGTGAGTGGGCCGTATATGGGCCGAGTTTTGTTGGACGACGTATGGTTTCAACATGACCGTGCCACGAGCCAGTCAATGCGATCGATTTCGGCTTTATTGCATGTGAAGTTTCCGGAATGTTTAATTGCATATTTTTAGTATGTCAAATCGTTAGTAAGATTTTTCGATTTGATGCCGTTAGACTTTTTTGTGGAAAGTAAAAATTAAACAAACAATAACCAATCAAATTTCAAATTATTGATTATTTAAGTCTAGGAAATGCCAGTTTCTGTAGTTTGTTCTTGTTTTTAAGTCTCTGGTGTTGAACTAAAAGCGAGAGTGTACCTCCTTCTTAGCCGAATGTGGCTTTTAAGGTCTAAACTATTACAGAATAGTGGATTTGGGATGGTATTCAAGTTTCTTTTTATATGTTGTCACATGTTTTGAAACCACAATTTAATTCAATAGCATGTAAAGGTCTTCATAAATGCCCGATTATTTTACATACCAGGATACGGCTGTAATTGTACGAAAGATTTTGTCGTCTTTGAGTTTTTTCCATATTAGAAACTAAGGCGGTGTCACGTAACTGAATCTCATATCGATTTCGAAATCGACTTGTATAATAATAGAATAAGCCATTTAAGTTGAGCTGCTTCCAGTTTCATTTGTATAAACTTGGCATGTGGTTTTCAAGTTAAATATTATGGTATTTAACCTCAGAGTATTGATTTAGTTATTGATACAAATAGGGAAATATGCTTTCCATTGCAATGCAAACGTAATAAACATGTAAACATTGTTATTTGTATATATATTAAGTTTGCATTGCTGTCCACTTTTTTGGCAAAACTTAGCACTACAATGGTAACTTAGACACTGAATCCGCCTCGCTGCGGTTTCTTCCTGTTCCCAAATTGACAAAGAACCTTGAAAGGATGACAAGTTGCAACGACTGAGAGATAAGAACACGGTCGCTTAAAAAGCTTGATGTCTTTCTAAAAAGTATTTCGAGGATTAAAACAAAATTTGTTTTACATTACAGGATTTTTATATAAAAAAACCTTGTTTTTGGAAAAAAAGGTATATTACGCCTCAATCTATTGTATAAAACGAAATGGTAATTGGTTTTAAGCGACTTATACTAATATCTTTTCAAAAAGATGTATGTATTTGATGACAAGGACTATAATTTGAACTGAATTTTCCCATACAAAAAACTTGTGAAATCTCTAATTTTTCGCACTGTTTCTAGGTATCCTTTCATTTATTACGCGACCATTTATTTCGAGAATTCATAAGCACACATGCACAAAATGTCCTTTATAGACTCCAAGTCTTTATTTGAATAGTTCAACATTTGAATATAATGCAGTGCAATTAATTTTCGATTGCCTCATTGATTATAACGACGAGGTCGGAGACAATAACAATAAAGAAAACTACGATGATTTTGCTACTGATTTCCTTGTTGTTGATGTTTAAACTTCAGTTGTCGGCTTTTGGCATAAACTATTTTGTAGACATTTTGTTACTTTAATTATGATGGATTATCACATGGTGTTGAGTTTGCGTCGAGGTTCTTTGTTAATGATTGGCTGTAGTGCGGTGATGATTTTATCTTTGTGTATACGAGTATGAATGTGCTTTTGTATTTCTGTTGATTTCAAATTTTAAACCATTTTAGCAGTTACTTGAATTTCGATGCAGCTAAAGATATGAATAATTACACGTGTATTTAGATCAAATTGTAAACTTCTACAGGCACTACAGCAGGTCATATACAACTACACACCTCGAGTGTGAAAAACTTTTATCAAATTGTATTACGAGTTTAATTTGGTTTAATTTAATTTGATTAAAAGGCTAACATTTAATGAAAAAGAAATATCATTAGGTCAACTTACACAATTATTACATTTCCAAGTTTAGTTTTTTCGGCTTCAATGACAGTCAAGCAGACAAAGTCTTGATTAAAAACCCGAGTTACTCCAAAAAATCTGTGAAATTAAACCTTTATTCTTTGAGATAAGTTTTACATAAAATAAAATATGTATATCAAAATCTGCATGAAAACATTACTTTTTTTTTACATTAGCACTTTGACATTTAAGAGAATAGTTGGCTAAAAATATTGCTGACATTCAAATTGTGGTCACCAATAGTGTAAAAGGTAATATTCTATTATATTCATATTTGCAGTCAACGGCATTTTCTGCTGGTCCTGCACTGAAAATCATAGGGGAAATCACAGAGAGGCCCATCAAGAGTGAAAGCGACTCCTATTCAAAGCCTAGGAGCTGTTTTATATTACCGATGATCAGCGAAAGGCAAAAAATTCCTGGATATCCTTGCAGTAGTGATATTAAACAGTCCTAATTTTATCAAAAGTAACAGCGACTACTTTCAAAAGCCTGGGAGCTGTTTTACCCTACCAATACTCAATGAGTGTCAAATGCTGCCATATATTCCTTTAAGTGATGATTGTGAACCACCTGTGCTCTAGTCACTTTATCGCTCACGCGTTTACTACATTCGACAGCTCAACCAGGGGAATACAAATAATAAATTCCTGAAGAAGAGAACCGATGGTGATCGAAATATGGAATAAAAAAATAAAATTTAAATAAAACAAAAAAAGAAGTTTTATTTAATATATGACCTAGAGCCGGAATAAAAATAAAAACAAGAATACAAATAATCTTTCGTAAGTATATCAGGTCCAAGGTTAAAGCTGCTCTTGTGCCCACCCACACTATCCTGTTCTGGTATTCTTCTAGCAGGGCTAGAGACTAAATACACAACAGCGAATATAATAAATTTTGGAAGAAGAAACAGGACGAAACTGATTTATTATCGGTATCTCTTAATAAATTATTTATAGCAGTGTGGCATTTTTCTCCTAATTTATCATTATTAGATTTTCATTTGAAATTCCTGGTTAATAATAATCTAGTAAATGATAGATATTTTTGTATTTTGTATCACTTTCCAAAGAAATCAAATGACATTCTTTAAATTTTGTTTCTGTAACATGTTACTGTTAATCATGTTCATGTTGCAGATTATTGAATTTTATTATCAAAATTCGTTCTCAGTTAAGAAAGTGCATCCTCCACTTTTTTTATCAGAAAACTGTGTTCAGAGACGCAGCTCATTTCAGGTTGAATGGATACGTGGACAAGCAAAATTTCCGTGTTTGGTGTTAAGAGCAGCCAAATTCATTGCATCCCGAAAAATGGATTATGGACAGTAATTTTTCAAAGACGAAGAAGACAGGAAGGTTACTGTGAATGGCGAGCGCTACCGTGCGATGATTACAATTTTTGCTTTGCCCAAAATAAAAGAACTGCATTTGGCTGGCATGTGGTTTCAACAAGACTGTGTCACATGCCACACAGCATGCGAAACAATGGCCCAAGTGAGACGCAAGTTCTGGGAACAGTTTATTTCAAGTTTGGAGCTGGTCAATTGGCCATGTTTATAGAAACAAGCTAGAAATGGTCTGGAAGCTAATATTGAAGAACTTATTCGTGAGATACCAGCCTATATGTTAGAGAGAGTATGCCAAAATTGGACGCATCGGATGAACCAATTGAAAAGAAGTTGCGGTCAGTATTTATAGCACACGAAAAATATAGACAATCGTTGCTTTACTAATGTATACTATTAGTCGTCCTTTGGGTAAAATAGAACTAAAAAAATATAGAACTAAAAAAATATTAATTAAATTCACATTTACAATATTTATTAAAATTATTCGAGATATTTCCTCAAATAATTATTTTGAAAATTTTATTTGTTGTGTTGTTTGTATAAAAGTTTTACAAACATATTTCGGGTTAAAATTTCTACAACTTTCAAATATGACTAAACTTCCTAAAATAATATATTAATATTTGAAAATTACCAAAAATATTAAAATATATGATTAATACTAGACTTTGTCGATATTAACGGAGAGCTTGTTCGTAGAATTCAAAATTTTATTTTGGAGAAGTTAAAAAAGTCTGTTTTCAATACGTACCGTAATCTTCAGATAATAAATGAGAATTATTAAAAAGGCACTATTTATTTAATCGCTAATTAAAGCACAATAAACAGTTACTAACCAAGGAAGTTAGATGACAATGTTGCTCATCTAGTCTAGTCAGTAAAATTCCAAATATGACAAATTACTCACAAAATTATCTTCCATTTCATGCTCAAAACAATATCCTCTGCTGCATTCAGGACCCTTTAAAGCTGTTTTCATGGTCGTGTCGTCAATAAATCTCGAAATACCACAAGCTTCATTATTTTGTTATCATATTTATCCTTAACAGTATTTGTGTTTTGTAGGCGACAAATTGCAAATTATGCTGAAGACATTGTCGAGGAAAATGCTGACTGTCTATAAATATCCTTCCATGCGGGGATATACACACATACATACAAATACAATTTCTACAATAACCATCATTATATCAAATTTAATTCCATATAGGCATGTAATTTGCTGTTAAGTTGTGGTTATTATGATAAACAAGAGCTTTAATAGCCACAAAGAAATAGCAGCAATCCACAGGCTGCATTGGCATCATTTGATAATGGAATTTTTGCCTGTAATAAAGTAGTATCAAGAGCGACCATATAAAATATTACAAAAAGATTTCCCACTATGGAATTATGTTCATATCGGACAAATTTTCTGCCAAGTAAGAGGTAATGAACTGGATGGATCATTTATTATTCACAATAAGAATACTAATAGTAAAAATTTTTCATACATCCATAGCTTTTGGATAAATTAAGCTAAAATGTTTTTTTGGCCATTTTAAATGAATGCGTAATAATAGGACATTTCTTAAGGTCCTCCATGTTATAACGCAACGGAAATATTAATTATGATTATCAATTCTTTGGTTTTTCATAATTAATTTAGTTGAAGTAGGTGCTTTTGAATATGTTTTCCTCCCTCCCAGAATGCTACACTTTTTTGTTGAGGAAAAACACCTTGTCTTTATTTCAATATTTCACAGTATACATAAATATAGGCTGTCATCTGATTATATGTACTTATTTTACAATATTTGTATTCTGAAGAAAATAACAAAGTTTTTTCTGGTATCAAAACCATATCAAATGGCTTACCAAACCCGACCAACACATTTGATAATAGAATTAAAACGTTCTGAAATGCTGTGCTGTTACAGCTTTTGATTATAACAATACAAAAATGATGATTGCAAGGACACAAACATATACATACAACATAAATCCATATAAGCACGGCCAAGAGTACGACAAATTTTGCAACTCATTTGCTGCTGTATTGCTTATTCAGACATTTATCCAGCAATTGAGTAGAAACAACAAATGTCAAATAATACAACAGCAACAAAAAAAAGGAATAATAACAATACAGTGAAATTAATAATGTTGTAATCGAACATCATATCCATATAGCAGACACTTTGCTGCAAACAATCAGAATTGTTAAAGAGTCCTGCCGCCATCATACATCACAGGCATCTACTACTAAGTATATGGACGGACATATTTTATGGCAGGGAGACAGAAGGCAAAAATGTCAAGAGTAATACGCATATGAACGAGTATGTAGCACATCCAGTCTATCATTATTCTTTTAGTCACATTTGTAGTTTTAGTAATTTAACAGGCATAATAATAAAACATGTGTATTCACACAATAACTACAATTTCATATCGTTTACACAATTTATTCAACATCGCTGTCAGCATAAAGTACAAGAATAAAAACTATCGCATTGAATACCAATAGGAGAAAAACTCAAGGCAGAGGAATCATTATCCCATGAGATTTAATTTGTTCAAAAAAGCAAAAGAATGTGAAAAACATGCACAGAATGTGACAAAGTCATAAATTAAAAAGTTGTGGTAATAATTCTTGGCTCTTGTATGAGCAGTAGTTTTCATTCTTTATTAATTTTTTTCTCTTAAATACATCTTTGTTCCTTTCAATGACAATTATACTGCATGTCTTAACACATGACTTTGCCAATTAACCCGTTTTGTACCTTTGAAGTCTTTTACACTTTCCGCGATATATTTTATTCATAAAAAGCTTTTATTTTCAGAAATGACTACGCAGGCTGTATATATAAACTGATTGATTGGTTGGTGTACGAAAACACACAGAAGGCAATCAAGTCGAATCAAGTCATCCAGCTTTGACAAAAATCACTACTCGTCCAATTCTACCTATCGATGTCAAGCTATAAGGTCAGATACAGTGAATATTACTACGAGGAAATCCACTATGTGGTACTGAAAAATTTTAATAAGTCATATTGACCGGTAAGTGACTGTAAGTCGTCCCTCGAAAATTAGAAAAAGAACACTGAGGATGCCACATAGTCGAAGCCGGTATGTCTATAACTTAAATTCGACGTATGTTGAGGGAATATCTTCCTAAATTTAAACAAACCATAGCGAAAGAAATCAAACACTCAATAATAATTGTTTCGCTTTGCCTCACTGTCACAAAAATGATCCCTCTCATCAGGGCATATTTATATGTAAACTTCGCACGAAAATGTATGACTTCTAGTTTAAGTCATACGCATTCACAAATGTTTTTCAACGAATGATTCATTAGTAACATAGTACCATTTTCTTATTCTTATCATCACTTCATGGCAAAACAATAAATTCGCCAAGATGAATTTTTCGATCGTTAGTGAGACGGTTTCAAAATTAAAAAAAAAAAACAACTCTTGTCATTGGATTCCTTATAAGGGAGCAAACAAATTTAGAAACAAACATATTTAAAGCTCTTTAGTCAACAAAGGGTTAATTAATGATCATAACATTTTTAATATCATCAACGCTATCAAGGACGTCTCTTAAATAATGCATTTTTATTAAAACGTATGAGTTGAATGCTTCACAGCTTGCAGTTTTTAGAGGCTGAAAGAAGATTCAAGTGAACAAATCAAATGGACGTTTAAACATTTTTGTATTTTAACTCTTTTGCAGTAAAAATTTCACTTTTTTCAAGAATATCACTATACTAAAATTAATTATATTCTATTTTATGATATTCTAGAAGAAAAGCTTTAGTTCTATATATATCATTCTGTTACAAGTACCATTTGATGGGAAGTAGCTTTGAATAGTTTTCAACACAATATTGAAACACTTGTATTAATTTGCAATAACAAAAATATTAAGAAATCTTTTTTTAATTGTAAATGAAGTTGCCTTAGTCCAGCGACATAAACGTGACAAGTGTAGAACTGGACAAATTCATTTAATTTAGATCGCTTATTTCTCAGTGAGAGCGGTACAACAGCTCGAGAGGGTAATTTTCTGCGGAAATGGTTAAAGTGGAGTCATCAATATAACAGTAGTCATTAATATAGCAATTCCAAATTAAAATCACTAGAAGTATACTTCAAATCTTCTGTAGTCGTGTCGGGGCCAAGTTAGCCCCAAGAGCTTGCAGCTGATCTCAGGAGATTTCTGCCACTTAAACTTTTTATATTAGTTTAAACGCATGCCCTCACTTAGTGGGACCGAAATCTCAATCAGGCTGCGCTATTGGATAATTCGTCCTTGTATCCATAGTGGCTCTAGGCTTGAATATCTCGCTATCACATATTGAAAAGACCGGCAATATTTGAGATTTATGTATTTATTTAAAGAAAAACAATTTTAAATCGAGAAACTATAAAAAATAGTTATTAAAAAGACTCTCAATGATATTAACCCATTTTTGCATCAATGTTCATAAGTGTGGCAATGCAGTCTTATTCAGTAAAGAGACCAAGATCCTTTTTAATACAAGTTGAATATGAAATTTTTACATATTTTATAATTTATTAAAACTTTATGACATCAAAAACTTTATCACTAGAGTGTTCCCATGTTTTTATGTTAAATGAAATCTAATCAAATCAGGGAAGATAATTATTTTTCTAGCACAGGCCGAGCTTAAGGTAATCATTTGCAGTCGTAAGATAAAAACACTAATTTATAGTTCATTTAACACTAAATAATATAAGTGATGGAAATTTTGAGAGTAAAGACTTTGAAAACACTTGCATAAATATTCCTGATTAGAAGCGTTAATGATTAAAATACGTTTTCCTGTAAATTTAAAAAAAAATTAATGGAATATTAACATTGATTATTGATTTCTTATTGTTATTTTATGGTGTCCATAGACTACACAATATTATAGATTATTTTATTGTATTTACCAGTGCCGTTTGGCTCGATATTTTCCTTAATATTTTCAAAAATATATGACGCCATTTTGAAATTTGCCACTTTGAAATTTGCCATCTTGTGCAATATAAAATATAATACACACAGTTTTGTTGTTCAATAAGAATTATTGAACAATAATATTGCAAATGTGTGGTTACCTTTATACATATTTTTAAAAATAGTCAGTTATATTATCATAACATCACATATAAAAGGTTTTTGTTTTCAAAGGATTTTTAACCCTATAGGCCATTAAATAAAATTAAGAACTGTTTCCCTACTCCATTTTCAAACTTAAGTAAAAGGATTGCTAAAGGGATGCAATTCTACTTACAAGTAAATTTATGGATGTGTGTATATATAAATTATCTTACAATAAAACCTAAAAAGTTAAAACTTAAATCTTAAATGAATTTTTTAAATATTTGAAATAAATATTGAACTGAATCATATTAAATTTTTAAACAAATTTAAAATAATTCCCTTTTATTAAGCAAAGGGGAGACAACCTGAAATGTATAAAAAGAAATGAAAGAATTTTTAACAGACTTCACTAAAGAAATATAAAAGGAAACAGAAAAATCATTTAATACATTTTACATGTATTAACGAACACAAATAACGAAGTGGGGAAAAAATTTGTAAATTGTGGCCATGTATACGCTCGTTGACCACCAGCGCGATATAAAAATGCTGGGGACCAAATTAAATACAGAGAATTTATTTGCAAAAGTAAAAACACAAGGAAAATTGAAAATAAAACAGCAAATAAATGCAACAACGAATAATACAAATCTTAAATGTCTCTCTCTGCAAAAATTATCACAATCTAAAATAATGCAAGTAGAAATGGTAGTTGCAAGAAGTGGCAGTAGTGGTGCATATTTATATTGTTGCATTTCATGTTGTCGTACACGGAGTGTGATGATGGCAGCATCTGTTGTGGTCATTCATGTGCAACAAATTTTTTCCATCTAGAACTTAAACCAAATTAAACAAAACGTTACAACACATTACTTTAATCAAAAACCCAAAACGACATTGCGAATGAAGGAGAGCGAGAGAGAGAGAGGCAAAGAAAGAGTGAGAGGGAAATTCGTAAAAAAAGAAAACAGTAAAAGGAAACCATTATAATGAGAAAGAAGACAAACAATTTCAAAGGCACAAGTTTAAGAGAAGATGGACAGACAGATTCGCTCGATGATGAGCATACACATGAAACGGAAGGGGTAAAAAAGTTCATAGATGGGGAAAAATGCATTAAAGAGACAATTTATTGTCCTTTTCTATATGATGCTTAATTTAAGTACACCCACACACGTAATGTGTTTAAATTTCAAGATGGATTTTTCAGTGAATGCACTACTACATAAAAAGGAGACACGTGAAGCACCTAAATATATAAACCGGTATAAATCAAATGTGTAACACCCCTCAATTTTAACATAAGCCCAGACAGATCATTTATAATATAAAAACTAAACGGCTAAAAAGTGGTCGTAGTGAATAAAATATTTGAGTAATTTTTAAGAAATGTCATTTCAATTGCCTTTAAAGTATTAATAAGTGCATTTTTTTTCAAGATTTGGGAAGGTTAAGTTGGCGAAATCTTCTTCTACAAACCTGTGCAATTTATTCTACTATAGTTTTTGAAAATACTTTAGAGTTTAAAAATTCTTAATTCTTACAGAATAAGAAACGAATTTTAAGCTGATGACTGGAAAATTAAAATGGACTAGTTTACTTTCTTAGCGGTGCAGGATGAAAGGTACAACTTTTCCAAATTTTACTTACGTTACTATGGAACATATTGCATGCGAGTAAGAAGGGAAGATACGGTTTCCCCATAAAAAGAAATATTATTTATTATAAATCTAGAGAACTACAAAGTGAGACTTCCTAAATTTTATTACAGTTTATACTCGATTAAAGTAAGATTTGAGAAAATATTTAAGGTATAGGCAGTGATAGACGGGCAACCCATATACAAAGTATTTAAAAGTCTATTTTGATGGAAGAGAAGGGGAGGTTGCCCTTTAACAACCATATTATTTATTCAGTTCTAGCAGGAGAGAATAAGCGGTAATATTTTAAGTAATTTCGAAAACGATTCAAAATTGCTTGGAGTCAAATATTCCAGAGAGAAATTTAAGTATTGCTTTAAAAAACTTTTTGTAGCCAATATGATTTTGAATTTTATACCCAAATCCATGAGCCGAATTCTACTAGTTTAATGGAAGGTACTGCTAGATTTTATAGATTTATTGTGTCACAATCAAATAATTAAACCAAGATCTCTCTAAGGCTTTTGGTCGACTTCAAAAAATAATTTGGTCCACGTAATATCGCTACACACTCATGCTTATAATCAAAAATGTACCCAGAATTGTAAGAGAAAACACAATCTGTTGTTTTATAGTTGTCCAGGCATAACCAACATAAATGTGAGAAGAGAATATTGTAATACATAGAAAAGTAAGTAACAGAATTTCCTCTGTCATTGCACAGCTTTTGTGCAGGCGATCTCCTCATTTTTCGCGAGCTCCTGACATCTTACCGGATATTACTCACCTCAATGGTGTTGATGGGAAAAAGTTGAGGAGCTGCTTTTATGACATAGAATTCCTATAGGGTATAGGTTTGATATTTTCTATGCGTCGCGGAGCATAAGGGACCATTACCGGCTTAGGTATAGGTCGTTTGGCGTAAACATCATTCTACTCCCTTCAAACTTAACTAACCTAAAGATAAGTTCAGGATTCAACGATTGTATTCTTCGACAATTGCCTATTTAAAGATTTGGCCCATCTTGGGCTAAAGTTTTTGTTGTCAATAGTTAATTAATTTTTTTAGCGCAGGAACTCGTGAACGTTATGTTCTATAAAATGGATCCAGGGCAATAGCTGGATCAACGAGCCTCCGCCCAACCAAATAATCGATTCTCTTATTTACCTGATGGCTGCTGTAACTCGGAAATCTTTCTTATTATCCCATAATTAAATGTATTAATTTATCGAGTTTGAGGTCTAAACCAATATATTTATTTTTTATTTTTCAATATTTCAACACCCAAAATTTTTCCTGAAGAAGACACCCACAGGCTGTTGGAATATTGAAAAATGAAAAATAAATATATTGTTTTAGACCTCAAACTCGATAAATTAATACAATTAATTAAGAAAGGTCGAATAATATCATCAACTTATTATCCCATAATTCTAAAACGAAATGAAAAACTTCACCCTTTATAGAAGTTAGAATGATTGGAAGTCATAAAAGATGATGGCTTATGGACAACAAATAGCTTCTTTTGATCCCCGGACACCCGTTCCAACAAAACCTTCAGCTTCATTTGCCTGTTTCTTGTAGGTCACATTTTGTTAGATGCAGAAAAATGATTTTTATAAAGTAGTACAAAAAAAAAAATAGGAATAATTAATAACGTATTAAGTGGTTACGATCCTTGTAGTTCTGATATGTTAGACACATATCGCTTCAAATCAAAAGCCGCAGTAGTATGTAGAATATGGCAGTTAAAGTAAAGAAAAGAAATCGTGCTTGTGGACATAAAAACAATATTAAATAATTCAAAAATATTTTTGCTGAATCAGGCCTTGGATACTTTTTAAGGAAGGATTGTTCGAAATCTGAAAAAATAATGAACAAAAGAAATTTTGATTTTTCCAAAAGCAAAAATCTGTACTGAACACATGTGGGTTTCGGAGTAGAGCAATTCAACTGTATGGTTGTGAAACCATCACTCAAATCAGTTACCAATGGAGCTTTACAATATCAGCATATAGTATCAATTAAAGCTTAATCGTTACTCATCATATTTTTTGCAAATATTTAATTTTTAGGTGAAGGGGCTCTAGTTTGTAATTTTCAACTTGTTTTCTCTACGTGGCATAACGAAAGTGGATTTTATGTTCCATAAAAAATTTTATTCATTATTATTGGGCATTACTGGGTAGATTTAGTTGCATGATAGACACAACAACAAATTGGTTAGTTATTAATTGATTTTGTGTAACAAATCCACCAACTAATCTAATATGCTCAGTTTTCTTAAATAATCTAAATACAAGGAGTGTTGAACAACTCTAAAAATTTAAGAGAAAAAAAAAAGAACGGCAACTTGACGCAAATAACAACCACGTTCATAATTTTTTAGGCACATTGGAGCAACGTTACTCAGACTTGTAATGAATACACATCTCGAGCCTCAAGTTATTTGCGCACGCGAGCATCTATCTCAAAAGTGAATTACTGCCACTAACTACAAAAGCAACAAACAAACAAACAAATACACTTATAAAGAGTATCTTACAATGAAAAGTTTTTGGGGATCATGAATATATAAACAGACAATTTATAACAAAACTAACATCAGCTTAAAAGAGATTCATTTTCTGGCAACATATTAAAATATAAATTCTGCATTTTATCTTGCCCGGCCTTGCTTGAATGGATGGGATGTTTGTTTAGTTCTTTTTTTATATATTTGTTTCTTTTTTTATTTGGGTAATTCTTTTATTTTGCCAGGTTCATAACCGTGAAATTCGATACACCATCATAAACACCAACAAAATTCATTGTTGGTGTCTTTTACTTTACATTTCGATATGCCACAAAGTTGTTCTTGCTTTTTTTGCTGGCTTATTTAGTTTTGTGGCAAAAACAATGGATTATAGACTCGTACTCGCAATACACGAGTTAGTACCAAGGCAAAATAAAAAGTAAAAATCGCTAAAATTCAGCATAAGTATGACGAAGTAAGGAGTGAGCTGCTCAAGCAACACACCTACTCAAAATTGATGGCGACATTGTGGATGGATGATCTTGATGAGGATACTGTTGGCGATGGTGTAAAGGAGTTGTGTGTGCCAAAATGTAATCTTGCATTTATAAACATTTAGAGTTTTTGCTGTGCTTTAAATTTTATTAAAACAATGACACCAACGTCTGCGGAAATAAAGCGTGGAGCGTTTTGGTGTCATATACGAATGAACGGGGGGAAAATGGTGATTACGAAATAAAAAAAAAACAGAAAAACGACAATCTCTTTGGAACGCATTCTGACACCTGATGGTGGGAAAATGTAAATTTAAAAAAAATTTTCCTAAATTTAACTTACAATATCTTGATGGATAAGGATTTGGAAATGAAATGTCATGTTAAAAATCTAAAAGTAGGTGCTAATTTAATTTATAAAATTTATTTATATTATTTATTGGTAATAAGTTTGTTCGTTTTTCGGTGCCACAAGTCCATGTTTTAGATGTGGCACAATACGCATGGAAAAATTGTTCAAATATATGCAAAAGCGTACTAAAATACATAAATTTTAATAAAAAGATTCTATATTTTTCACGGCTTGTCAAAACTCGAGCTTTCGCCAGCTTTCACAAGACCAGGTTTCACAAGACAAGTTTGTCAATTGAAGTGTGAACCTTAATTTCGCTTGTTCTCATGTCATCTGGTCAATTGAACTGCAACTATAAAAAATACAGAAATGTACTAATAAAAAAAGAGTTTTATAAAAATAAAAGTTTAATCAATATATTTATATGAAAAACAATAAATAATTGAATTATGTTTTCTTCTCTGCATTTTATAAAGTTTTAAAAGGACTATTTCGATAAATAATCAATCAATTCATTATTTAATAAGATCGCTTTGTGCGACGTGAAAACTTTCATTTACAATTTTTTAGCTCAAATCCTTCTTATTTATATCCTTAAAAAAACTTATATCTATAGAACAAATGGTTCAACGGAAGCTGAGTAGTTTCCAAAATATTTTAATTTTTCTACATTAAGTTATAGCTGAGATTGGTAAAACCTTTAAAAGTAAATACACCAATATAATTGCCTTCTGTCTATATCCGTTTGAACAGTATCTTGGCTGGTAGAGATCGTGCACTGCTTTACTCGCCTGAATGCAAGTAAAATTATTGGCAAATAATAACAACGTGAAAACTAAGTTTTTTTCCAACTCTGGATAGATTTTATTGCGTAGTTTTAAAATTATCAATAGTTCATGTCATATGTAATGCCAGAATGTTATCAATGATTATTCATTTCAATAAAATGCTCTCGGCTGGGAAAAGAAATTTTGGAAATACGAAAGGTTCCCCTAAAAACACAAACAATTCCCATGCAATAATGCATAACAACTTTAAGTTAAACATTTAAAAAAGGATTAGAGAATCCCATGGTGTCCACTAAAGCCTTTAGAAATTTTATATCCAAAAGTCAATAAATTTTATTTAAACATCCCGCCACAAGACAAAAAATTTGAGTTTATTGTGAAATTCTTCTATTCCTTTAGTACAGATCCTTAATTAGCACAGAATTAAGAAAAAAATATATGTATATAAAAGCGAACAGAAATGAAGATTAAAATAAGTACTTGCCCTTAAAGCCAAACAGTAACAACAATAAACTAAAATATTACCACCTTAAGAGGCAAAACATTGTGCTAACGAACCACTAAGCAAACAAACCTCAATGTTATTCCTTTTTCTAGTGGTTAAATGTTATAATTGTTAAATTTATGAACTAGACTCATTAGAGCTCATTAAAATGCGTGCATGTCACACTTGTCACCGATGACATATTTAATGAGCTGTCATCATAAAACCACAAAAGTTGTTGTCATTGGCTCAACACCGAATTGTATATAAAAGAAAGAACAAAAGTGCAAACATTATCATTACCAAGCTCATCACAAACATAATGGTTATTGGCAGGACAAAAAAAGAACAGAAGGCCAAAAGCATGGAATATTCTTGCTCTATTTGCAATTTAGCTTTTCGGTCTTTTCAGAGTGCACCTGCACTAGTTGCTGCAGTAAAGACAGCAACAGTTTTTAATTTTAATTTTGTTGGTTTGGTGTTTGCTACTCACTATGTTTGCGATATATTGCTATTGTTGGGATGTTGTTGGTCTTAAAATTTATATGTAATAAAATAATTTTCTTCACAACTTTATGGGAGTAGCATTTCGAGAACATACAATTTTTATGTAGTAAAAATTATATTGACACAGAGCAGTGTGGCGCGGCGCACCAACTCCATTTAATTTGGCCTGATTAAATGTTTAGAATATAAAAAAATAATAGCAGTAAAATAACATATGCTGACCACTTTTGATGTTCCTTTTTTTATTATCCTCCTTTGAGGAACATTTCGAATACGCCTGTCCTTTAGGTCGGTTCGTGTTGCTCTTGTCTTTTTTTAATTGGTTCAATAAGTTTATGTTTTCATTATGAATTTCCAGGAACACTTATGTTTAGTTCCACCAGAAAACTAATATGAAGGTGATTCTTATTTTTTTATATATTTGATATGTCTGAGCGAGAATAAGTAAAAGCTTAGAGGGACTTGTTTTTATCGACTTTGCATGTAGATATCATAAAAGTATTTTAAAGCCATATAAAAGAAAAGAGAGAAACAGATGATTTTAATTAAATTCGAAATGATTGGCTATAAAGGAAATTAGGGAATTAAAAATAAAAGACAATTAGTTTATGGTAAACAATAAACCATATTGCTTCACAAGTAATAAAAAGAGAAAATAATTTTCTACAAAACTTAACTTTGGAAATTTACGCAAATGAGGTTAATAAAATTAAACATCGTTAAGGCGCTGCAGAAGACGAAAAAGAAGCGTTCGACTGGAAGGATAATTCTGTAATTTAGAGTATAACAAATTTTAGATCTTGCGACGTACCTCGTTCTTTGGTCAAAACAATTTTAGAATGAAATTCTTTAGAGAAACATTTACTTCTTGTTACAGTACAAAGTTGATGTTCTCTTTCAACAACTTCTATTTAATAGTATCGTATGAAATTTTGCACACACATTAAGTTCCAGCGGAAATTCAATATTGTGGATATAAAAGTAGGTAGTGCCACGCCTTTTCATATTTGATATTATTTTTCAAATACTTCTTGTAAACAGAATCTTAAAAAACTAGTCACACACAAGAAGCTCCGGTCATAAATGCCATATTATGAATAGAAAACTGGGCAGCTCCACGCCCAATCAAAGTTAATATTATTTTTCAAATATCACAAGAAAGTAAATACTTTTGGTATGAAAATTCTTTTCTATTTTTTTTTTTTTAAATTTGTATTAAAGGATATTAAGTCCTGTTTTTGAATTCTATACAATTAAAAGAAATATAAATTTTAACACAACATGAAAATAAATAATTTCAACCAAGCAAAAAAATTGTTCATGGGACGAAAAGTTTTTAATGGAAATCAATAGCAATACGAATATATAAGAGATTTCAAAGATTATTTGTTTTTTTTTTTTTTGCATTATGATTTTCTTCTTCGTCCTTGGATACTGGCCTGGCAGTTAAATGAATATGGAAAATTCCTCCAAAATGTGTTCTTGATAGATTTTATTTCGATATTTTATCTATTTTCTCAAAATTTTCAACAAAATGTCTATCAAGAAATATCTTTATTTTAAGTATTTAATATTGTAATTTTGTAGTCTGGGATATTTTCCAATATTAAGTATTTAATATCAGAATTTTATTTTTAATTTTGCCTGATAAATATAATTATTAACACCCAACGGGTGTTTAATTGTATACATGTTGCGAGAAAAATAAAATGGACTCATGTTCAGTATAAATATTTGTCTTAAAGCATCTGAGCCTACTATTGTTAAATATGTTACGATAATAATATATGAATGAAAATTCTCGTATTGTATTTGATTCGTTTGAGATAAACAAAAGAGGTTTAATATTTTAAAATTTCTTAAAGTTCAGTGAAGCGATATGAATAGCTAAAGCTACAAAAAAAAAAACAAATATGCTGCAAAACTCTAATTGTTTAAACAATCAGTTGGGGACAATATCTTAAAATAATAAATTTCAATAATGTAATAAATATTTTAAATGTTTTTCCTCACATATTTTGTTTTATTTACGTACAATAACTACTTGTATTAACATCTTTTTACTACGTCAAACTGATCCACCCCCACTTTTTCGCTTAGCGGCCGACGCTCACAAATTTGCAATAAATTGGATTTTTAACCGTGAGCATTAGACCAAATATTGAGCAATAAAAGTGTGTGGCATGCATGCAATTTGCCGCTCTACTTCAGTGGTATGGTGGCAGAATAGTTTAGTTTCAAAATCTCGAAGGTATCCTTTCAGGATACTTGATGAGCGTGCGGTCCTGACTTGGCCCATTTTCAACTTTTTCTGAATTTCCGGTAGGTAGACTGTAGCCTATGTTTCAGAATTTTTTGTTTAAGTTACGTTGTTATAAAATTGTATGTGCAATTCAAAACTAGTTTGCCCTTACGTTTATTTGAATCTCCATAATTGAGTCAGTATTTAAAAAATAGATGGTTAACAATTTGTGATGACATGTAGTCATCAGTAAAGGACTAAATTTTTTGATTGCCACCAACTCGGTTATTTCAAATAACGATTAGGAACAGAACGTCATAACGATTCGCCAATCAGTACAACCAATTATGGATGCGTTTACGTGCTTCTTCATACGTATTTCACATACGTCACGAGCGTACTCACTAGTATGTTTTCTTTACATGAACAGAGATGGTGTATTTTATGACAGATATGTCAAATGAGTGAACGCATTGTTATTTTCTGATGTGAAATAAATTTAAAATTATATATATATATATATATATATATATATATATATATATATATATATATATATATATATATATATATATATATAATGAAATAAAAAACTTCCAGTTTAAGTTCTTTAGAACTTTTTCGCATCTTCTTCGAAACATAAAATGTGAGCTCTCGTAAGGTGGTATCTGGTAGAGTAATGTAGTATTCTGAGGTTTTGCAGGTTCAATTCCTGCCAAAGACTCTGAATATTTCTGCAAATAATCCAAGTGGCTATGAGCTTTGTATTTGGGAAAACAATTAAAATTCAAAAGACTATCCTTTAAGGTTTATTTGATATAATTATTAAAAAATTAAATTCTACTATGAACGAACGAACTTTTAAGCATTTGAAGATTCCACACACCATTTAAAGTATA
This sequence comes from Germaria angustata, assembly GCA_963681545.1. Lineage (NCBI taxonomy): Eukaryota > Metazoa > Arthropoda > Insecta > Diptera > Tachinidae > Germaria > Germaria angustata. Next base: position 39,480,444 of record OY813001.1, read on the forward strand.
AAGTTTTGTACTTAATTTTTTGTTGAAATATTCTTACACACCCTCTTGGTCTTTAATATAAAATAAATAAATGAAAAAAAAACTATTTCCAAACTTCATAGTCATGCGCTAAACATTTGGTGCAAACGTTTCATGCATTTCTAATCAAAAGAAACATTCCAGTAGTTTTGAAAATTAGTAAATGATGATAATAAACATAGTTCATATAAAATATCGGAACATTTATAAAGAGGTTATACAGATTAGCGATCTTAGTTTGTAGTATTTTAATGCATATAATATTCTGTGCTCCTTCTACCGATTTATACATCATTATTTCTGTGATCCTTCAACTATTAATGTCTTAAAAGATCGATTCATCAATTCATCATTTATCAATCTATGAATAGGGAAGTCTACAATTTTACCAATATGTTGCCATTTATCTCTTATATTTTTTTGATATAGTGGTTGCTGACAAGCAAGTCGTGTCCCTATACAGGAACTTCTAACCCGTCACTGGTTTTGCTTTACTTAAGGAAAAATGAAAATTTTTCTGCCCACTAGGGTCTTGCGTGGGGTATAAATTTATTTCACTAAAGGATCTCCATACCCATCTTTTTAAAAATTAGGGAAAACATCGTGTGTCCGTTTTCCCTTCTCATCATTATCCTACTGACTTGAAGCGAAGTGAAATATCGTTTGTGTTGCCCCTTCCATTGATTGATATTTGACCTTTGTAGACTTCAAACCTATTATCTATCGACTTATCTATCTATCTATTTATATTTTCATACTTTTGTGCATGTCTATATATCTGTCTCATATCTGATAATTAATATGACAAAGAAATAATTCATCAAATTAATTTCGGCTTGTCATTATTATCGAAAACTGAAGTGCAGCAAAGATAAAAAAATTTATAATCACTATTTATATTCAGTTGCAAGGCTTGAGTATTTCAAAATATTCGAGATGACAAGAGACTTCTCAATAAATAACTAAATACCAAAACTGCTGGGACTCTAACAAGATGACAAACCAACCATTCAGACAGCTCCATTTTCCTTGTATCCAATTTTTACATTTTCTTCTCAACAACAAAGAAATAGTGTCTTGTGTAGCAATTTTTTTATGGTTCTTATTAAGGATTTTTGTATTAGTAAGATGAAAAATTCAACAAATACATTTTTAGTTGCACAAACCCATATACACACATACGAGTACAAACAAATGCAGTAACGCACACATGCTGCTTAAAGTAAGAATGGAAACATGATGCTCTGACCGTCTAGAAAGTTTTCTTACAATACAACTTCGTTAAAGGAGCATCAAGGATAATAAAACCACTTATAGCACGTCTATCATTCTAAAGGTATTTTGTGGTACAACTAAATAATAAAGAAAAATAAAAGGCTAGAATACAAGAAACATGAATGAAAGTACCCAACAATAAACAAAATGAACCAATGGAGACCCTGGCACAACTCGCATGTATTTCGGTGTTTATCCTTTAAGAAATCTGATAGACAAAACTTTTTACAAATTCAAAATGCATTTCAAATACATACAAAACTTATTTGGTTTAATTTGTGTATTCTTCTAAAAAAAAGTCTAGACAAAGTAAATTTCGGGCTGCATTGTGTGAACTTGTTAAAAGGGAATGTACGTATACAAAAAGTTGGAAAGAAAACTTCAAAATGTTTAGCAAATGGAAAAAATAACGCTAAAACGGAAATTGTGTATAAGCAAAAGTTTAAATAGGATCAATCATTTTCAACAGATATCCGCTTAAGCTGCGAAATATGTAGCTGACTTCGTTTTGGTTGCTGTGTGATGCAAAAAATTATATAAGAAAATTATAACTGCATTTCTTGTACTTTTACAAGTTGTATGTAGCTACAAAAACACTCTACAACGTTATAACAAAAAATCACTTAAAGTGGCACGAGTTGCTTATTTTGCAAAAGTACCAAAATTCATTTGTGCAAAATTAATTGATAAAATTCGTATGTCAATGTATGGAAAACTAGGGCAAGACATTTAAAATATTGAACTAAACCAGACAACAATGGGCGATCAGGTCTGCAATGTTACGATTGTCTGTATCCTTATACAACTAAAATTAGTACAACATTGCATCTACGAAATTTTCCAATATAGTCACAGCATTCAAATCTTTTGAATCTTGTTTTGAATGTTGCCACAACGTTTTTTAATTTAAAGCTTCATTATAGTCACAGTGCAAAATGAAATTCGAAAGTGTCCGCTTCCGACTATTTTTTTCAATGCGATTTGGAAATAATATTTTTATAAAATTTTTAAGTCTACAATATGGGAACATTTGAAAAATATTTATCTACACAGAAAGAAAAAACTCATTCTTTATATAAAATTCTTCATCTTGCTTTTAGCAAAAATTGTTTTTAAAAACTTAAACACGAATAAATCTAAAACTATCGTACAATACCTAAATCAAATACGAAATATCCCAGTTATTTCATGTGAATATATCCTTTTTTGCTGTCGATACTGAAAAAGTTAGCGTGGCTCAAACAAACAAAAATTTAAATATTAGCAATCAAAAGGAACAATATGAAATCTTTAGTTGAAAATATATATGTATATCAAATCTGTTTGAGGAGTGATCAACAGTCGCAGACCATTTTCGCCTTAAGTCAGCTACAGTTTTTTTTTGAATTTGCTTAGAGTCAACTCCGAGTCCGCTTTTGAGTCAAACGTTCCGTACTTGGTCCAAAAAAATTTGTACTTACCGAACTTTCAATAGCGCTTTGGCTTAATTGTAGTATGGATGACTTAATATTTCTTTTGACTGTCTGTCTATTTTTCTCTCCCACCGCCATGATCACATGTGACTCTAGAGGAGAAAATTTGAATACCTGTGCCTACTGCAAAATTTTTTTTTTTTTTTTTTCGAGAAAATGTAATAAAATTAATGACTCTTTTATGGAAGGCAAAAAAATTTCAGTTGGATTGCTATATGGCACAACTTGGTAGTTGCTAGTCTTAGTTGTATGAAACCTTCTGCTTTAGAAATGCTTTTGGCTCCATTATAGTTTTTAGCAGAAATTTGCATGTTTGGCAACTGGCAACCGAACTAAAATTCGGTTGCCATTAATAATCGTGTTATAAGTCTAAAATTTTGGTGCATATTATTCTGTTTATTTGAAAGCCTCTACTTCATTGAAAAATTTTAACAAGAAAGTCTTTAAACCTTACGGCTTAAACAGATTGTACTTAAATTTGAAAATAATGAGCCAAAATTCAAGTTTACAATGAAACTTTTTTAAATAGAAAACTCTCTTTTAAATGCCGTATATCATGAGATCATTTACCATATTTTCCTAAAAGCTGTTTCCTCTTTCATTTCCTGCCTAATCCATCAAACCAACAAATGAAGTAAATACACATACCGCTCAACTTTTAATAGCAACAAATAACATATTATCTTTCTTATTGTTACATGAATCTTAAATAATATTTATTTGTTATTCTTGCATCGTTGTTACATCATATTGTTGAACCTACACACAGACGTTATTTTATCCTGTGGAAATACTTTTATTTCTTATTTTTTATTTTAATATTTTTCCGGAGTGATTGATGACATCTTCAATAATCATGATTTTGCATATTTTGTCATTCATAACTTTAGCTTTATACAGTGCTTTGATTTCACATTTTATTACCTTTAATTTTTCGAAACATTTCATCTTGGCTGAGAGAGTATCTTGTAGCAAAGCAAATACATTTATAAAAATATGACAAAATATTGCTGATGAACATGAACATGATGAACATTATTTTCGAAAACAAAAAAAAAACAAACAAAAAAAAACAAAAAACGAAATACGTATTTAATCATTTCGCACATGACATACGCAAAAAAAATATTCCGGGTATTGGTGAAATATAATTTTCGCTCAAGTTCATATTAATAAAAAGAAAGATGACAGATTTTCAAAGCAGAGTCAATAGATTTATTTTCGTTAGTCAACCAATTTGATATTCAGCCTACATTTGATACATTTAAGCCAATTGTGATTTAGAAAAAAAATTATTAGCAGACATTTCTTACATATGTGTAACAAGGGTGATATATAAATATAAAACATTGTTAACAGTTTTAGTAAATATAATAACAAATTAACAAATAGATGGACGCATAGATAAGTATAGATTTTTTTTTTTTTTTTTTTTTTTTTTTTTTTTTGTATTTATTTATTGAACAACTTCATAAATTTAGACTATAAATAAACAAATAGTAGTTGATATAATTTACATACTCAGGCCCGTATTCGAGCACTCTAGCACATTAATATTTGAAAAATCTAATTTCATTTTAGGAATAATTATAACTAGTCTTATACGTATTATAATAGATATGTACATACATATTATAGGTTTTTGATGTGGTAAAAAGTAGTGAAAAAAGCCACTTACATATTTTGAATACTTAAAAAGGATAGAAGTCAAGAGATAAAAGCAAATTTTAGCTACCATATCGGTCAAGCCACCAGTATTTCATAGTATTTAGGTTTGGTAACATATTTTTGTCCCTCGAGTAGAGGCTAGTATCATATCTCTTGTTGTGAGCCGAAATTTGCTTGCAACTTATTGCTTTTACATTAGCACGTCTATATATGTGGTACAAAACCGGTGTGCCTCTGTCATTTTGAATATAACCTTGACTATCCAAGTGCAAGAATGCTTCTGGTGGTATATACCCTGTTTTTCGAGTTTCTTCAATGTATTGTTCACTAACATAATAGGGAGCCATAACCAGGTTATTTACTTTGCAATCGAAAGTCTTTAATATATGGTTCCTAATCAAGTGGATTATAAAATTATCTATCCTACTTATTTTCGCAGCATCATATAGCTTCTGATTAGAAATATATTTCTTAAAATTACTACTGGGTGATCTAAACAAGTAAGTACACGCTCTAAGGCATTTGCGTTCGAAAACTCTGATTTTTTCCATATATGATGGTGCAATATTGTACCAAATTTGACAGCCATATGTTAAAATTGGTCTAATTAAGGCTTGATATAAAATTATTTTAACTGGAGGATATATATATTTAGAATAAAATAATTTTCTGTACATAAAAAAAGCTTTTCTTGCTTTTATAATTTGCAAGTCTATATGCTTGTTGTAGTATAGAAATTTATCAAGGTGTATCCCTAAATATTTTACCATTTGCTTGTTTGCAATGCTGATGTTGTTAGAGCCCGATTTTAAGCCGAATTCTTTCCAATGTTTCCTAACATTATGATTACACTTTCCTACCGGTGGGCGAAACAAAATAGTTTCGCATTTATCAACATTTATTTTCATTTTCCAGTCGATGGCGTATTTTTCTACTATATAAAGTAATTCCTGTAACTTTGCATTAATATTTATTATTTTGTCATCTGAATGGAAAATCAAAATATCATCGGCGAATGCAACGATATTATTATCAAATTGTTTTAGAAGATCCAAAATATATAAATTGAAAAGAATCGGAGCGTTTACTGTTCCTTGTTGCAGGCCATTTACTAAGGTGAATTTCCTTTCACTAGTTTGTTTCTTGTTCCTTATAAGGAAATTCCTGTTGTTAAGCATGTTATGTATCAAAACAATCTGGTGGAAAGGCATCCTATGCTTAATAAGCTTATATATTAGTCCTGGAATCCATATGTTGTCAAAGGCTTTTTCGAAATCTACTAGGCAAGCTCCAGTACATAGAGATTTATGAAAATTCCAGTTAATATTTGAGATTAGGTAGTGAGCTGCATGCACAGTGGAATGCTGAAATTTAAATCCAAATTGTCTGTCATCAACTAAGTTATTATTTTTACAAAACTTAAGGAGGTTGTTGTATAAACACATTTCGAAGACTTTACTAATATTAGGTAACATACTTATTGGGCGAAGATTTTTAAGATTACTTGTATCTTTATTTTTTTTTTTGAAGAATTACTATTACGGCCGTCTTCCATGCCCGAGGAAAATATGAATTATTCAGTATATTGTTGAAGATTGTACAATATTCGAATATAATTTCGTTAGGGACATTCTTTAAAATAAAATTTGGTATGTTATCTACGCCGGCCGAGAGTTTTTTCCTTAAGTTATCAAATATATATAGAATTGTGTCTTTCGATACAAAGTAATGCTCTTCCAGATCATTTGCTCTTCTCGTTGAACTAAATGTAGAAACCGTTGAATTATGTCTTTCATACTCGTTTTTTCTTTCCAAAAACGTGAGAAAGCATCTATCTACGTCTACGTGTTTGGCGTTATCAGTTTCAATCTCTTTATAAGAATGAACTGATTCTAGGTAAGTTCCAATAGTATTAAGAATTTGATCCTGATCTTTAATTATGAGCTTGTTACTTCCTCTTTCTTTTTCTAACGAATCTATATCTATCCCAACTAATCTGAACCACGCTTCATCATCATGGCTAATTTTTATGGTATCAATAGATAGATTTTGTGGTCTACTATCCCTCTGGCAATAACAACAGCTTTTTCAAAAATGATCTATACCAACTCTTTCAACTTTTAGATTTACAGAACCCTAACAACTTTTATATACTTGCAGGTGATCTGAACTGTAAGCACACTGACTGGGGTAATGAATCATGTAATACAAAAGGCAATATACTCAAAGAGTGGCTACTAGACTATGAAGTGCAGTTTAGATGTAGTTTTTTTGCTTCTACTGAACCTTCTTTTCCTAGGTCTGGGTCTTACTTAGACATATGTATCGCAGATACACGCTTAGATTTACTTAGGGAAAACAATACACTTAACTGTTTAAAGACATTAGATTATGATAGTGATCATAAAGCTATGCAAATGGTAGTCCTAAGTAACGATGCTGAACACCCTCTTACTTTTTTCAAAGATTCACCAAATCTAGCACTAAATTATAAAAAAATTAATTTGAGGAAATTTAGAAACAGCCTTGTTACTGATTACAGTAACAGTAGTAGCGTACCAAACGATCGAAATCTTTCGAACGCTGAAATTGATTTCTATTTACTCCAGTTAGAAAAATTCGTTTATACGGCTATTGAAAAATCTGTCCCTAAATTTAAAACATCGGATACAATTGCTAAATTTTCGAATTCAATTATTAAGAAGTTGCATTTAGAAAAAAGTCAAATTTTAAACAAAATAAAGCAATATAACAGATTAGAACTCCATTTAACACCAACAGAAATCAATTTACTAAAATCAAAACTAAAATTAGTGAGGAAACTCATTAAAGATAACTTTACACTTGCGGTAAATAAGCATTTCCGGGAAAGGATGGCAAGTATGGATCGCCGAAATCCTTCAAATACATTCAGTGAGGCAAAAAAACAATTTAGATAAGTATAGAGTAGAAGCGAAAATTTGATGCATATTTGCACTCCGTAAACTTTAAATTTCATAAAAATAAAAATAATAAAGATAATTAACAAATTTTTTAAATCCTTTTTTCAATTCTAAGCAATACTTGCGATGCAAAAAAGGAAACAACAAATCCTAAGAAAAAATATATATAAAAGGAAAGCATTTCGCTTGCATTGAGTTTTGCAGCTACGAGAAACTTATAATAAATAGGGCTCATTTGAGGCATGTATATAGCGAGAGTTGTGTTATTTTTCCAACAGAGCTTGTTTGAGTTTGGACTGGTATTCCGTCTTCCCACGTCTTTTTTCCTTCGCTTTAAATAAACAGGCAACAAATTACAATAGCAACTTGTAAAAAATTCAAATATTATTATGCACTTAAGCGACCCGAAAGCTTAACAATTAAGTTCAATACAAAAAAAAATTGAAATTTATTCATTAGTTATGTTCGTTACTGACCAACTTATCATCATAATTATTACAATCGTTTTATATTTTTTATGCCAGGATTTTTGTCCCATAATAGTTTTTTACATCCTACATTTTTTATTGTCCTTTTGAAGTGACAAACCAATTTTTAAGGTATTCCATCAACAATCCTTTCAACTAAATGATCGCAAGTGATACACAAAATAATATATAAGCTTTTGATCAAAGTCCTGAGTACTTTTGTTTAACTCTCATATCATTCAATGGAACATTCTTGAATGAAATTCATCATGTTCGAGTGAAGAAGTCCATCATTTTCATATAAAGTGACATGTTTTATGCTAAATTTATGTAATTTTGTTTAAAAACTTTCACAAGAAGCAAAAAAAAAAAGAAATAAACACAATAAGAGCATGTAGGCCATTAAAGCATTATTGCAATTGTTTGACGACTGATGACGATGATGTTATTGTGGCATCTATTGTCATGGTACCAAAAGAAGAGAAAAAAAGATGAGATTGAGTGATGGTGTGTATATTTTTGTAAATTGCATGCACCATGTCTTCTGTTGCTTCTGCTGCTACCTTTTGCTGTCACTGTAGCATTGTATTCAAATTTTTGTCAGTTGTCACTTTGTCACTCTTTTTTGGACATAAGTTTGAATAATGGGCCATTGTTGCCATTGAACTCACGTGCGAATAAAATACTCAAACTCTTATTGCACCAATTCACTAACTCGCTCATTCATTCGTTTGTTCCTTCATCATTTATCCATATGCATGTTTCGGTATATGTTGCTTCCCTTTTTTTCTTCTACGTACATCCTTTTTTTCGAATCATGCATGCATGTGCAAAGCTTATGCATGAATAGCTTTTTAACACAACAATGACAAAAGACGTTAAAAAATATTCCTACAGAAATTCGGATGAAAATTGTAACATTGTTATGGGATTTTGATTGAGATTTTCTGCATGTTAGTTTTTATGAAACATTGACGATAGATACACATCACATTTGTTTGTATGTGTGTGCAGTTACCACTAATGTACGTACTTACAGCAATGTAATGTATTTGCATTCAACATTACTTGATTGTAGGTAAGTACGCAAATATGTCATTGAAGCATAAAATTGTCACACAAAACAATGAAATTGCCACTTACCTATAACATACAATATGTATTGATGAAGTGTCATTGTTATTTTAAGCAGATTTTTGCATAAATATTTTTAAAAAATACTTTTTTTTTGCACAGAAGGCATTTTTTTACATTTAAGAAAAACCGTTAAGCACTGTGTTTTGCAATTTTGCTCTACACTGTCTTCAATCAACTCGTAGATTTTTCTTAACAATCACAGCATCTAAATTAAACTTCAGTATTATTTGATTATTTTTGCTTATAAGAAAAATTTCTTTAGCAATTAATCTGTGTTAAATATTTTTCAAACCAGATCACTTTCACGAATTCTCCAGGTACATAAAACCCATGAAATCCAATCATAAATGAAGAGGAAGTGTGTTATTTTTTGCTCACGTACAATTTGAGGTGTGTCCATTAAACATTATCTATGCTCGGCCCAGTCGAACTAAATTAAAAAATAAATGCAAAAAAATCATACATCAGCATACAGGATGAGGGATCAGAAAATCTTTCGTTTTAACAAAAAATAAATTAAACAATTCAAGAAATTGTTTTATTAACATTCTCCAAAAAAAAAAATAAATAAATAACTTGAAATTATTTCGCATACAGGCAAATTTTGCTACAAGAATATGGGAAGTATCATTAGTTTGGCTGATAATTATGTCAAGAACCAGATCTCCCAATTTGTCTCACGTTCAGTAGAAGAAGTCCTTGTTACCTCAGCCTCAACAAAATTGTAATGTCTATAGTAATAATTTGATATGTACATATATACATATATATCTATATATACCGTTTTGTTCTTGATATGAGAATTCTGGTCTGATTCAGTGATACTCGTAATTAAGCGTTGAAGAACGATTTTTGCTAAAAGAAAGAAGAAAAATCGTAAGCTGAGGACGAGTTTTTTTCTCAGTTTAGGATTTCATTTGTCTTGGCTAAATATATCACAATCCGTAGTACAGCTCCGGGTTCTGATCCACAAGTTGTAAGTATTCCTGTTGCCTTTTATGATTTTTAAGAATTGCATTATTTTACACAACCAAAAATTCACTAACAAAATACCTCTGGCTGCGCTAATGCTAGACATGTAGGTGAGACAAGTTATTCTAATTTATGAATAAACCCAAATAAATTCCAATAGTATGATTAATTATTAAAGTATCACTATCGAGGACACTCGCTAAGCCCTTAAGTAACATTTTGCGATTATTAGAATATATAAAATTTCCTATTATTAATAAATTTTATCTTTGAAATCAACTTAATAGTTTCTTTTTTCATCGCCCATTTTTGTGAGAAGTAACAAAATTGTACGAATTAAATTTTTCAAAAAAAAGAGCCTAAAATCTTGAAGAACATTCCTCTCATGTATTTAATATCAGGTGGCACACCCAGATACTAATACAGGCTACGTATTTAATACATTCTTTCAGATCACGCATTATCGTAATTAATTGTTAAGCTTAAAGTCCACACGACATGTTCTCCCACCAAAATTAGCTGACTTGTTCGCACGCTGCTTATAACAACTACAGAAACAGACGCAGACGCAGCCTAAAGCCGAGGCCACGCAATGAGCGCCACAGCGGTGAGCGGCTGAGCGTCAGAGCGGCGAGTTTGAGCGGCAAGTGGCTTATTACTGATCGTCATTTCTGAGCGGTTAGTGCGGTTAGTTGTTCAAATGCCATTGTCAAGAGAGGTTTGTTTAATGTTTTTATGCGAAAATCGTATTCATGTTTACAAGAATTTAATGCGTTTAAGAAAAAAAAGAAGATTTGGTATTCATCCTATAAATCAATCAAGCCGACATTACAGCGAATATAATCATTTATATACAAATCTACTCAAATTTCCAGACAGATCTTGGCAATACTGCCGTATGTGAGTGAAATTCTTTGATTTGTACAGATGAAATTATAAGCACCGCATTCACTTTTGCAATGTTTGTACTTTGCCGCTCAGAAATCAACTAAAAATTAGAAAAAGATCTATTCGTGAGCGGTGGCCACTTCAGTAGTATTCCATATGTTTTAATTTTTTCCCACTCACCGATCAGCTGCTCACCGCTTTGCCGCCCATTGAGTGGCCTCGGCCTACGCGTCAAGGCATCCTAAGTTCATGTGCTCTAAATCGTGCAACATAAAACTACTTTCCTTTTTTTCTACTTTTCTACTTTTTTTTCACTGACGAGTTAGAAACAAAATAGTGTAAAACACGTAATGTGGACCTTCAGCTTGAATTGCTCTAAGGATTGAGCTTTTTTTGCTCGGTCTGCCACAATTTCGCCTCTCACTCAAGCGAGTGCTAATTGTTTTAATGAGGAATAATTGTACGGAGTTACGATTTTTGAGAGATGTTTTCTTCTATTGAAGGTTGTGAGATACCATTTCTGTGAGCTCCATGCTTCCTATATGAGGGTATAGGACAAAAATCTTGTGCTCTATTACTTTCTATGACTTGATGTTCGAGTTATTTGGCCATTTTAGTTTTTATAGCGGCAACCTGGAAAGTTTTGGAAAAATTAAGTGGAAAAATTACATAAAATATCATTGACTCATGTGTGGGACGTTCAGTTCCTCATTTAAGCACTGTCAGTCGCCAACTTTTCTAGAACACTTCCGTTCAATCGATGGTTATATGTATATATGTTCTCTAAATAATGCGTAGACTTTCACATGAACATCTAATTTTTTCTATTGTAGAGTCAGCGATGACATTTGAGGCAGGATTCCTTTTAGACAAAAAATGTCTGGTAATAGTAACAACAAATTAACAGCCCAGTGATATCGATTGTCGGAAAAGAGATATCAAGTAGCCTGACTCGAATAATGATCAAATCGATCCACTGAATAATTGCTAGAGGGCTTTTAATTCCAAAAACAATTTTGCTTTTTATTCTAAGACTTGTAATTTCTGCATGGAAAGCACTACCCATTCTTTTATAGTTCTTTGTTGTAACAGGAGCATTTTAGTTCCAATTCAAGAACAAAATTTCAAGGCTGCGAAATGATGTAAATACGTTGATTGAGTTGAAAACTGCAATACTCGCATGCATCCAAATTTCTTAAAGGTGTTATAAAATTCATTATAACCGACCGTAACTTGTACTACAAATACTTTGTATAATTTTTGAAATCTTGCCATAAATACAGTTACCAAAAAAACATTTCTTTTGACCAACATCGATGCAAGAATAACAACATCATTTTTACAGGCAGTATTTTCATTTCGCAAGGAATCTGGCGTATCAAATTATGACAAAAATTTTCATTATTAATTGAGAACATCTTTTTTAAACATCCGTCTGTTGTGCTGTATTTATGGTGTTCCTTAGCAAAATGTATTTATTTATTTATTTATTTTGGCTGCTGTTGCCAGATTTGGAGAGACAAATATCTGTTTTTTGGTTTATGGTGCTGCAGCTGAAAGAAATATGAGAAATATTTAATGAAACTTAGTGTTTCAAGTTGTAAGTTGCATCAAAGCAACACCCAGAAATCAACATCATGCATGGAGGAACAAACAGATGGTAGGACGGACAGATACCGGAATCATAAGTAAACAGAAAAGAAATTAATGTGTGTGTAATTTCTCACTTTTTTTAAAGATTTTTTTTCTCATTTAATATTTATTTATAAATTTTATATTTTTGCTGTCGCGCTCAAGATCCTTTTTATGGCCAAATTTGGCATTATTGGCAAACATTAGCAAAAATATGTGTCTCAAATTGTATTTTTTAGTGGCTGTATTGTTTTTGTTACATCTTTGCAGCTGCTAAATATTTATATGACGTTAAAAGACAACGACAACGAGCCTCGAAGGAAGCAGTGGAAGGGTTTTTATTTTATTATTTGACTGTTTTGAAAAGCACACAAAAACTGAACATTTAATAAAAAAAATTACTTTTGTAATCAAAACTTTTCCATCGTTGATTACACATAAAACAAATTTTCACTATAAATAAATTAATCTTCTTAAAGTACATACTGAATGTTGGTAGATTCCTAAGATCATTTTTGCGTTCAGGTGTTTCAGTCACAATATTTACCAAATGCTGTCCCACTTGCATTTTTGACTTTTAAGCATCGCCTGCATTTCATTTATTATACTTGTATTTTCAAAACATTTATTGTCAAAAAAAAATGAAAAATAAGAAATGATCAAGTCAAGATTTTCGAAAGCAAATCTTAATGCAAGTAAGTGTTGGCCGTTGCAACGTTTCAAACTACACTTTGTGGCATAAAATTTATTACCTTCACTTTGTTTAACACCGCATTTGGGTGTAATTTGCAATTCGTCATTTAGGCGGTCTGGTATGTTTGCCCGCAGTCTGATATAACATGCGTTTAATTCTTTATCGGTATTTTCTTTGCTGTATTTGGTGTTACAAAGAATACAAAATACCCGATACGAGAACAAAGGGAATCTTTTATGACCTTATCTTAATGTCTTAAATGTGGCAATTAGTAAAATTTAATCGAGAAGAGGAGAAGAGGCAAAAAAGGGTTGTGGAGTTGAAAACAAAATGTGTCATTTAAAAAAGTACAAATAAGAAATAAAAGAAAGTTGAATAACATTAAATGCATAAAAGTCGTAACTCAACAATTTATCATTTGTGATCCGATTTCAAAAATATTTTTTTCCGAAAGGACATGCTTGCAGTTTGGTTCTATTGTAACCAATACATTGCAGGATCAGGGGAGAGAGTATCTCCAATATGTAACAATATCTAATTATCGTAGATCTGGTTGACTATAATGGTAACAGTTTTCAAAATTGGCACAGGTTCTCTCCATGTAATCCACAGTCTGCAGCTTGACTGGAAAGTAGTAGGGGAAAGGGTACCTCATATACATCGCCAACTGTAATAACTGGAGTGTTAAACATTTAAATTTAAATTAAAATTTGATTATTAACAAATACCATCATAACTGATTTTTAATATAATTTCTTTGTGAAAATGTATGCTTGCAGTTTTCCACGCTTGCGGTGCGTAGTTGTAATAAGTTAATCAACTTAGTTAAGACAGGGCTATAATTTCTACCCATTCTCCTGATAGTTTCACAGTTATGCTCGATTTGGGTATCAGGCGGGAAGTAAAATGCCTTAAAATTAATCAAAATTAATATATATGGCCTTCTGAATTCAATAAATATGCATAATTTTTAACCAAACTAATGTGTTCTATGAAATTTTGCTATTCAATGAGAAATTTCCTGACAAATTTGAACACTTTAAGCCGGAAATTATTACAAAAGGTATGAGAAATACATATTATAAAGTAAAAAGTAATATCTGTTGATTCCCCTTTAAATGTCATTTAAAAGTTTTATTGATTTCTCTCTGCTCCTGCATTTTACTTACCGAGTGGTCCAAATACATTTATTTTTGTAAATAATGTGTTATTTTGACCAACTTGTTGCACAAACAGTGCAGATTGTTAAACTGGCTTGCTAGTGGACAACCCTCATGATCTGCGTCGTTGAACGGTGAGTACCGACGAGAATGTGACTGCTTTGGTCGCAAATGTGTTACTCAATCTGAAAACGTTGATTCGCAATCGATATCAACAACTCGACATTTATCGTACCAATATGATGGGATTTTTGCAAAAAGATCTCGCATCATACGCTTGCAGGGTCCAATTGACTAATCACTTGACCGCTTCTCATTTGTGCCATACAGAAGCTCTAACCAGACATCTAATTTGGACGAAGATCATATTTTCTGGCAAATGGCATTTTAATCTCGATGTTTATGTCACTCAACAAACAAAAGTGACGTATCTGGGTATCGGAAAACCCGCAACTCGTTTTCAGGAATGCAGTGCATCTACAGAGACATGGATTCTGGTGTGCAGGCATCATTTACCCATTTTTTTTCGAAAATGCTAGAAATGAGCCTTACAGAACCATGAATGGGATTGTTTATGACTTGAAATGGAAGATAAGGAATTGGATAATTTGTTTTTTTAAATTGGACCAGTACTCATGGAATGACCTTTATTTATGCAGTGCATTGTGCTGGAAAAAAATATGTCAAAGATTTTACGTCAGTACCTGTCATAAATTTAACCTGACGGTGCTCCTCGCACTGGGTGAATAAAGCCATTCACCATTCACACCTCCGACTTTAGGTACCGTGTAAACCTTAGGTATCGCTAGCACCTCTACCCAGACAAGCATAGGCAAAGCTACTTACTTAATTACTTATATGCACGCCCATTGCCCTGGTTTCAGGGATTGGGTAGTATCGTATTAAGTTCTACAGGTAACTGGCCAAAGGTCAAGGTTTGGAAAGACCATGTTACCCATCCCTACGAGCGAGCGAACCCACTTTTACCTTTAATCTACTTGCATGCGCGCTCGTTACCCTGTAAATTCAGGGATTGGGCATCAACATAAAAATTTTTAGGGGTTATCAGCCAAAAGGCTTAGGTCCGGAAACCTGATAACCCTATACCCCAGGAAGCACATTGCATTGTGCTGGAACTTAGAAAATGGGATAGGCGCTGTATGATGTGCCATACAGCTTGTCATACAACCGATCTTTTTCGTACCAAGTTTGGTAACCAAGCCATTTTGGCATTGTCAACTGGCATCCTCGGAGCTGCAATTTGATGCCTTTAAACTTTTTCTTGCAGTGCAAGCGATTCAGTAACGATGCAGTTCCTAAATGCCAATATCTTTCGAGCCATTCGTCAGCAAAGTCTTGGAAAACAGGACTGACAGAATATGCAGCTGCGTAGGCAGCCGCAACAGTAACGAGAATGAAACGGTGGGATGATGTTATTTCTAATAAAGTCATAATATACCAACAGAAATTAAGTTTAAATATTTTATTTTCTTTTTTAAAACAATACTTGTGTTTGGACCACCCATTCAGTACATACTTAAATACCTCCTCTATATTTATTACTTATAAAACAAAGTACTTTTTTGTTCTCGTTTGGAATTCCAAGTAGGCAATATGTTTCTGCTTTCATAAATATTTAGGTCAAGTATCTTATGGCTATTTGAATTTCTTCTACTTTTGTGCTGGTGTGTGTGTGTGTGTGCGTTATGGCTTTCTTACGTGTTCGTTTGTGTTTGTGTTGTCAGGTATTTGTATCCTTATGTATCCATGAATGTGCATACATCTCTGTTTTATTTATTTGAATATGTTTTTGTATGGTTCTTAAGCATTTGTTAGTTTAAGTTTTTCTATGAAATGATTTCATTTTTGTTTTGTTCGACATAAAATTTTCTCGAAAAAAACATCTCAATCAGCAATGGTAATCGAGTAGTTTTTATATTATTTTGCATCGTTACCACTTTTAAGCTTTTGTGGTTGTTTGCATCGTGTGATATATATTTATATATTTATGTACGTACATTTATTTGTTTTTGGTTTATATATACAAATACAATTGATTATTTTAAAAGGATATACAGTGGGGTTCGGTTATAACGAACTAAAGAAGACTTGGCAATTTAGTTCGTTAAAGGAGTAAGCAAGAGTACAGTAGATTATATATATATATTTTTTTTTTGTTTTTGTTATTCGATGTCTTTGTAAGACAAGTATATCTATTATTTTTATATATATATATATATATTTTCATTACTTCATCTAATGATAGTAAATAATTATTTAATGCGATTTTGCTTTGCTTTTTAAAAACGTAAAGCTTTAGAACAATTGTATTATTTAGTGCCTACAAATTAGTCCATTTTAAGAAAAAGTTGGCTACAACCATAGTTCGTGATAACCGTGATAATTTCGATGAAATATTTGTGCAAACCTATTGCGAATAGATCAGTTTTTCGCTATACGCTTTAATTTGTTATAAACGGTGTATGTTATAACCGAGGTCCACTGTATATCATTTGTTTAATTTAACTGCAAGTTAATTAAAGGATTCTAAAGACTTGAGCAAGAAAAGATCAATATTGGCAGATTTCTTTTTTTCTAATAAATAGTTCAGTTCATTTGATTAAAGATTTAAGTGGAAACAGACATAGGTTTGCTCTTAATAATGAATAGAAAATTATTATTAAGAAGTGGTATATGAAAGTATATGCAAATTTTAACGAACAATTTATTAAAGAATATGTATGATCTCTCTTCTAATCTTAAATAATAGATTGTCTTTTATGGACTATAGTTTGAATTTTACATAAAGTGAATGTAGTCTGTTTTGAAATTTTCTTTTTAAGTTTAAAATTAATGTAAATACAATAGTTTCCCTGTTTAAGAGGCATTCATATCTGGGAACATCGCATACAACGAACATGTCATCTATTTCTAAGTGAAAAAAAAAACGAAATCCTTTACAAGGAACAATATTTCCATTGCTTTCTTTAATCTACTAGTGCACTTTTCCACATCAGATTCAAAATATGAAGTATTTCTAAAAATTTGTTAAGCTTTGTTTTGTGTTTTTTTTTTTGTATACTCTCAGTAATAGCGGCGAAGTTTTCGACAGATCTTGAGTTTCGTCGCCGTACAGTCACCACACTGCTAATAGCCAGTTCGGTAGGACGATTAGGGCGACCGTAAATTAAGCACCTTGAGCGGAACTTTGCCCGAACAGAACACTCATTTTGGTAAAAACAATAGTATCATTTGTAAGTGCTTTTGATCATTGTATCCATTTGGCGAAATACATTGAATAAATGACAGCCAATTTGAAATATGGCCGCTATCCACTGTCATATTTTGGTGGTCCCTATATTAAAGGCATTTTATGAATTTATAACTATTTATGACAAAAATAATGAAAGTTTTGTGTTTTCTTTTTAATTTTTTCTTTGAAAAAATTAAGCTGATGTATGAGTTGGTACTTTAACCTTTAGAAAAAAAAAAAAAGAAAATGGGGCTTGGCAGAACATTGGTTCTTACTTAGTCTATAATTTTAAAAGAGCTACAAGATGCTATTTAAAAGTTAAATTCTTTTCCAAAGAATCCAAAGTTGTTCGAATAATTTTTAAGTAGTATTTTTTAAAATTTCTAAATGGTTTCCTACGTTAATTTATATTTTTTTTATTTCACAATCTGACATGAATTGTTCCTTTTGAAACTTTTATATATTTTTTAATAAAATTGCTTATAAAAATTATTTTAAACAATGTATACTATTTCTATTATATATTCCCCTCTGTTCTGTAAACCGAATCCGAGTAACATTTTCGATTTGAAAACGAATTCCCATATTTAGGTGTTCTCTATACCGAATTCCCATAAATTTACTCGGTTTAATATCGAGTAAACAAACGTAGTCGAAAGTAAATCGAATGCCACTTTTTTCTAGCAAGAACTTGCGGAGGGATAGAAAAAACACTTAATACTTAAAGCCTAAAATCTCTTTGAATTAAGTTTATATAAATTACATCACATTGTATGAAAATTTTATGCTAAAAAGAAAATTTAAACCATTAGCTTCAAATTAGTTTGTTTGGGCAAAATCACAAAATTTATTTCAATATGGCGACAGCATTGTTGTTTATCTTGGAAAATAAGAGCTACCAAACTCTTTTAAAGCGTATATGTCAAATTTTATCTTTTTGTAACATAGTAATCAATTATATAATTTACTCAAAAGCAGAAACATTTTTAATTAAAATTCAATGCAAATATGTCCTTCAATTTATAAATAAGTTAAATGGTCTTAAAATGTATCATCCTGTGCAATTATTTTACATTCTTTTTTCTTTTATTTGTATTAATTTTTTCCTCCCGATGATTAACAGCTGATTCTCTGTTGAATTTTTTATTTTTGACGTTTAAAACTCTTTGTTTGAAAACAACTTCGAACGTTGTAAATCGTGTGATTTACAGAACACCAAATTAACAATTATTCGGTTTTGAGAAATCACTCGTTTTAAAATCGACTCGGTTTACAGAACAGAGGGGATTAATTATATGCTAAATATACAATTTTTAATTTACTACTAGATATAACGAATTTTTTATTTAATCGAACAGGCCTGACTAGAATCGTTAATTTTTCCAAAATTTTAATTTATATTTAAAATGCTTTTGCCAATTGACCTGTCACGTTACCTCTAGCGCACTCACGTTACCACCGGCAGCTTCACGTTAACCCCTGCAGCTTCCTGACTAACTCGGTCACTTACAGTCTCGCCAATTGACCTGTCACGTTACCTCTAGCGAGCTCACGTTACCACCGGCAGCTTCCCTACACCTCCGTACACCCTTTCCGACCGCTCACCTTAATTCATGCAGCTCCCCAATAACCTCGGTCACTTTCAGTCACGCGTAACTTCTTACTCGTAACTTAAAAATACAAATTGTTTATTTAATTTTAAATCATTTTTTTATAAAATATGACACTGGGTCATGTTTCTTGAATAGAAAACATACGAAACATATATTTTTTCCTGCTGCTACAGCCGCCTCAGTAAGACGGCATGTGTGCCCGGTTAAAAAATTTTATAAAACCACGATAAAAATAACCAACCACAATTACCATTATGTAATATGGCCTAAACAATATAAGAACAATAATAAGATCTCACCTAAATGGGGCATATTAAACAGCAGATAAAATAAAATATGCAGAAAAATAGTCAAAAACATTCTCAATAATTTTTCTTACTGCGTTATTATAATCTGGAACCAACAACAAGGCACACACACAACTTAGCCAATAAAGATCAATAAAAAACAACATCAGTTGCAGCAAAGGCAACAAAAACAAAGACAGCAACAATACTTGCAATATCGTCGTATAGTGGTTTAAACATGTGTTAACAAGGCTGGCATGAAAATGAGCATGATAAAAAAGAAACAAATAGACACACACACACACAAACACACTTGTACAAACATTTAATTGTTTATATCGTTCCTTGTAAAATGTAATACACACACGTTCCAACAAACAGAACCTTAAAGTTAGAATTTTAAAATCGTAAAATTAAAGTAAATAGTTTATCTGAATGTAGAGTTTCGGATATTATTAATTTCACTTGTAATCGAATCAAAATAAATTGAAGAGAGTTATTGAATTGAAAGCTAGAGAAAACAATTTAGTTTGTGTGATTTCTTGTGTAGCACTTCTTGGAAAATAATCGAGGCCCGGAACAAATTGTAAATCTTATTTTATTCGTCAAAATATTGCTACAGCTTTGAGATTCATCGTCAGATAAAAGGTATTCAGCCGTTTTTTTTAAATCTTAATATAAAAAAAATGTTTTTGTATACATTATTTTACATTCTATTTTCCGTGGCGCAGACGATTTTTTATGACGAGAAAAAATTACCTCAAAAATAAACTTTTTATGAAAAGGCTGCAATTTTTTCATTTATAAGAAAGTGACAGCCAATCCAAATTATGGCCACCATGTAGGAATTTAATAAGCAAAAAAAAAAAAAAAACGTATAATGCAAGAAATTTTCACAAATGAAAACAACGCCATTGCAGTCTTGCTTATATAATCCACATCACGAAATAGTAGTCAAATAAAGGGTACCAGTGGTTTAATTTTTGTAATTACAATTTTCTATTTTTCTATTTAAAAACTAATTTAATTATTTATGCCATTAATAGAATTTATTTTCGTAAAAGAAGAATGAGCTCCTTTAGTTTCTCTCACATACGAATACATAAAATTTTTGTTAGTGTTGTTTTTTTACATTGTTTTTTTTTGTTTTTGCTGTTCAAACAATTGAAGGAAACACTTTTTACCACTTCAACTGCTTCGCCTAATATTGTTGTTGTTGCTGTTGCTGCAGCTATTTGTTTAGTCAAGGAATCTATGGTGTTGTTGTTGAGCATGCAAAGCTTTTGTTTTATGGAATAGCAGCAACAAAAGCCAGACTCACATACATATTGTCGAAAGTCAATAAATGATTGTATGTGTGCTCTTGCATTGGTGGTAGAAAGTAAACACGTGTTGCTCTCTGAAAATCGTGCGAATGCAATCAATTCGAGATCATGTATTAATTGCACGATTTTATTGCTAAAACTTTTGTAAGACGTTTTCCTCCATTCGTCTTTTATTTTCTTTTTATATTCCCTGCTCCTTTTTTATTTGTTTGTTTGTTTTTTTTTTTATTCTATTCTATTGTCTCTGGCAGAGTATTGGCCATCGAAATCATCTCTGTAATGAAATGCTGATATTCCAGCCTTATTTATTTGTACTTTTAGATGTAAGAGCTCGTGTATGCATGTGTATTTGCGTGTGTGTGTGTGTTAATCTTGGTCTTAAGCATTGCTTCTTTGTCTGGTCTCAAATATTTTCAGGTGCATACCTTTGAGTTGAAATATTTTAAACAATTGTAAGCATTAACGCTTTTCTATACTGGTCTGCTTAACTTAGATGGTTAGTTAGGTGGCTGGTTCTACAGTCTATGAAGCAATAGAAAACAATTGACCATTTTATAGATTTTATTATGTACCAAAGAAATGTTCAAACATTTAAAAATGGTTATGAACAGTATAGTCAAATAGGTTAAAAAGCGATTTTAATATATAAAAAATAAAAAAACAAACATTATAGTAAAATTAAAAAATCTTACACTTATTATTCATAAAATTTATTTATACGGTGATTTAATTAGATTCAATTTTTAATTTGAATTCGAAATATTTTAACAGGATATACATATGGGTACCCAATGTTGTGCATATCATATAAATATGTAATATAAGCCAAATTTTTTAAAAGAGTTCTAGCCAGCACTAAATAAGATCCACATGAAATCGTTTTTTTTTTTGTTGTAGAGAATTATTATTTGCTTAAGCATTTTTTTACTATTTACCACTGTGCATTATCAAAATAATTCTTTTTAATAGAAAGCAAGAATTGTAAAACATTTTCTTGTTGTGTTGTGTAGTTATATTTCTATTTTTTCCCAATAATTTTTTCTTATTATAAAATATTTCTGTTAGAAATTCTGTATGCCTCATGTACAATTAGAATTACAGTTAGAACATTAAACATAAAAGTTTAACACTTCACAGATTTTACAATAAAATGTATTAAGCGCACATATATTTTCTATTGAACATATTTTGTAATAGACATAAATATTTCGTCTGAAATTTACAGCACAAAAACTGTTGCTAAAGCTTGTTAAAGGATCAAAAGTATTTACAACATTTAACCATTGAAGTCAGTTTTTTTATTTTAAGAAGTTGCTCTTGGAGTTTAAAATACTATTTTTAACTAAGATTTAAATAATGTAAAAGTTAGACCAAAACTAATTAATTGTTAATTTTTAAACTAAATTTAATGTACATTAATTTTATAATTCTTCATGTGTCATCAAAGTTCTAACTAATTTTGATCTTACTTTATTTCAGTGGCAATCGTACAGGCCAATTATTGGATTCTATGATTGATGATTTTTTTAAAGTTAAAATTTTTTGACCAGGAGCCACTTTTCATTAAATATATAAGTACATATTAGCGCGACACTTAAAAATATTGCTCTTCAGTTATGGCAACCACATTTTTGCTTTCCGGTTGTTTTCATAAAATATCCTGAAAAGGATTGAGTGCTTGGGCCTTAGAAGAAAAGCGATGATGTGTAAATTCTTGTTAGTAAATCTATCATTCCGAAATTACATTCAATAAAAATTGGTTATTCTTTTAACAATTAGATTCAACCAGTCGAAGAAAAAAACTGATTAAAAAAAATTTTGTTCATCAAAAGCTTCCTGGGCCTGTGATACAGAAATGCATTTCTTGTGATAAGGAATGAACAAAAACCTGTAACTGACTTTTCTTAAATCTAGAAACGTTTTCCATGATATTGTCCTTCCCCTTTTATTTAGACTATATATTTATACCTTCGAATATGTATGTAATTTGTCTATGTATTCCTTATGTTCTATTTTATGAACTTTAATACAATAAAATAAAACAAATAAAAAACAGCAAACATATATGTTCATAATTTTTATTAGATTTTAATATTTTTTAGGAAAAAAATATGTTTCTCACAATATTTCTAAAGTTAGTCAAGACACAGGTAGTACATAGAAATTGCGCCATTAATGCAACAACGACGTATCTCGAAAATCACAGGTTTTGACTTATTGATGACAAATCATTTCGTAATATCCCCTCGCAGTGTAGGAAAGAGTTATTCTAAGCTTTGCCAAGAAGTGTCCATATGGGCATTAAACTAAGCTATTCTTAAGCCCAACATAGTTATATCTCAGAAAGTGAATGTGTATAAAAAGTAGAATTATATTTGAAGCTTAACCAAAACTATACCAATAAATGTTAATGTGGTAGTTGCAGCTTTTAAAACTTTAATCGAATTTCGCCAAGTTCATTGTTTTTTAGAGCTACGCCCATGTTGCATTGAAGGCGCAATATGTACATATGATATGTACGTGTGCTCATCTACACGATATATGCAGTAATATGTATTTGCATCTTTGATTACAAAATCAAGTCCCCCGTTTGAATAAAGATATGTCGCAAGCACTGTAAAGATTGTGCTTAGGCGTTGTCAATTTGCATAAGAGGCGAACAATAAATCGTTTCCATTGCAATGGAAAGTGCTCAATGTATATTTAATTATTTAAATGCTGCTTGATTAAATTTTAATTAATACAGCCTTCATCAGCAGACACACTGCGACAACTCAATCCCTTTCTTTCGTTTCAAATTAAGTCGTAAAAAAATTCAATTGATTCTTTAAGCAACACGTGCTTTGTGGCTTCCATGAATGTCTGTCTGTCGGTTAGTTGGAATTTATGTTAAATATTCAATATCAATTGCATGTGTACAGGGAATTTGTGTATGACGATAAAGGTATTGAATGTTTTATCTATGGTGTTATTATTCGCTAAAAGTTGACTAAAAACAAGAGCCTTTAAGTACCATAAATTTATTGTTGAATGAAGCAATGAGCGAGTAAATGAATGAACGAAGGAATGAAATAAATGCGCAGAGTATGTATGATATGAATTCACATCTGGATGAATGTATTTAAATTTTATATAACACAGATGAACAAATACTCCCACACACACACACATACACACATACAACTAGCGGTTTTGTTTAAGTAGAGAAAGAGCTTTTCAATTAAATTTTAATTAAATTTAATTATATGAATTTTACAGGTAAATAATAAAAAACCACACACACCCACATACTTATGCAAATAACATACATATGGAATTATAATCAACAAAAATAGCAAACAGCATTGACATATCCAACGACAATAACAACAAATAGAATAGACAGACAGACACATTTATTTACATATACTTAAATATTCACACACAAAATGAGTACTTATGCAATACAAACACACATGCAAATGCTCTCATACACATTCATGTATGAATTAATGCAAGCAACCATTAACATATTTTAAATTTAAATTAAATTTATAAATAGAATATTATCACTGGAGAATGTATGAATGGTTTCAAAGAAATATATTTACATATTTTTTTATGCGAGTTTGTGACTTTTCATACAATTTACATCTACATATGTCTGCCTGTCCCTTAATATGTAAAGATGGTCTTAAATATGCTCTGAAAAAGTTACAGTCGAAGGTCATGACATTATGATTGTAAAATTCATGTCTCTATTGCGTATTAAGCTCTGCTTCATGAAAGTAAGACCATATTTGTAGCTTGTAACAAGCTAGTTTTTTCTATTATCTTATAAACTGCTTTAACATTAAATTTTTTTAAACTATTGTACACTGTTTTTCTACAACAAAGACTCAATGTTTTTTACTTTTTTTCTCTCCTAAAAATTTCAAAGAAAAAATTAAAACGAAAAATTGCTAGTTTTTTAGATTAAATTCAATTCACAAAATCGTTATTCTCTTTTTATTAAAAAAAAAACAAACCGCGAACCTATTTCGTTTATCTGCAGAAACAGCTAGAGTCTATGATAGGAATCGAACCTGTAACACGCCGACTAGTCATCTTCATTTTTGACATACACCTTCTGAATAATCATTTTTTACTATCGGGCTTATCTTGTATTAATAAACATCGAAAAAGATAAAAGCTAAAAAAAAAACATTTTCTCATTAAATAAATATTCAATAACATTAGAAAATTTATTGCCACAAATACACTCGTACTACACTCTATTGCACCATTATAAACAAACTTGAACTTTGATGCTGATGACGTTAAAAAGATTTAAGGTGGTTAATTAAGCAAATAAATTAATTCCAGTTACGGATTCAATATTGCTTTTGTTTGTGTATTACACTTTTTCATTGAAAGTTATCAAAAAACAAGTACACACAGCTGTAAAGAAATACAATAATACAACCGATACAATGATACGAGTGGCTCGTGAACTGGGCAAATATTTTCGTTTATTTAATTATTGAACAATTTTAATTCCAATTTATTCATATTTACCAAATTTTTTACTTACTGAATACGGCCATTTCAGTGATTTCTGTGGTTGTGGGTGTCAAAAATAACAATAACCCAATAATAATCTGTCACTAAATTTTTTCTATCAAACTAAAGCTAAAACTTTAAAAAAAGTTAAACTTTTAAAACAAAACAACACGCTTAATAATTTTGGCCAGCTGTTTGGGTCAAGTACTCCTCTGTGCGTCGCATGTTTTCTGATACGTCCAGTAAAGCAGAAACGCAGCTATGATTTTGGCGAAACCCTGATTACTTGTCAGACAATAAATTATTATTTTTTTATATATGGTTAGGTTAGGTTAGGTTAGGTTGATTGAAGGGGTGTGATAGCCCATGTCATACGACATACACTTAAGCCAGTGAAGGCTTGTTGTGCGCTCCCTTTAATTATCAAACACAAATTGCCAGAGTTCTGCGGCAGGATTCGAACCTGGGACCTTCGCACTACGAGTCTAGTACACTACCTACTAGTCTACGAAGGTCAGTATTTTTTATATATAGTGACATTTGATTATGAAGAATTTTTTCAAGAGCCTTGGATAAGAAGCAAAGGATGGCAATGGAGACTAAACACTGGACGAAAGCCCACAACAATTAATAAATATGGAGAATATCATGCAGCATTAAGGAGTCTTGACGTTTGCGATAAAACTTAAACATGTACAGTATAATATATAGACGATATAGAAATTCACATGTTTTGGATTTGCATGCAACATACATACAAACCATTTAATACATATTTCTATAATGACATGAAGCGATTATGATTCAGAATGAAAAGTATTTTTAAATAAGTTTTTTAATTTCACATAATTATTTTTTCTTTTGGACCAAGCTGAAATGAGTCTTCACTGAAAATACTCCTACTCATTCACTCACATTAACATTTTAATCCTTTTCCAACTGCACAATACAAATTTGTATTCGAATACATTAAATATAAAAAAGTCTAGTATAGACTTGCTAGTTGTAGCAATACTTTTGCACTTTTACAGATAAACTTTAACACATTATTTCATTTTCATTACAAATGAATTGAGCTATTTGCAATGAAAGACTTAACGAAAATAACGTAGCACGTAGTAAACATTTGCTGAAATAGGTTTCACCCATTAGATTGTGCAACGTCTCTCATGTTTAAAAAATATTCACTTAATATGACACGTTCTATTTAGAACGTCTATAACGCCCATTTATGAATAATATTTTAATTTCCATTTTATCATTGCACATTATACTAATGTGCAGGATTAATAATATATATTCTAATGCGTTCTAAATAAAATAGTAATTTCAAACAGACGTTTTTCTAAAAATCGGGTTACACTTATGTCATCAAATATTTGAGTCTTGTGGATTTACGGACAGAATTATTACTATTCACATGTAGAGTTTTACACTTGTGCATTTCACACGTACGAGTAGTGGTGTCATTGTTGCATATTGTATTATATCCTTAGAAAAGTAGTGAATTACCACCAAGTAGAGATGAGCTCGTGAATAACTATAAACTCACTATCATTTACTTTCACGATAAATCAATTATCGCATTTTTTTGAGTTTTTGTGACTGCGAAAGCGATGTAAAAAATGCTAAAACTTTTCTCGGCAAATACTCTTGGAAAGTGGGAAATATAAAAATAGAACGATTTAATATTAATTTAATTTATTTATACAAGTCAGATTTTTAAAATTTTATACGACATCGCAAAACATGTTGAAAGTCACAAACGTTTTTTATTCTGTACGAACTATTTACCCTTCACAGAATATATCATATGACGCAAATATTATTTATAATTTCAATTGTATTTTAAGCAATTTAAAATCGCTCTAAAAAACCATTAGGCACTAGTATTATTTTTCATATCTATTTTATCCTTAGTAAAATCATTTATTATAAAGGATTTGGTTTTGAAATATACAGCACCAAGTACAAGGGCAAATGTTCTGGTATCTTCCAAATATAATGGAAGGCTCAACTTTGTCCTGACGCAGACTATAGCAAAACTATTTGCAAGCCACAAATATAAATGTTGCGAAATGCAGAAATAATTGCCGAGAAACAAAGCAATGCAATTAACGAAACTATAGAGGCAGACTAAATGTCGGTCCAAATGCTGCAAGTGCGGAGAAGTCGGTCATTTACAAAAAAAATTGCGTTTTTTGCATACATTAAAGTGGTTGCAACACATCTTTTAAGGGGGAAGATTATGAGTACAAGCCTATTTGCCACTGAGAGTAGACTTAACGCTAAAAGAACACAAACTTGCCTAGTGACACTATTTGTACTTTCTGATGTGAAAGGAATAGTAGTCGTTTTAATTATAAATTTCAGGAAAATAGTACCCCCATGTTAGTTTAAAGAAATAATTTCTATTACGAAAAATACTTCTAGACTTTTAAATCACAGCCAACCATAAATCAGCGTATTAAAAATTATTCTAAAAAAGGCTTTGAAATAATTGTAAAATTGTTTGATTGTTTGTCCTTGATGCCTTGCAAATTGATATTTATAGCTTTCAGTGGTAATAGATCCAGCTACAGGGATTTAAAAGGTGATGAATGTAAAAAAATTTTATATAATAATACTAAATTTTGTTTTTTTTTCTTTTTGTAATAAAAACTTGCCATTTTTACATTAAAAATTTTTGCTATTTAAGTCTAGACTATAAAGTCTTAATTTTAATTTAAATTTAAAAATGTATTTAAAACCATTAATTTTTTTTTATTTAGTTTTAAGACTATACAACAATAATATCGCATCCAAGTACAAAACGAGAGCTTCTAACTCATCATCCATGAAAATTCCGCAAGATTTATGCGAACTCGGGACGAAGATTTTGACAAATGATTGCATAAATGCAACAAAAACTGTAGACATTTCATTGGTCGCTAAACCAAATCATCAGTGAACTTTAAGCAGTTTGCAAACATTCTTTGACGATTTGGTTTAGCGACCAATGAAATGTCGTCATATGAACAGCTAAAGCCACAACAAACAATGCATTTTGCAAAAAACTCTAATTGTTTTAACAATTAGTAGGGGTAGAATATCCCCAAACAATAAAATTCAATATTGAGTGTTTTCTAAAATTATTATGAGGATCACGCATGAATTATGCCAATCACTTGTCAAATGCCCATCACCAATACAGACAGCAATAGTTTAAGAATTATTATTAAAACGTTGAATGAATTTTATAAATGTTTTGAATAATATATGAGTATTATTGTGTTTCTTATTGTTATTGTTTCATTTTTGTTTGTGACGCTGATGATGTTTCTTATTATTATTATAGTTGCTACTGTCTGTTTAGTGTTGGTGCTAAGTTAAATGAACTCAACACCTGTGCAACCGAGGTTTGTCAAGTTAAAGTTTAATGAATAAGACAATTTTCTACCTTTTTGCATTTTAATACATACATATATTTGGTATATCTTTCATGTTTAACATTTAAATGCTTTTGATTTAATCTGGTGATAATTAAGAGAATTTCGCAAAAAATAAAATTATTTGAGACATTATTAGACGTAAATATGTACAAATATGTGATTAATTGTGGGTCCTATGGACGAAAAGTGGATGTTATATTTAACGAATGATATCTTGGTTGCTTCTAAAACATAATTTAGTGAGTTTCTTTGATTTATTTTTATATTATCATATCGTAAAAATCCCATTGTGACTATGGAATAATTAATGAAACTTGCAAAAGAAAATGACCCATGATAATTGTATTATTCAGTCTGGCTTGAGTTCCAATGCTGAATTTGTCTGTTTGGATTTTTAAACTTTTCAAATTATTTCTACTGAGGAAAGAGAAACTGGTCAGACTAAACAAAATTTTCTTTTTAGCGAATATAGTTCGAAAAAAGAATTTAATATAATTATATTATTATCATTACAATTTGCACTGCATATATTTTTGACGACTCTTCTGTTGCTGACTTGTATTTAAGACCAGCACTTAGACTTTGTGTTTTAATAAGAAAAATTTCTTTAAAACTTCTAAGGGAATCAGATGAAAATAACTTTTAAAGATTGAACTACTTCATAGCAAAATGTACGTGCAAATGTTTGTATTGACTACAAGTCAATATAATCTTAATAGATTTTACGAATAATTAAGTAAAAAATGGACTTAAAAAATCGCTAATATGATGGGACTAAGCAGTACTAGCCTGTAACATTTTCAATGATTTTAACACAGAATTATCCTTGCAGGATAATTTGTTTTTCTTTAAACTTAACCACCAGCTTATACTACGTTATTTACAATTTATTAAGAAAAGTAACTTATCTTTTTTTGTGAAGAAAATAATTTTGTATTGAATGGCAATAAGATATTTAACTCTAGGACTAAATTCTTCCGGAAAATGTACACACCTGCCTATAATTACAAAATCGAATTTTTTAAATAATTCATAGTGTTCAACAATTGTATCTTTGCAAATCTGTAACGAATGTTATCTTACAAAATGACCTTAAACTAATTTAAGGAGACAAAGCTTTCTCCTTTAAATTGTTTGGTGTTCAAGGATCGACTGTGTAAAGGAACAGACTGCACCTCGATGTCGAAAGAAAACTTAAGCGAACGAGAAACAGTATCTTACTTTTGTTTGAAAAATCATCCCTCTATTTCTTACTATTTGTCCAGCCTCACGTTGGTAAGGAAGTCTTTTATGTATATGAAAATGAGTTTGATGCCAGAACACGATTCCAAAAAAAAAAAAAAAAAAAAAAAAACGATAACTCTAGCAAAAAGTATAATAAGAATTTTCGTTCTGGGAACTATAATGAACCCATTTTGAAACGAAAGAGTGATAAAAAAGCAGTGCGACAAATAACAACAGAAGGTCTACTCATTTAATAACTGACTCTAATTTTGCTCACTCGTTGTTCGCTTATTGCGAAAGTAAACGAACAGACCTAATATTAGGTAATAAAAGATGAAAGAAATAATTTTTTATGTGCCACTTAGTGATATAAAATTTTATAAACACTTTTTACTAACGGCTACAACTGCTGCGATGTTAATTTTTTAATGAATGCATTCTTCTCGTCGGATTTTTTCCCACGTAAATTTAGAAAATATTTTAGAGCAAAATTTATTGGTTTTACTTCAGTAGACAAACATTATATAAGTGACTAATTTCAGCAAGTGACATGTGCTCGCGCAAACAACAGAAGGCGTATATAATTGTTTTTATATTTATAAAAGTTTACATTTTCTTTCTCATTAGTTTTCGTTGGACTTATCGTTCTCAAAGTTGTTTATGAGTCAGGAGCCTGATGCCTGTCGCTTGGAATATTAATATTGAGAATAATTATAAGAATTTCTATTAATTTGTTTTTCACAGTTTTTTCAATCTTGCAATATTTTAAAAATATATAATATTAAGCATTAAAAACACCACAATTGGCTTAAGTTAAAATTATAATCTTACAAAAGCACTTATCGATATCTTAAGCTGACAAGCCGCAATAAATTTTGTTACAAAAATATAAACCTTAAAGTTATTTTTACAACCTCAGCTTAGAAAAACAAAATAAACAACACGAACTTTTTACTAAAATTACTTTATCAGGGAACAGCCAACGAAATAGCATTATTCCAACTACAATCTACACTTACATACACACTCACATGAAAAGTTGGTTACGCTCGAGGAATCCCTTAGAAAAAAATTTAAATAGATAAAAACAACTATAAATATGAAAATGTTGGAAAACATAAGGATTTTTTCACTTACGCACTTATTTATTAACATATTGGCAGACTGTGCCAAAAAAAAAATTCCAGCACGATTTTCTTCTCGATGGCTCATAAAGGAGGAATTGGGTTATTGCAGCTTATGTGCATACTGGTATTTGTTTTTGGAGATTTCCTCTTTGGCTGCCAATTTTATACAAAATAATTTTAAATGAAGTTGCTTTTATTAAGGCAACAATCCTAGAAATGCTCTGAGGTGATCTTAACCTAAGAAGTTAAAATAAAGTTTAATGGTGATTTTTTTTAAGAATTGGTTTGAAAAACTTTTAAGTTATTAAAAAAAAAAATGACGTTAAAATGGAAAAAGGGATACAGGGATTTTTTAAAAGCCTTATAGTATATAGAACCAACCAGGACAATGTGTGTCGGATCACGTCTTGAAAATTAATTGGTGACGTAAAAAAAATTTAGTAAAAAATAAAACAAATCAAAGGCAACAATTGTGTTGCACGAAAATTTTTATTTAATTTTTATTATATATCTACTCTACTTTCCTGTGCAAGGTCTATATTTAGATGAACACGAACAGAATATGTTTTGTTGAAAAATTAAAATCATTATAAAATAACGTCTATTCAGTTTCGAGTTTTTATTAATACTAAAACATTTATACATATAGTTCAAAGTAGGAAAAAATATTAGAAGAAAATATCAATGGTGCCTTCAGAATATATATATTCAAACACAAAAGAGTCGCTTCAATATAATATTTTCAACAATATATAATTGCAAAAATGATAAGAAAACACTGCCATGTAATTAACTAAAGGGTATATGTACTTGCATTTAATGCAAATTTAATTTAAACTTTAAGGATCAAATAACACTAATTGTGGAATATTTTTTATAGTTTTAATTTTTACTTATTATTAAAAAAATTGAGCAGACTAGTGAAAAAATACAAAGTTTTGATTTTATATAAATTTTGAATTTACCGGAAATAAATTTATGATAGTCCTCTATTTTCTGTAAAGAATTTGACATCAAGAGATATTTTCAGAATATTTTTAGAATTAACAATATATTCCTATTTTCAATTTGTTGCCGTTGCAAACTAAAGAATAGCATATCAGTTATCTGTTCAATGCAACGATTTTCAATAGCATCAATTTTACAGGAACCTGATAAAATTTTCCAAAGCGATCTAGTTGTAAATGTTTTTAGTTTTTCTCACAAATTCCCCACAAGTCTATAATTATTTTTAAAAAGGTCGAAGGAGGTTCGAACTAGTCTGAGTCGAAAAAATTTTAATTACCCTGTGATGTAATAAAATAAAATAAATAAATTTAAATATTTGTATGACTAAAAATCTTAACCAAGTGTATAAATACTTTAGTTGAAATAAATTTAGTCTTGCAGTTTAATATATAGTTATTTCCTTTATGAAAGAAAGTTCTGTTATAGAGTGGAAGGCCTTAAGTATTCAACCAAATCTATCATTTTTCATATACTTCAAACTTGGCCAAAAAAAGCACATAGACGATAAAAAAGAATAATATTACATTTAGTTACTTATAGCTTTCAATAAAACAGATTTCCGTTGTAAAGTTTGATACAAACAACAACCTTAATATCCAAAGAAGAAAAAATTAGTAACTTGAGACTCCCAATCGAAGCACACTATATCATATTGTGTTTTTTGAAATAACCCCAATATTTTTTGACCTTTCCAAGTTGTCCGATGTTTGGTTATTAAATAAGAAATTTAATGTTCTTGAACAAACGCAAACATTTTTTTTTTTTTTTGAAAATGATGATTTAGTCTTTATCAGAAAAGAAAACGTCATTCCATCAAACTGTTGTGCTGTTTTTCGCCTAATGAAAAAGTTTTTGTAACGTAAGTATAAGTGATATTTTATGCAAAAAATTCAACATACGCTGCAGAACACTATTAACAAAGTATGTAAAACAGAATTGCAAATAATTCTTGCAGCTAAACCACATCAAAAATAAAATCTATATACAATAATATTACTCAATCAACTTTAAAATTTGAAAAAATATATGTTTCTTAATTTGAATATGCTGTTATATACCAATAAAATTTTGAGAAAACTTAGTGCTGGAATTTTATAATTCCAATTAAATAATATTTTTAGATGTTAATTACACAGATGGGTTACCTAAAATATATATAAAACCTTCTTGCGTTATTATTTTCACACCGATTGAAATATGTTTGCTGTTAATGTAACATGTTCATCATTGCAGCACATTTGTTTCTCAATGTAAGTCTGCACTGTGTGTGCAGGATAAAACTACCCCAAAAGAATGTGTTAATGTCGTATATGAGTCTACATACTCACTAATAAGGGGTATTTCATGTAAAATTTTTTTGAATGGTGACTTTTTTAAAACTAAAACTTACATAATATTAAAATTTATTATTTTAGGATATTCTCCCCAACTAATTGTTAAAAACTATTAGAGTTCTACAAAATGTTATGTTTGTAGTGGCTTTAACTATTCATATGCCGGCATTTAATTGGTTGCTAAACCAAATCGTCAGTGAACTATATATTTTTTTGATCTAAAACTTATATAATTTTCTGACAATGTTTTTGACATCTTATTGAAAAAATATTTAGCTCGAATCAGAGTCTGTAAGTCAGCATCATTAGGAAAAAAATATTGGATTACAAATTGTGAAATCCGCAATTTCATGTATTTTTTTCTATAGCTGGGCCAATAGCATTCAGACAGAGTTTTTAGAATATTTTAAATAAAAAGTAAAGTTAGCGAGGAATCCCGACTCCTGGCACCCTCCATAGATTATAACCAAAGAGATTTAGTAACACAAAATTAATTTAAACCATTTTATGACATTTTGTTTTTCTAAAAAAAAATTACACCATATGAATAAAGGACAGGTATGACATATTACATTTGCAAAGTAATGGGCTTTTGCAAATCAGAATATAATAAAAATAGTTGGTTGAAGTATGTAAGATATTTGGATTTATTAAGTTTTTACAAAATATTCACGCAAAAAAAAGTAACCGACACTGTAACACAAAAACACTGTGGAGAAAATGGTAACATCTGAACCTGAAGTGAAGCTGAGTGCAAGAAGAGTTATATATTTCATGTGGAACACTTGTGCTTATATTTTTTAGAATACAAACATGCAGGTAAGGCGAAAAAAGTAAATATTTTTTTTGCTGAATCGAAAACAAAAATTTAGTTTATAATTACTTTGGATTTAAGCTTAAGTACTAAATTTTTTGGTAGTAATGGCAATAGAAGAGAATATCAAATTAAGTTTGTGCCTATTATTTGCATTCCTTTTGGTTTTAGTATTGGCGTGATATACAAAGCCTTTTTAATATCTTTAAATATGTTCGGAGTAAATAGGAAGAATATTGATAGCAAATATTTTTGCATTGTAATTCTTTAGAAATGATCAGTAAATCAAGCAGTTTTTTTTGATTAAACATGGACATGAAAACCGATTTTATAGTCTTCCAAGACCAAGCTATGCCAACATTAATTATACTAATCGAATCTTGCAACATTTTTGGTTTAAGTTGATTTTAAACGTTGTAACTATAAAAACTCTAACATTTTTGATGACACCCTGATGATAAATAACAATTCTCATGTATTATTTTCTAGCATTTGTCAAAATCAGTTGTTATTCAAGGAAAAACGTTTAAATAAATTAATTAATAAATTTGAGTTGATATGCAGCAGGACAATAATAAATATCGCGGAATTATCATCAAATATTTTTATAAAAAAAACTCCTCCATACGAGTAACCATTTATAAACATAAATTTAGTTTATTTTATCAGTATATATATATGTGTTACACTTATTTACTATTATTTTTATATATTTGTTTCAACAAGACGTAAATAGAATGTGTTTTTCTTTCAATATTGCAACAAAAAACTAGAGTAATAATGAAGAATTCTCGTAGAATGGAGACCATAAAACACAGCAACAGTTTCCTAGAAAAGCACTAAAGTTGAAGGTGAAAATATATACTTTCCCTTTAACCATTGAAAAGTTCTGGGAAAGGCTACTGAGGTGTTGGAAAGGAAGACGGAAGACATCTTAATTAAATACTGAACATTAAGAAAAAACAAAACGCTTTTGCTAAAGTATCCTTTTCTTTTAAATGGGCATTAAAACAAAAAATAAAAAATAAAATCATTAAAATGTATTTTTCTTGCAGTATGGAAAATTGTGTCGAAAACTAGTGAGTATAAGCGAACACTAAAATTAAATAGTTTTTCTTTTTATTTTTCTATTTTAAAAATCTATTGTTGAAGAGTAGCGATTTGGCAATAAGTGCTTTTGAGGGTGTCTATAGAGACAATGGATTAATTTTTACTTGTACTTGAAAAAAAAAAATAATTATGTTTTTTTTTATAAGGACTGAGTAAAATTATTTTGAAGTATAATAAGATTATACTTTTAAGAAAAATTGTGTCATACTTATGAATTCCAGCCGTATACGTAAATTCTTAATGTAGTGACGGACAAATGTTTTGATTGAAAATAAGTCTCATATAAATATATTATTGTTTATTATTATTATTTTAATTCCGATTGAGGTCCTAGTAAACTATTAATTCTCTATTTGCATGATGTTTGTATGGTTTTATAAGTGATACAATATTTGTAATAATCTCATGTCCGTAGGACTTCTAAGGTGATTAGAGTTAAATTTGCATCATATAGAGGATTGTGTTTTATTTAAGATGTCGTGTGTAATTACAGGTAAAAATATGCGATTTTCCGGAAATTTAATTTCGGGAAAAATATACATAATTTTTTTTAATAAAGTTTCAGATACCGCTGCGACTTTTTAAGAAAAAATTTTCAAAACTTCAAATAAAAATGACTTGAATTGCCGACAATGGGAAATTAGCAGTTGCGAAACTTTGCGTTATCTTTTAGTAAATGGTCGCATCAAAATTTATATATAAATCCATTAAACATAAAAGGTTTCAAGATCTTTAAAAATTATTTCTAAATCGATTTTTCTAGATTCGTTTATTACTTAAAATTTGAAGGAATTAAATTTTTTTTACATTTATTTAAGAAGATAAAGACTAAAATACGCAAACACTCGACTACGAAAGTACTGAAAGATAAATTTTCAGATCGCTTGACATATAAGTTATAATTTCAATCAAAAAAATTTATCAATCTGAAAGACTTCCCTTATTCTTGAAGTCATTCAGCGACATCCATGAAAGGCCTTTTTTAATCACACAGCTTATTAGTGAATATCTCCGCATTAGCGTTGCTTTCTCTGAAAAAGACTTCACTACGAACGTTTGAGGCAATTATAAAAAATTATATATGAAATTATATATGAAAAATTATGTATCCAGTTTAATTTATCTCATTTTTTGTCTTATATATATTCGATAAAAAAAAATTACACTTCAGTAGTGGAAACTACGCGTTGTTCAATTAAATTTATGACCTGATATGTACTAGTTCTAGCAGGAATCCTAAAACTTTTCAATTATATGTATTTAGAATAGTCACATCAAAAAAAAAAAGAAAACCAGCAAAGAATAGAAAAAAAAAATACGGAAAGATTTATTTCTTTTCATATGTGGGGTATTAGGGAAATACCAACTAAAATGATGTCTTCATGAATTTATTTTAGCTTTAAATAAACTTTTTCTTAAAAGCACAAAAAAGGAACAATCTTTCACATTTCTATTAGAAATTCTTCTCGATTGTCTACTATAGTTACTGGCACTAACAGAACACAACTTTAACTCATACAAACACATGAGATTTCTATCATCTAAAGTGAAAGTGCGTTACACATAAACTTACGTACTGCATATTGTATTCATAAGTTTTGTTCGCACTCACACATTCGGAATGTAGTGGCGATAAATCAGATGAATTTTAGTAGTAAAAACAAAACTGTAAATTATGTGCTTTTCTTTTCATTTCACTTGTGAATTATTTTCCCGACTCTCTTTGTTGTTTTTAAGTTTTTGTATGTGTGTTTAAACATATAAGTTGAATTATTACTTAAGAATTTAGGTTACGCTTTTGAAAAATGTGAAAAACATTTTTATTTTTTCATTAAAACTTTAAAGACGCTTTAAAGCTTGAGCAAAAAATTAGTTTTATAGTGCTTAAAGATGATAAATTTTAAATGGTTGAAAAGCTTGTCTACTGACTTATCAATTAAAATTTAAATCCCTAATTGTTATTTAAAAAAAAAATTTTTCCAAAAACTATTTTTTTTAAATCCTACTTTACATACTTTACTCATTTATTTTATACAAAATGAATCCCATGTTGAACTTACTTGTCAGCTGGGATAAAAATCGGAAAATTGTGGTTGCATGTTTAATTTAATACACATTACAAAAACCACGTTTCAGAAACAGGTTGGAAATTCGCACTTTTTGCGTTTCGCAAAGTTATTTATTTATTTCAGTGTTTGAAAAATAATTGAAATGCAAACATAATTAAACAAGAAATTAAAAAACAGCAACATGAAATCACATCCCGAGGCATAAAAATAAGCGAGAGAGAAAAATCATTATTGCTAACCATGATTTTCAGGTAAAATTGACCAAAGGCTTGTCACACATGTAGACAATAATTTATAAAACATTATAAGCCACAATATTTGACAAACAATTTTGAAACATCATGGTTGAATATATTATGGACAATAGGAGAAATTCAATTGCAATACAAAATTAAAAAAATATATACAAATCAGTTACATTAATGAAAATCGGTTGCCTCTAAAACCGCAAAACATAATGAAAATTATTTCCTTTTTTCGTAACCATTTATTGCTCAAAATATATTTAGTAACTGAAACAAAGTTGTGGCCCAAAGAAGAATTAAAATGAATGAGAGAATTTATTATAAAATTAATTAAAAAAATATTAAATAACGAGCAAAAATTATGTGGTTGGAAACATTTTGAAATTTTTTAGCCATCGAAATTTTTTTACGAATACTTCTTGATGGTGTCGAATAAAACAACACCGAAAATAGGGATACGACAGTTCGTCAGGAAAGTATGTGCTATATTGTTTATATATATATATATATATATATATATATATATATATATATATATATATATATATATATATATATATATATATATATATATATAGATGCATGTATTCATGCACTACGATACCATATGCAACTTTATATAACTTTCTATGTATTTTCCTTTCATCTTCTGCTCCGTATGCTTAATTTCTTGTGTTTGGCGTTGCTCATACGCTATATCAAGATGCGTTTTCAAGGAAATACACCACAATAGTGGGAAAAATTTAAAAATATTATATGAACTAAGTTAAAATTTTTTTTTTTTTTATGGGCTCCGGTTATATTTCAGGATTTCCAAAAAAATATACCAACTTATACCTCAACAGCTGCTGAGTTTAACCATCTCGTTTAAGCCTCATTATAAATTAAACAAATACTATATCCAGATATGCATCTGGATTGTGGACTTATTAAGTTTTCCCAATCAAGGTCTCAATCGGAATCAATTCAACATATAAGAACTCAATTAATAAATCGATTAATTAGTATTTGATTGCATCATAAATTTAGTAAAAATTCCCTTTTTGAAATATATTCGGTGGGAAGGAAAACTTGTAGATCATGCAAAATGACTTGCCAAGTGGCAACACAATTACTAACGACTACAACAACGGAAAAGTAGTGTTCACTTTTTTTCTAGTAAAAAATTAATTTTTCATTTTGAGTATGTCAGTCACTTGACTTTGTGATGTCTCTCTTAATCTTTATTCTGTATGGTGACAAAATTAAATTTAATGAAAAATATAATATTTTGATATATAATATTTTGATATTTTGATATTTAAACATATAATGAGATTTATATTTTGTTTGATGTTTGTGATGGCTACAGCCATTACATGATTTTTTTATTACAAATATCAGGAAAAGGGCCTTTTGATTGAAACTTTTTAGCGGTCATTCGCTAATTGAGTAAATTAAATGGATTATAAGTGAGTGCCGGAACTTTTACATCAATTTAAAACTTAAATACTATAATAAAGATGCATGTGTGAACAAAGTAAAAGTTATAGAGTATATCCGAAATTTGCATACTCTGCCAAAGCTTCCATTATTTTTTTTCTGTTTGTTTATATTTTTAATGTGCGCGATGGTTTATTTTTTCATGCGTGAGATATCCGACCTTTGCACACTTCAATTTATTTAAGGTTTTTTTGCAAGGTTAATAATGGACATTTTGGAGCAAGGGTTAGGATCCACTTTTTTAATTATAGAATTTCAGGAATATAAGCCAGAAGTAATAATTTGCAACTGAAAAATTCTCTTAGTAACCGGTAGGTGTCAACATTGTAGAGTCAATATAAAATTAAATCCTTCGATAAATGCCGTTACAAAAAACAGTTCATTTGAAAAATATAATATTTAATACACAAGTACTTATTTGTGTGTTTCATATAAAAGTAAAAAAAAAACAGTATAGAAATCCAATCGGCAAGTTTATTTAAATACAGCATTAGCAGACCCACAAAGGAAAGTCTTTATTAATTTGTAGAGATATTTTTCAAACAGGCTTATAACTTCGAGTTGGTCTTGATTGCTTTTCTGAAGTACAAGAAGTTGCAATCTATAAAACTTTATCAAATTAAAGTTAGAAGTAAAACTGTATTTTGCTTCTAAACATTTGGAATTTTTATTGATCATAAAACCTCGTCTAGAAACTAATTGGTGCCTCCATTTTTTTCACTGTGGAATATTATTTACAATTACTGAAAGAGATAAAATAATTTAAAATCGTTCAAATTGTCATTTTAATTTTATTTACACCTAAAAATCTTGGAAAACAAATTGTTAGTAAATGTTCCTTATTTTTTACCTATTTCTTTTATTTTTTAATAAATTTTAATTCGAATTTAATAATGGAAATGTAAAATTAAATCTTGTTGTACAAAAAATAAACCAATAAATAAAAAAAACCAAAAAAAATTAATAAAGTTTCAGAGCCGGAAAGGTGTTTTATACTATTGCAGCAAGAGGTCTTTTTATTATATAATATTGATATCTCGAAATTTTTTTATATTTTAAAATTAGTCT
Source organism: Germaria angustata (assembly GCA_963681545.1). Classification (NCBI taxonomy): domain Eukaryota; kingdom Metazoa; phylum Arthropoda; class Insecta; order Diptera; family Tachinidae; genus Germaria; species Germaria angustata. The sequence continues at coordinate 39,520,680 of OY813001.1, forward strand.
TAGCAATCAAAAAAACTATTCCGATAACAATACGTAAAGAGTATCGAAATAGTGATAATAATTGAAAAAAAGTATTTTTTCTATTTGAAAATATGATCTTGTTATGGAATAGTACAAGAGCCAAAATTTTAATCATGTATTATTTGAATGGCTATAATTGTACAGTGTATAATGCTTTGACTTTCTTTAGCGAAAATGTCCAACTTTTCAGAGATATGAGAATGTTATGAACTATAAGCAGTGTATGATAAACTTATGCAGTATATGGTATAATGTGTACACAACAGCAGTATATAAAAATTTATTTTAGTGAAACTCATCATTGTAAAAAATGTCTAACAAATTTGTAATTACCTCCTTTGGAACATTTTTACATGCCTGTGTTGTTAAGCCAAAAAAGATTGAATATTTGGAATACTTCAGATTGTCAGAAATTGGACAATCATATTGCGTTATCTTCGTTTGAGTTGCAGACGCAGTCCTATTGATATCAAAAATATTTTTCTTTGTTTTAACTAAATTTATTGTTAAGAGCTTTAAAAATACTTGCAGTAATTTTTTTAATCATTATAATAGAAACATTTATCTATCGATATAATTAAAAAAAACTTTTGTTCATTAAAGGTCTGCGTACTTTATTCTAATTTGTTTACGTTTATCAAAAATACAAACATAAAAAAATTCTGCCTTATTTCCAGAAGAAAACGCGAAGAAAGGAGAAACAAATCATTGAAAATTTAATTAATTTTCTAGTCACTTTATTTTATGCAAATATAAACAAAACGAAAAATTGATTTTTTTTATATGCAAAAATGAAGCCACATTAAACATTTTAAATTGAAAGTACACACGTTTTTCAAATACAATGAAAATGTTACATCACTTGCAATTAATTTACATTAATGATTTTAGTGCTGCATTTAATGATTTGCACTCTAAATGTAATTTATTGCCGGTAAAATGTAATCACATTTAGTCATGATGATTTTTCACTTATTAAATGTTATTGCAACATCATGCTCCACACTATCTGTATCTCTCTATGAAATCACATTCTAAAATCTAAGCAAATGAAATGCATGCTCATGTGTTTGCTGCAACTTGTTGCTAACGATTATTGTTGTATTGCATTTAATAGCTCATCACATATCTCATCAGAGTAGTTGTAAGAGTTGCAAGATGATCTGCTATTAAGGCAGCAGCAACAACATCACATAGATGTTTTAAACATTGCTAACCATTGTACATCTTCTTACGCCAACGAATATATGAACAAAATGCTGTTGGTTATACATACATATTTTTGATTGCAGTGCAATGCGGTCTTTATGATTTTTTTTGTGCATACAATTAATGCCTGAAATAGCGATGCAACACCCGATAGTATTCAATTTACATGTAAAATAATATTTTCAAATAGCAACAGCTACAGCCGCAGCAGCATTATATAAACCCAGTTAAAGAAAAGTAATTTAAAACGGAAAAAGTCGTAGAAAACATTTATCTGTACACATGTACGGATACAAAGAAACACACTCATTAACGCCATCTACGGCAAGTGTGAAATTGTAAAAACAGCCCCTTAAGGTGTTGCTTTTTTTCCTTCTTATTTTTTATTCACTTCTTCTCAGTTGCATTCGTTTGCAGTTGCAATTGTTGCTTGGCAACTTCTGTGCGTAAGTAAATATGAGCGTGTGTGTGTATATATATGTGTGTGTGTGTACGTTCGTTCGAGTTAAAGCATTTTCCTTTGATGACAATGAAATTGCAATATAAAACCAAAAGAGTCCTTAACATCCAGCAACTGTAAACTTTGTTACTACTACGGAATTGGTGTTGCTGTTCATGAGATGAGGTTGATGCCTTACCACCACCAATCATCCCATTATGGCAGAGTAACAAGTAAAATGTCACTTTTTTCATTTTTAACATATGAAACCAGGTGTTGCAAGAAACGCAATTGAAATTGCGTGTTCATATTTCATCACTAGCAGCACTCTGTGGTAACATATTCATAAAAAAGAAAGAACAAAGAGAAGAAGAAAAAAGTATTAATGAAAGAAAGAGCTCGATGAAAATGTTAAGGAAATCCTCGTTTGTTTTCTATTTAAAAATATTGTGGCCAAGTGGTGGAGGTAGAGTAAATACTCAAAGATGTTGTTTGTGGTGCCATATAAAATTATGAATAACGCGTGCCATACACATGTTTTATGGGCCCGTCATACATGCAACTCAAGTATGTAGTGCGTATGTAAGTGTAAGCATGTGCTGTAAGTAGTAATGTGCATTATGTTGAAGTATTATTGTTGAAGGATGCAAATGAGTTCCAAGCAAGGCGCCGACAAAAGCCAAAATGCCTCTTAAGTTGCATTATGGTTAAAACGACAATAACAAGTTGAAGCTTTTGTCTTTTAGTGGTTAAACGAGGCCTGACTTTCATTTTTTTTAATTTCTTCTATTAAGGGAACAAGAAGAAAAACAAATTACTAAAGAGGGTTAGATTAATTCCTGCGTGAGATTATTTAATTTGAAAAATATGAGGGGTAACCATTAATTTTGACCCAAGTTTTTTAAGTACATTCATATTTTTTTGACTTATCAGATCATATTCAGTTAAATTTAAAACAAACTATAGTCATGAGAGTCTCATATTTAATATTAAAGTTAAATGCAACATTTCTTAAACTAAATAAGCAAAGTAAGCAGCGGTTTGACCGGAGCCTTCCATACCATATTTTGGTATTCCAAACCTTATGTGGATATAAAAATATTCCCAATGAATAACTTTGAGGTCTATAGGACCACAAAGCACTTATGTAAATGTTAATTTAATTTTCTTAAAAATTTAATTTTATGAAAGTATAAAATTAGTCACCTATTGATTGCACTATGGCAGGAAATTTCAAAGTCGCTGCAAATAATATTTTTATTACCACAAAATGTAGTATGTAGGAAGGGGTTATCCATTTAGCGATTTCAAAACCACACAGCTATTAAGGATGCCAATTTTTTAATATATTACATTTAAATGTGTTTTTTTAGTAAAGATTTGCCATCTACGAATATGAAGCGCTTCACGACAAAAGAAACATTAAAAAAATTCAAACTTATAACAAAAGTAGTGGTTCAAATTTCGCCACTTTTTGAGGATTATGGGGATGATTATGGTCTTCATAATCGACATAAGGTGCAAGGAATTGGCAATATTTGAAAGGAATTTGAGAAGAATGAAGCGTTTTAGATATGGTTAGGCCCGTGCATCATCACAAAGTGCGGCCAATAATACGAATTTGTCGATTCCACGGCATTCTCTGCAATAGACAGGACATCGATCGGATCCAAAACTAGAAAATAATATTTTCTCGCAAGAAACGGCTTTGGTGACTTATGGTCTTAATATAAATCATTACCCAGACTTTGAGAAAAAAAGTATTTTTGATATAGAAAACAATTGCCAACACCATTATTTGTTAGAAATATTAGAGGTTGTTAACGTACCATCAGCATAGAAAATTAATTTCAAAACACATACAGGTACCATCAATACAGAAATTGAGTTTCAAAACAGACACAGATAACTTATCCTAGAGTTATGGGCATTAAATTTACAAGAGTAGAAACAGAAGCTGGCGAAAATATTATGTTGATTTTATTAATATTAAAAAAATTCTTTTCATTATTAGTATTTCGATTTTTCTTAGTAATTTGAAAATACTCAAAAGTATTGAATATTATTAAATATTAATAAAAAATATACTGTTTTTGAAATAATTATTGACCTCAAACTCAATAAAGAATTCAATAAAATGCCTCACTGCTTATTTTATGCCGTGCATTTTTTTCTTTCTAAAGCTCCATAAAATAAAGTTAACAGGAATGTAGGAAAAAGTTTGATACCACAAAGCCTTTACCTTTTCCATCTCAGAGCTTTTCTTATGCAGGCATGTAGTTGGAAGTTAAAATTCTGAATTACATGATTTAATACTGGTTGTGATAGCTTTTATTGTCTATAATAAATTTGAGTAGATTTGGCTTAGATGCGACCAGTATTTGTGTAAGAGTCGGATAAATTTTCGCCCACTACGTCAGAGGCATTTTTTTCAAAACTTTTTTTTATTGAAATTTTGTGTTTCCTTATGTTGTTTACTAGAATCAAACATAAGTTTCATTACGGTCTGGCGACTATGGTGGCGTTGTCACCAAATGAGGCAGTTATATGTTATCCTAGTTTGATTTTGATTTAGATCGTTATCGTGGTAAAATTGTAAATCTGATTTCATTCCCAAGCTCTCTGCGCTGTCTAACAAGTTGATCTTTATCTTAAATTTGTTGCTCTTTCAATAAATGATAAATTTCCATTGCCAGCAGCAGACATTCAAGCCCAAATCATGACATAGCCACCACCATGATTTACTCTGGCCTTTAGACTTTCATTTTTAAGTTCTATATTTGGTTTCCACCATATATACGACATTCCATCTGAGTCGAATATGTTAAATTCAGGTTCATTGGCGAAAATGACTGAACTCCAAGATGCAGTGCCCTTGGAAGAATGTTCTTTCGTGAAATTTAATCTATATAGTGTATTTTTCGGGTTAATAAACGGTCTCTTGCATGCTGCTCATCCATTAAAATCATGTTGGCATAAGACACAAAGAACAATTGGGGGTTTTTTTTGTGTAACATTATAAGGTTAAGTGCTTCTCAAATGTGATTGTTGAGGTCTTCTGATGGTGTTGGTGTTTAGCTCCATATGGACTGGCATATGAACAGTGTGGAAAATAAGAACCTTTTAGTTTGGTGTATTATATAAATTTTATTTACGTAAAAATGGTACATAAATGGAAATAAAATTGTTAAGAACCTCATAAAAAAGAACTCAGACGAGCTTTTAAAGAAACACAATTTTGACAAAACATAGAAAATCGTATTATTACACGTCAGTTTTTTTTCTAACATAGACTAATGATAGCGCTATATATTGTAGGCAGCGATAGGCTTAACTTAGGAAGCCTCCTCAAAACAAGATTTCCAAAGCTGCTAAAAATGAGTTCCTTTTACAGCGATTCCGCTTTGACGACTTGGGCCTTTTTTCACATTAAATATAAAAACTTGATTATATGGTCCATAACTTAGATGTCTGCCTAACATTTTCAGTTTTTTTTTTATTTTTTTTATTTAATTTGCTCTTAGAATAAAAAAACTTGTGCATATTTGCCTTTGAATGGGTTAAATAAGCACACATACTTGAATTACGGATGACATACAATATGTTGTGACAGATTATATTGTCAAGTATGAGTACTACGCATCATTTTGAATAATAAGGAAATTGCGTTACACACACAAAACACTTATAAAGAAAATTTTATATGGCAGATTAACATGCGTAAAGTTAACAAAGGAAGCTCGAGGGAAAAGATAATAATATCTAAATAAAAAGCGTATTAAAAAGTAAAATCTTTAATAAAAAATTGAGTTAAAAATGAATCATATGAGATGTTGCATAAGATTTTGAAAATGTTTTCTTATGTGCATTCGAAAAGAAAATTTGGTGATTATATTAGAGATTCCTTGTATTCCCTAATATAAACTAATCAAAAAATATATAAGAACTATACCAAGTTACACCTTGAACTTTAACAAACCATCAAAACTATCAAGACTTCCAATTGTGCGTAAATATGGCGAAGGACGCACTCCAGAGCTGACGTATAGATTTAATTTTTTCGATATAAAAAAATTAAGAAGAACTTGCCAAAAATTTCGTTTGTCATAACTTTTACACTAAATTCTCTGTAAAAAAAAGTCACACATGCAATAAAACAAAAATTTAAAAAACCCTTTGTCATAATTTTATGACAAAAATTTCTTTTAATTTCTCCCACAGTTTGGCTCATGATGAGATCCCTGATTCTACTCCATTTCTCTTGTGCTGTTATGCTTTAAAAAAATATTAAGATAATTGTGGTATGACAAAACTTATGACAGCTGCCATTAATAAATAATACTGTTTTGTGTAGCAAAAAAACAATAAAAATGAATAAAATAAACATCTTTGTAACAACAGCACAACAACACAACAAGAAACTTTTTTTATGCAACCAATTAATAAATATTCTCTAAATTCATACTCAAGGGTAAGAAAACAAAGGCAACTTTAAGTCTTATTAACCAGAAACAAAAGCAAAAAATGAAATACTGGTGAAGTATAATAAAAATAAAAATTATAACAAGCATTCAAAATATCATCCTGGTGGATCGCTTGCTGGGTAAATGGCTAACAGCATGATAAAATGAATGTGGCAACCAGTCATGTGAAATATTGTTGCAATTGTTTTTCGTCTCACTGTAATATATAGCTGTCATAAGTGATCGCTAAAATTATCCCTAAATTAATGTTTGTATAGTCTGTCAAAAATATACAAAAAGCACAATAAAACTGATATTCTTTGTTTTATTAAAACTACTAATTCATTATGAGGAGTTTTCTTAATACATTTAGTTCATATATTAAGCCAAAGCCTCTATTTCAAGGCATTCAGGAAACGAAAGCGGATGACTTTCCGAAACGATAATATTTTAGATCGAGATTTTTAAATTTCTAATGCAAAAATGTCCCTACCAAAGGAATTCTAAGAATTTGTCTAATAAATTTGCGTTTCATTGTACAAAAGATGGCTCTCTTAAGCTATTTGTTTGTAACCAATTAATTTCCATTGCTTCTTTTTGATATTGTGACGCACAGTAAAACAGAGCTTATCCAAATAGTCAGGAAAATTCTCAGATCCGGAAGTAGAGCAAATTTGCATCATTTCCTTTGATTTTATTACAAGCCTGTTTCACGATATACAAACTAACAAACGAACAACGCTTGCAAATCTTTGAATTGTATTAATCGAAATTCGTGCTGTGCGAGAAATATGTTTCGCAAATTACGTTTATTTTATGGTCGTCATAAATGACCCACCGAACCGGCTATTCAAAATGTTGTGACTAAATTTTGCATCGGTTTCGCTTTATTGGAAATTAATCCACCAACCCATATACGAAGAGTGCGTACCGAGTAGAATATTCTTGCTATATCGGCCTGTGTCAATGAAGATCGTCCTTGTCAAGAATCAGGCCGGATAATGAACCGCAATGCCGTTTTCTTGGTAAATGGGCCTTAGGAAATTTGAATGAAGATCCATTTTTCTATCAAAAATCGTTAATGTGCACGTCAAGCAAACAGAATCGCCAAATTTTATGTGAAGAACAGCCAGAGGAAGCTCAAAAACTGCCGATACACTGTGTAAGATGCACGGCTTGGTGCTGTTTGTAGGCCGAAACTTTAAGAATTCTAGTTCACATATGAAAAAGATCCAATCTAATATAATGAGACTAAGTATCTTCAAGACTTCTTGACCTCTTGGACTAGTATGAAATCTAGGCCACAAGAAATGGCTAGTTAAGCCGTCTCATCTATCAAAAGACCAATGCTTCCATACGCTATTGCTATACAAGAGAAACCACTTGGCATACTTTGAGCTGAGTTGGTTAGCAAGTTTCCTATTGATAATATTTGTAAAAGTACCTCCAGATGAACTATCCTTTAAACAAAACAAAATTATTCCTCTCCCTTTTCTTCTTTGGAACTGTACGGTCTTTCTACGTAAAACGTTCGCGCCACAAAATTGCTTTATAAAGAAACAACAATCAACAATATTTATCAGCTTGTTTGAAGGTTTTTTTTTCTGCAGCATAATTTTTATTTATTAATGTTGTTTTTACATTCCAGTTGTTAAACAGAGGTTAAGGATGGGTAATTGATCTTTTATGATCGTTTTATTATAAAATTAATGTTTATGATGCTGCAATAAACAATATTTTGGAACTGCATTTTTTATTATTTTTGTATTTGTTTCACTTCTAAAGAAAGCAATTTTTGCGAGAAAATTATTTGCAATAATTATTTCAAGATAAACTTTTTTTCTGCACAAAATAGAAATCATCAATGATAGTTCTTATTCATAGCAGAATATTTGATTAAACAATTTAGATTTCGACTTGAAGCACATTTTCCAAATTTTTTAATTTTTATTTTTTTAACATAGAAATTGGACAAAAAAACATGATTTTCAATTACTTGATTATATTAATGAGATTTTTAACGACTTGGTACCAAGTCCAAGTGTAAGTCGCCGTGGAAAAATTAAAATTTTTTCAAAAATTTTTATAAAATTTTCAAAAGGCAAATGATTTAATGATGTTATTATTTGAGTGGCTGCATTCTCATTTTTTTACAGCTCAGGCTGCATCAAAATGATGCACGAAAGAATTACTTTTATCTAAAATATATTTGCGATATTTTAAACATCAACATTTGTTACTAGGAGCTTTGTACAAAAATCTATGGCATATATCCTAGACTAGTAAAAATGTTATCAGGAGTGATTTTTGCTTATATTTTTTACTTCCTTAAATAATTTATTTAATTTTTTTCCTTGTATAGAACTCAAAATAAATTACAAGAAATTAAACGTACGAGTATATCCCAAAATAAATACGTCGACAAATCCGAAAAGCAATATGTTTGTGATGGCTTTGAAAAAAGTTTAACTCATTCTTAACTTTTGCTTAAATTTTTCTAATGTTTAATAAATCGATAGTATAATTTTTCAATTCGTCAAATCGCTTAATTGATATCAATTATGAATATTAAAAAAATTTTTTTCTTCTACGTTTGCTAAAACTTTTTAAAATTAAATATAAAAAAGCAGCGATTTATTTTTTAACATTAGTGTAGAAGTCTGAACTTTACCCTCCCCTCCCCCCTCCCTCTTTTTGGCATCGTTCTATTCGTTAAAAGTTTCTAACAAACCCTTGACTGCAGCCAATATCTACATAACATTATTAAATATTGAGGCAAATAGAATGGAAAGCTAAACAGTTGGTTGATTGTAATGAATTGATTTCATTAAGTTGTGTATTGATTTGTTGTTATTGCTGACAGGAAATACGTAAATACTCAGGCACACAAGGATATTTTGTATCAAAACAATCCAACAAGACAAGTTTTATGCAAACAAATTGAGGTTTTGTGCCACTATAATGATATAAATGTTAACAACAACAATGGCGTTGGAAATCAAAGCACTTAAGTACTTTTAAAGACCAGGCAACTAGAAAGAAAATTAACTAATAGCAGAGGCAGGGACTTGAAGGACCTAATTCGTTTTAAGAAAAAATTTAAGGGACATTATTACAACTAGCCGATAACTAAATTTAGGACATTATTGGGCAGATAATTAGTTTTTTCTTATTAGGCTAAAGAAATGAAAATCTTATTTTTATTAATAAAGAGAAGTAACACGCAGGCAATTAATGCCTACTACTAAAAATGTGTTATTTCTTTGTGAAAGGGATAGTGGTAGAGAGGGCACAGGTGGTAAAATGAGAAATATTAATTCTTATGCAACCCTGCTATTGCGCGTTTTAATAATTTTATATCGTACGGTTGCAACGCCTCTGGTGTTGAGCAGTCTCACTAACTTTCTTAAGCAGTATGTGTTGTAGCGGGCGTCTAACGTGGAAATGAAGCGCCAGCGAATTTTTAAATTTGTCCACTTAGCCGCAACTTAATGTCAATTTCGCTCACTGTATTAGAGACATGGTGTCCACTGTCGCGCTACTTGATCTCAACGCATCTAAAATTTTCCATTTCCTTTACACTATACAAAGCAGTATGAAAGGCAGTCGGTTTTTGCTCATACCTTGCAGGATTTTCAGAGAGGTTAAATTTAAACAAGAAAAACATTCGTAGCCTAGTTTTAACGCTAAAACGTTATACCTTTATTAGAGCGATAACACTATGCCAACAGTGGAGACAGTGGGTACTTTTTTGACAACAAATAAAATGAACATATTAATTTACTTATTTTTCAATAATTTTCCAGTGCGAAAACCCTTGCCAATTGTATTTATTTACTTTTTTAATTTTCTACAGCCAGCTTCACTTCATAAGGCTCTGTCAAAATTAAATTTTTAATCGTTTTGCGACAATGCCACGTCGGTTATTTTAAACTCCATCTCCATCATGTTTGCATTAGGCCAAAGACTGTGCCTGAAGTCAAAGGCAGTGTAGGAAACCAAAAAATTTAAGAAGATCAAATTACATGACTGTTCCTTCAAGGGTCTGAGATGGCAGCGTTCTTACATGCAGGCGGATATTGAATGTAAGACTAGAAAAGATGGTAAATTACAAGAACTCAATGGCAAATAAACGACATCAAAAACTCAACTCTATACCGAAGTATACTGTGTGATTGTCTGTTTGACAAAGAAGTCCGTAACTGGAATATGTAATTGATATACATAAATCCTTTACTATTATCATTCTCTCTCTCTCCATACTTGGAATATATATTTTTGATTCCTTTACATTCTGGCAATAGAAGTGAAAACCAACACAAATTAAAATGTCATAATATTTACAAACGATACAATATGGACAACCAGGACACATTCCTTTTTGTATGTATATTAAAAGCAAAGTCATCATATACTTCATTCATTTGTTATTTTTATTATTGATGATGATAGCCGCCAAATAACAACAATGCCAACAACAGTATCGCACGAAAAGTTTTTGCCGCAAAACTATAAACGAAGTAAAAAGAAATTATTAATACTTTTATAAAAAACATGATGGCAAAAAAGGAAAAGATGATGAAGAGTACGAAGGACAACTTAAAGGAGAAGACCGTAAAATGCCAAATGCCGCATATTGACTTTGACAATTGAAGTGGAATTTGATGGTATTTATTGAAGTGACGCGTAAGGAAGTCTTAAAAAAGTGACAGCAGGAATAAAATTAATAATACAACAAGAAGCAACAAAGATGTACATACATATATACATACATACATACATACATACATATACAAAATATGTTTATAAGTATTTGGGCTATACAAGAAGGAATGAACAAAAACAGACACATAAATTGCTACCAATACCACGCCGAATAAAGGACAAAGAAAAGGAATATTTTTTTACTTATTTTACATTTTCATAAGGAAGCAAATAAAAATTTCTAACGAAATAAAATCTACTCATTTGTAAGAAAAATTAGATCCAGGACAAGTTGCTAAATGTGTCAGTCATTCAGTAGTGGATTTGAGGGAAGTGGGTGGTTGGGTATTGAATCAAAATTTATACAGAGGCGGCAAATAACTTCTAAATAAAGTTACATAGCGAAAGGAATATCTTTTAATAATATGTCAAGACGTTAGTTGGTTGAAAGGAAAATTAATATTGGCATTTTGTATATTCAATGACTGACAAATTTTAACAATTGAAAAAAAAAAAAAAATATGAAAGAAAGAAAAACGAAAGTCTTTTGCAGGAAGAGAATTAAAAATGTGGAAATTTTGAAAGGCAAAAATGCAGTGAAGGAAATAATTAATACATTAAATGAATATCTTCTTTTAGGCAGTTTGATAAGTATTTCAATTACATTTATCACCGAAGAAAGTTACAATTTGTAGAATTTCAACGAATACTACAGGTATTGCTTATGACGGATATTTTTTTTTGCAAATTTAGGAAAAAATATTTAAGGAAAATGATGATGTTATAAGAGTAACTCAAAATTTTTATTTATAATAAAGATATTTAAAAGAAAACGTATTATTGGCCGGCCTCAGAACAGCTCTCCTTCTAGTAACCTTGGCATGCTGCACGATGTCAGTATGGGAATGGTCGAAGGAGGAGGACATGAATGATGATACAAATCAGATCTACAGAATGCTCTAGAAATTACCAAATTAGCTATGAGATGATTTAGAGTTTGCATTTTGGATATAAAACAAATACTAAAGGCAGATGTCTAACTTCAAACAAAAAGTATTGGTTCAGGATGTATTTTACTCAGATGCAGTCAGAGTACGGATATTACTGAAAATATTACTTCTACGAGAATACGGGTAACATTTAGGATAATTACAATGTCTTTAAGTGCTACCTTTGATACAAGAGTCACAGTAGTAGGGAGACTGTCGCAAGACCGCTTATGGCAGTTGTCTAATGTGAAATGTGAAATGAAATCAGACCAATCGGCAAATATTCACAAAGTATTGCGAAAAAATCTTGCGGAATGGCTAATAAGCAGCTACTAGAGACCATGGCGATATATTGGTAATACGTTCTTGACGTTGAAACTATTCCCCGTACCAAGAGTAACAACAAGACGGTGTAACATCAAGGGTACGACTATCTGTGAAAAAGGCATACATCCCTAGAAAATTTAAGTCCTTTTTCAAAAAGTACTACATACTTTGAAAAAGGCAAGTTTTAAAAGAGGATCCTCTATAATGTGCTGGTTTCCCAAATAAACAATTTTAGAAAGCTTTACCTATAAAATGGATACTTTTTACAAAAAAATTGTAGTTCTTAGTATAGATCTTATTAAATGGTAACATTTTTCGAAAGGTACTTATTTAAAAAGGTAACTTTTCAAAAAAAAAGAATATTTTTGTATAAATGCATCGAAAAAATTTTTGTTGTGGCTTTAGCTCTTCATATGCCGACATTTCATTGGTTGCTAAAACCAAATCGTCAGTGAAGTTCATGCAGTTTAATTGTTTCTAACAATTAGTCGGGATATTCTCCCGAATAATAAATTTCAATATTAGGTATTTTTGTATAAATATTTCTTAAATAAAACAATTTAATTTTTAATATACAATATATAAAATCTATATATATAAAATAGGATGTGTGTATGTATGTATGTATGTAACGTAATGGCTCCAAAACGGCTGGGCCGATTTTGACAAAATTTTCAGGAAACCTTCAGAATACTCGGGCGGGTGACACTGTGAAGTCCGATTTTTTATTTTCGGTCTGTGGGCGGAGGGGCGTGGCAAAATGCAATAATTCATAAAATGAGAACGGCTTGGCCGATTTCTGTAAAACTTTTTGTCAGTTGTTCGTATTTTCGAGGAGAAGGTTTTTATGGAAGAAAATTTTGGAAAAACCCTCTGGAAAAGTCGGAAAATTTGAAAAATCGAAAATCAAGTTTTTGTATGAAATTTTGTTTGAAATTATTCCTTAATGGCTTTTCAAATTAAAAATTAGAAAGTTTGTCTGAAGGCTTAAAATTGGGGCGATGCGAAGTTCGTCTGGTCCGCTAGTAGTAATATATTATAATAATAATTTATTAAAAATATTTATTTTAAAAATATATTTTTTTCAGACAGTCGCTTTTTCAAAAATGTATCTATAGAAAAGTACTTTGACAGCGAAATACTTTTTTCCAGATTTTACTTGTTTTCAAACTTTTTTTAAAAAGGCTACTTCTTAGTTTTTATAAAACTATTTCCTATATTGCAACTTTTCTAAATAATAATAATAATAATAATAAGGGTATTTTTTCATTATGATAATTTTTCAAAAAGGTAGTTCGGCAAAGTACTTTTCCAAATAAGGGTACTTCTTCATTATGATAAACGTACTTCATCAAAAAGGTAGTTAAGGAAAGTACTTTTCCAAATAATTGTATTTCTTCATTACGATACTTTTTCAAAAAGGCAGTTCGGAAAAGTACTATTCCAAAGAAGTACATTTCGAAAAGCTAGTTCGGAAAAGTGCTTTGCAAATAAAGGTATTTCTTTTTTGTGATACTTTTTTAAAAAGTACTTTTGAAAAGAGGCTTTTTATAAAAGTAAGAAAAGGAATTTTTCACGGGAATATTTTCAAACACTTTTTAAAACAGTAATTTTTAAAATTACTTTTCCAAAAAGATAATTTTCTAAGAGGGTATTTTTACAAAAAGGTACTTTTTCAAGAAGTTACTTTATGACAAGTATTTTTTAGATAGTATTTTTTGTCAATACATTTTTTAAAAAACTATTTTTAGAGTAGTATTTTTTGAAATGTAAGTTTTTGAAAAATGTAAATTTGGAGGGAGGTAGTTTTTTTCAAAAGAAAATTTTTAAAAAGTTTCTTTTTTCAAATGCAAAACTAATAAAACCTACTTATTTGTAAAGGCAGCTTTTGTAAATGTACTATATTTATAAAAAAAGGCAATTTAAAAAAAATGTATATCTATTATTTTTTTCAAAAAGAAATTCTTTAAGAAGAAGTCTTTTCCAAATCTATTAGTTTTTTATATACTCTTTAAGGAGATATTTAAAAAAAAACTTATTTTTGAAAAAGCGATTTTCAAGAAACGGAGAGAAACACTTGCTTGCAAGCATTTTGTAGAAAAATTATTTTCTTTAAAAAAATACCATTTTGAATCGTTACAAAATATTTAACATTTTAAACTACTTTTTTGCATACAACTTTATAAATCACTTTCAGAGCTTTTTTGTAAATTTTTTTAAGTTCCATAACAAAATATACGTTAATTCATAATCCATCAAAATTATTTAGATCATGATTACAAATATTTCATATAATTTCTTGTCCTCAGCAGCCCATATTGTAATTCACAAGTTTAAAAGCCTTATGTAATTTAAAATTGTTTTCATTAGAAATGTACAACATTTTACATTTTGATTGAATTTTAATTTAGAAATAGTAATTTTCAATTAATCAAATGTAACAATTTTCTATAAATATTAAAACAAAGACTGAAAATCTATTAAATCATCCACTTGACTTATTTTTGTACAATTTATTTATATTGTAAATAAGTTATTTTGAAATACATTTTAAAATGCATATTTGAAATGAGTTATTAAAATCATTTATTTATTGTATGTTTTTCATAATTATTATTGATTTTTGTCCAACTCTTATTTTTCGATAACAATTAGTAGTATTAAGGGAATTCTATGCAAATTATTATCCCTTTACTGCATTAAGCCAAACGAAATGAGTGCAATTTTTAGTGCATTTGCATAATGACACAAATAGCAATGATGCAAATAATTTTGGGAGGCCTAAAGGCCTTTATAATTTAGTTGCTACGGGGAGTATGTATCTACATGTACATATACGTACATACATATATACACTTATATAATATTGCCATATTTAATTTTATATTAAGCATATTTATGCATTGTAATTTATTCATTATTATTATTATTGTTATTGTATACATTTTATTTATTTTGGTTTGAATATTTGTGCGAGGTTGGCAGTATGTGAAAATAATTAATTCTTGTCATTGATGTTAGTAATATTTAGATGAAACAGATGGATTGTGTGGCACTAAAAAATTAAGAAATATTTTTAGATCCAAGCCTTTTAAGTACAAAATAAAGATTTATGAAAGTGTGAAGTTATTTTAGGTATCTAATCAAAAGTTTGTTATGGCTTTAGCTCTTCATATGCCGACATTTCATTGGTTGCTAAAACCAAATCGTCATTGAAGTTTAAGCAGTTACAAAACATTCATTTAGCAACCAATGAAATGTCGGCATATGAAGAGCTAAAGCCATAACAAACTTTTGATTTTTTCTATAGTTTCTAACGATTAGTTGGGGAGAATATCCCAAATAATGAATTTCAATATTAAGTAGGTATCTAATATTAAAGGGATATTAAGAACACCATATTGGAAAAGTTATAAATATCTAGACTTCTGTACCACAAGGCACTCATACTGAATGCAATTAGGTGTCCATTAGCCAGTATGTCCTAAATTAATTTATAAGTTGCGGATGACAGCGACTGTTATACTAAGGAATAGAAACTAAGTGTAATTTTTTGTTATAGTTTTGCTTTGTTATAAATAATCACACCATCTATTTTTTCCAAAACTACTTTAAGGAAAGCAGACGAACTTGTACCCAGTCGAATTTTGTCGGTTTCATGCACAATCATAATATTCTACGAAATAATGTAAATGATTACGAGTGTATAACGAATATTAATTTATTAGAAAATTTTTCGTAATAATTGAAAGGACATTTAACATTTAGTTTCTATGACAGGTTCAGTATCGACAGGCTGGTGATATTTTAAGCACTTCAATATTTCAGTCCTTGAACCTTCACAATACGCATCATTTCGAATAGTTAAAAGTAAAACTTTTGTTCTCCCTTAACGTATAATTTATGAAATTTAGCACTGCCGATTAAATTGTACCACATATTTTTAAAAGAATGTGTATTGCGCAAGCTGGCAAATCACTATAAAAGCCAAATTTTCCTTCAATTTCCAAACAATACATTTTCCAAGAATTTTGTTCCAAATCTAGAATTGTTTGATACAAAACACTGCATAATAATTAAGAGTGGATTTACAATTACCAACAGCATTTTAATACAATATTCTTCCTGCTTTATTCACTATGTAGATAACTAAACTGCCTATTTTCCTTCAAGTTAATTAAGCCATCGTTTCATTGCCAATAACATTTGTCAGTTGCAAATAAATAGATTTATATTTTACAACAAGTTATAATAAGGATTAAATATTACAATTCAAAATGTTTTAAATGGATATAATATCAGTTATAATTACAGGATTTTAATTGAAATTTCTCACATCCAATACTTATGGAAATATATTAATAATTCTAATTATTTCCTTACTAAGTTTTTTTCTGGGTGTAGTATTAAATATTTAGCGAAGACACGAAAGGAAGCCTAGCGAGCGCTCGCAATTGTCCGATTCAGTTTATTTACAAACATTATGAACGAAAACTTTACGGCCTGTCTCTCTATGTCAATAAGTTTCCCTTGGAAAAAAAGCGTTCCTCTATATTTAGATTTATCGTTCGTCTGGTTTTGTGTTGGCAACGTAAGGAATTTAATTACCCAGTAAAAAAGAGCTTCCAAAGAAGTTCTACAAGTGTAGAGATTTGAAGCCAAATGTACTGCAAATGACCTTTGCATAGGATTGACATGCAGATTATTTTCTTTTTCGATTGTTGTTTACTAATTTGGAAGTTACCCTCATTTTGTTGAACAATGTAAACTTTTTATTTATTTATTAATTTTTTGCTTAGAAACTAATTGTTATTCAACTAAGATCGTTTATTTGCCCCTGGCAACAAGTACATATTTGCCTGTAGTCACAATTTTTTTTTATGTTAAAGTAATTTTATCATTAATGGTTGAAGAAAAATTGTTTTTATGTAGTTTAAAGAATTGCTCGTACAAAATTAATAAAGAAAGAAATATTTTTATATCTCTTTTTACAAATTGATAGAAGGGAATTTTATTTTAAACCAAAATTTTGTCAAGAAGATCCCATAAATTTAAAAAATGCACTAACGGATGGTTTAGAATAATTCAGATGTTTTTTACCGGCTGATTGCAAATTAGTGTGGCACCAGTTGAACAGTTATATAAGAGAACGCTGGTATAAGACCAACAGCAATAGGTGTGTTCAGTTACTAAAAAAGTTTACTAATTAATACTAATTGTTACTGGAAAAATTCGCAATGAGAGGGTGATTACAGAGGGGAAGAATTTAAGACACGATCTTTTATATTGAAAATGTGAATTATAAGTTTTTTGTAAAAATTATTTAAAAAATAAATAATAAAAGTGCAAAAAATTTTCATAGCATTAATTAAATCATTTGTTAAATTTTAAAAACAGAAATAAATACATTTCATGAGAAAATAAATTATTCTTGAACATGCGGGAAACGGATCTTATTCATTAATAATAAATAAGAGCCTTTATGATGGAAAACAAAATTTTGTATACTTACGAGAAGCAACACACAAAAAAAAAAATATTAAAAGCAGCTGGATCACGTAGTGCAGCTTTTTTGGTTAAAAATTTTTACTAGTAAAGCATTTATTTACTTTTTGAAAATTTTTGGAATTTGGTATGTAAATTTTTTGGGTTGCCCCCTTTTACTTTCCTTTTGCTTTTACTGAGAAATTGAAAGAACGGACTTAATATCGGGTTATGCATGTCCGTTACTCTATGGCCTCATGATAACTTACTTTTTTTGGCCTACAACTAAAGATTATTACCAGGACGATATGTGCTTTTAACAAGATTGGTCCACGAGCCACAAAATACACCAATCTTGGCTTCATGTGTAATTTCACCTTTTGGCGCCTTCAATTGGCGACTAAGATCATACGATTTGAAGCCGTTAGACTTTTTTCTGGAGCCACGCCAAAGTCTACCCATGCGGATAAGCATGGGTAAAGTATTTGAAAACTAATAATTGTCAAGATATCGCCGAGATACCACTCGAAATGTACGAAAAAAATGAGCGAAAACTGCCTCAAAAGGATACACTGCTACAACCAACTAGAGAAGATCATTTAAAGCACCATGGTATTGCGTACGTAATGGTAAAGTCTAGGCACTATAATGATATAAAAATTTTATCATAGTCACTGCCTAATGTGTGTTTTATTAAACTTTATTTTTAAAATTAAAAAATTAATAATATTGTACATAGAAATAAAAATTATTTTTTATGTGCTGCAATGCTGATTTGTCAATATGCTCGTTTATATTTCCATATGTGAATATTTTTACATAAACTTAAATAACATTTTATATTATCTGCTATAATTAAAAAAAAACTTGTACAAATATGTTGACGTTTTTTTCGACTTGTCGTTCTGGAAGATTTTAAAGGGACACAAATCTGACGTTTATTTTTTAGAATGGTTGCGAGCGAAAACGTCTGATGTAGTGGGACAGGGTGCTGGTTCTTATGGAAAATTATTTTCAGTTCAAATTAAATTTATTTAATATATTACTTTACAACATTTTCAAAGCAAAATCATGAGCGTTGCTTATTCACAAAGATGCAAATGAATTTCTTTCCAAAAGAAATTTTATATATTATAGTGAAGAAGTTCCTAGTTCTATATGTCAACGATTACATATTCATAATGTAAGTAATTTATCTTCTTAGTTTTTCATAGAGGAAGCTGAACTATTTCTTTGAGTTTCTACTTTATTTGTATATTATGAACTGAATAATGGCATCCGTTGTACTCAAAATAGCAATATCATCTTCACAAAATCATTATTATCTTCTTGAAAATGTGGACACTCTATGCTTTAAAAATTTATAAATACACATGAACGCAGACGGATGGTCAAACAAACATATATAAAAATAAAATTGTTTGAGAAACAAAAGCCTTGATAGACCTCAGGGCCCTTAAGGACTAAAAGCAAACCAAACTTAAGTTCATATAAAATATTTTAATGTAAAATTTTATAGATAGAAAAAAATATATGGACATAAAATTAGTTCTGAAATATGTGTTTGTAAAAAACTAATGATATCTTACTTTTTTCTAAATTTACAAATTTTTAAAGTTTTCTTTAGTTAAAGAAAATTTATTACCAAAGAGCACAAAATTCTCTATGGGAGTTAAAATTTTTTATATACCATAAGAACAATATAAATATCATTTTTCAGTATCGAAAATGTCATATTTTTTTTGTCTTGGATTAAAGTTTTATGTTCTACAAAATGTTCACCAATAGCTTCAAAAATATATTATTATATATCTCTCCTATAGTTTGTATTCAAATGGGTCGCACAGTGTAGAGTTTCACAAAATATATACATCCCTTATGTGAATCCTGTGGCTTTGGGAATTATTAATTGAATTTTGGATACTAAACTTCCATATTTAACATACGACAATGGATAAGTCTTGGGGAAAGTCCTGCAATATGTATTTCAAGAGTTCGGAGTCCAGTCAAAGGATATCATAGTTCTAAATGGATGCACATGGCTTCAATATTTAGAATAGGCTCTCAAAGACATAGCTCTTTCTTGTATGCCACAGTAACATATTTGAAGCATTATAAGCAACAACTATCCAACTGAGGCACCCGGACTAGCAGTTATTTCAGAAAGCAAATTATTGTTCATCGAAATTATATAGATTTGATCTCAAATTAGATTATACTATACAATTCGTAATATTAAAAATTCCAATCATAAAACAGCCAGATGGAAAATACCTGGATGTACATACTTAAAGAATATTTGCTACGTATACGCTTCACACTGCCACTTCTCCTAGATATGCAACATCGGAACTAATCTGGTAGCATGCCGTCATACACATAAAGATTCATATATGATTTGTTATATATAGAATTGTTGAAAAGGTGCTGGCAGATATTTTAATCCTTGTTTTTATATGGTCTCTATAGTCAAAAATTTTAAGGACAAAAGAACTATATTTCAATTGTTAATAGAACACTTTTAAAAATAAGCCTATGTAATAAATTTATTAATGCTTGAAACCATAAATGACGTCCAATTTTGATAATCAATGCCCACTAATCATGCAAAATCTATAAAACATTGTTGGAAGTTACAATATCCAGGAGTGCCCAACGTTTTGCAATTTGTTTATTCAAGACGCAATGGATAACATCTAGAGCCATATGTAATGCTTCTTTTATAGGACCAGCACTCCGGGTATGACATATGCTCGTGCAATAGAATGAACTGGATCTTAAAAAATAGGTAGGATAGAGAGAGCAGCTTCTGTGGACATTCGATATGAAAATTTTCACGTTGAAAGTGACAGGAATAACCTCTATAAGGTGACTTATCACATATATACTTATTTTTCAGAATGAATATTCTCTGAAAGGTCAAATGAAATTCACTGGAATATCGACCACGAATGGATGCATCTTTAACATGTTTGCCAAAAAAAAGTCCAGGTTCCAGGAACGGCATCGGTAATTTCATTTGTACTCCTCTGCACGTGGTCAATTGACTCAAAACAGAGAGTTGAATTCCATTTTAAGTCGACTAGATTAACAGAAAGGAAGTATATTTTGGAACGTTAAATATGCTTAGTCCATCAGACATCACATGAGACTCCCATTTTAAGGACATCGACCTTCTGATTTTTCAATACTTTCTACATATAAGTCGTGACCACAGGTGGAGCAACATTTTCTGTCATAATATTATGCGTAAGCTTACATCTCGTGTGGATTAAAATTGACCCAACTCATATTATCTTTTCATTGAGAAATTGTTACAGGATGGTTATTAAGTGTATAATTTTTTATACTGCTTCATTGGCCTAATGTCCCACGGGATCGTCCCGTTTTTGAAACAGTTCTCTCATCTACAAAAGACTAGATAGGATTCGAATTTTGGCAGAGAGCATTATGAGAAAAAATAATAAATATCGTAGGAGAAAGAGAAGCTTTGAAGTCTTTAATATTTTTTTTAAATTCGCTAAATAAGATCCCATCTATAAAAATTCGTTTAGTGTGGTACTTGAAAAAATTCGATGTAAATCGAGAGCAGTCATTAGTTTAGTCGTACCATACTCCTTCAAATGCCTCAGAGAGATCTAGCGACAGTGAATTGGTGAACGAGATGACAACATATCTCCTAGAGCGCTGTATGCAAGTCATCCAAAGGCGTAGCTTACATGCAACATACCGGGGACCGCTGAGCAAATTGTTAGTCACCAGATATTTCACGATATGGAAGCTAATGAAACTTTCCATTACTTTCGAAATTGGGCGGTTATTGTTACCAGCATGGTGCAATGTACTGAAAGTTTTGGATTCTGGATGCACTAATGACAGAAAGAACTGCTTTAAGATCAGTGTAAATCCTGGTTTAAGTTAGTACTATATCTATACAAGAAGTGAAAGCGATGAAGCTAAAAAAGGTAAATAAATTTCTGCTTGCTAATTAGCATATTGAACGGATTTAATCATTACATTCATTTCAAGTGAAGTGAGGCCCCAAAAATAGAGGCCTCACACACCATCATGCTGTTAAACTTCTAAGCATTTAAGAAGTTGTATCATAAAATACTAGTATTTTACGTAGAAGTATAAAACATAATTATTTATAGTCTACTGCCCTTGAAGGAGACATAAATTGACAAATAATTGGGGGTCCATTCAATGAATGATTTATGGTAGATGGTAATGGTCATGTTAATGGTATGCTGTTACTAAAGTTCTTTTATCGCTGCCAGTTTGTAATGTGTTTGGCTGCTTAGCAATTTTATAGCAAAACTATACAACTATTGCAGGATTTTCACACAAACTTTAACATTCACGGGAACTTGTCTATTTGGTCTGTCCATTTGTCTTTTCTTAATTCGTCGTATACTTTAGGCGCAGTGAATATCAAGGCCAAGATGAAGAAGAAGGCAGCAACGACGATGATGGTGATGGTAGAAAAAAGTATAAAGTGAAAAAAAATTCAAGTGAAGCAACATAAAGATTAAATAGATGTTGCCAATATTTAAACAGCATAACACAGATCACAGCAGTGGCAACAGTTGAAATAGATGAAGAGACGAATGGACGAACTTGAAAACTAACAGACGGACCAACCTTTCCATAATAACTGCTGGTATGGCGTTTCATCATCTTCTTTTTTCAACAGGAACCAAACCTTAGGCCGACAAGAGTTACGGGCTTAACCAAGCAGCAGACAACCAACCAACTCATCCGTATGAAAATTAAATTCAATTTTCCATTGTGCTGGTGTGGAACATACAATAGCAACTGCTGAAAGTAAAAATTCTGTTTAAATATCTAGTAAAATTGATAAGTAAATTGAAATGAAAATTATAGAGAAATGACTTGCGCCAAATATACTCGTAATAGAAATTATTTAGTTAAAATACGAAAGCAAACATTTTTATTCATTTAACTTGGCGTTAAAAGTCGCAAGTTAGAGAAAAAATTGTAAAATTTATAATATATAAAACTAATTAAATTTTTAATGAAATAAACGTAACCACTTAATTCATAATCACATTTCCTTGGAGCCATTTTCATTTCATTGAGTGAAACAAAATCTCACTTCAAATTAACAGCAAATAACTTCTCTTTAAATAACATCCATTTTCGACTATGCTTATTTCGTCAAATATTTCCCGAGTCCGACCCTAAGTTAATTGTATGGTTTAGACGATTTTACTGCCTTCCCTTGTGCTCTTTTCCTTCATTTTACTTTAATAAATGCGTCTCTTACGTTTCAATGAATTTGAATTGTTTTATTACCATGAATACAAACGCATTTTACAAATGATATTGACGTTGAAAAATATTGTTAGATGTTAGTCAAATATTTAAGCACAAGGTAATGGGTGGTGGATTAATTAAAACCCACATGAACGAGTACTAAAAGAACAATTAAGAGAAATTTAAAAATAAACTAAAAGTATTTTAATAATATTAACAAATTACAATGAAGCTTTTGTACACAGAAATCATTATTTAAGGAATCCACGAGTAGACTAGTGATAAAAGGAGATGTGTTAACGTTGCTTTTTGGAATTAGAATTTTATAAAGTGTGATTTTTATAGAAATACTAGTTGACCCGGGCAAACCTTGTTTTGCCCTCAAATTTGCACTAAATCGACATAGCAATTATTGTTCAAATAAAGGTATCGGGCTAATTAAACCCACTACACGCTAGTTAAGGACCCAACGCCTTCAGCAAAACGCAGCATAGGCTTATCGCGCTAATCTCTATTGGGCAAAACACAAAAAACAAAATATTGGGCCATCTGTCGGACAAACTTCAAACTACACTACTTCAAACTAAACACTCCTCATGTCCCATAGAACATGTATATAAAGTTTGGTCAAAATCGGTGCAGTAGTTCTTGAGTTACGGTGCAAAAACGCACACACAAAACTAAGTATTGCGCCATCTGTCGGACGAACTTCAAACTACGCAGAAACACTCCTCACGGCCCATAGAGCATGCATATAAAATTTGGTCAAAATCGGTCCAGTAGTGTTTGAGTTTAGCGATCACGAACATACACGTAATTTTTATGTACATATAGCTGACACCGTCAGCTCAAAATATCGTTGGAACTACATAACCGATTTAAGAGTTTGATATCTCGTTTAGAAGAACATGACAACGGCTTTCCAAAAAAAGTAAAATAAAATAAAAAAAAGCACAAAAAATAAATATATGTATATGTCATTGGTGGTGCAATATGAAAATTGGATTTTGTCACGCCCCTCCGCCCACAGACCGAAAATAAAAAATCGGACTTCACAGTGTCACCCGCCCGAGTATTCTGAAGGTTCTCTGAAAATTTCGTCAAAATCGGGCCAACCGTTTTGGAGCCATTACGTTACATACATACATACATACATACATACATACATACACACTTTCAATTTTATATATATAGATTTATATGCATTTGAAAAAGACAATATGACTGAATGAGAACATTAATTTTTGTCTCCTTCTTCAATTGAATTTTAGTATAAATATTTATGGTGTTTAGGCAAAATCCGCCCAAGCGATTAAACTTGGGTGCTGGTGAGGTTTTTGGCGGCACTGTAAACATGCGCATGTTCCTTCAGTTAATAATCTATTTTACCTTTCCTGTCTCTCCTAACAATGAAAAAAATTAAATAGTGAACATAATTCGCTAATGGTGCCTGATGAGATTTCAGTTTGAACCCAACAAAAATGTGCTTAATTGGTACAACCATTACTGTTGAACGAAGAATACATTTAACAAAATCCAAAATATTTATTAAATTAATGTTGTGGATTAGTGGGTTCGAATGGCTTTCTAGCGTCTAAATAAATGTTGCCAGCAGTTTTAACTGCTGGAGATTGAAATTGCGAGAGATTGTGCAACTCATAGACTCTGTAGTTTCAATCCAGCTTTCGCAATATGGGTGCCATATTTGCTTATAATCGACCACAAACACAATTGTGTGACAAACTTTGTAGACGTTGTTCAACCGTAATATGGACGAGTTTTTGCACCATTTTATAGTCGTAGACGAAACGTATGTAGATCCATCACAATACAGCAGAGATCGAACAGCAGTTAAAACAGTGAGTTTCTCGGTTTGAAACGGCGCCCAAGAAGGCCAAAGTGGATTTGTCAGGCAATTAAGTCATGGCTATATAATTCTTATTGACTAATTTCAAAAAGGTAAAACAATCAATGGCGAATATGATGTCGATTTAATGGGGATTTGAAAAAATAGCCGCATTTTGCTACGAAAAAGTTCGTTTCCACCACAATAACGCTAGAGTGCTCACATGTGCAGTTTTCATATCAAAATTCGATGAATTATGCTACAAATTGCTCTCACATCCACCTTATTCTCTATATTTAGCCGCAAGTGACTATTGATTGGTTTTAAACCTGAAGAAATGCCATAACAGAAAGAGTTTTGCCTCAAACGATAAAATCATCTCACAAGCAAATACACATTTTGATGAGCTAGACAAGCGTTGGAAAAGTGTATAGAGCTGAAAGGAAATTAATTTAAAATATATGATTTTATTTTTTATCCAAAAACCTCTGTATCATTTAAAAGGCCACACTGCATTGTTTCAGCTTTAGTGGAACGTCTCGCCATTTTTAGGTGGTGCACAAGTAATTGCAATCCTCCTAATACCACTGGGTCCAGAGACTCAAGTGACTCCAATATCACACTGTTCCCCCATCTCACTGAGAAATGATCGCAATTTCAGCGCTGTTCTTAAATTAAAGTGCGCTACCTATTTGAATGGTAGTATTCCTGCTTGGTAAAATGGAATCATTCACATTGGCTGCGACTACCCCATCTGGGGGTCTACTCTCCCCATACGAAATTTAAATTTTTTCCTTCTTTTGGAATTTCTAACACATGACATAGTCCTACTGTGGTGTAAGGATTGTTACCCATTCCATAATTTTTTATGGGCCTTACACAAAGGAAATTTTCTATCTACGCCCATGAGCACTATAATACCTTGAGTATACTCCCAGTCTTGCGTCCTCTTTCATTTAAAATGTAGTCGCTCACTTTCACACTTTTTTGTAAGTTTATAGAAGAAAAGTGAGTGAAAGTGAATCAAAGTAATATGCATCTTAAATTTACGAACAGTAATCCAGTGAAAAATATGAAAGACATGCTCAAGGCGCAACATTTTTATTGTATTAAGAAATCCAATAATGCTTTTTAACTTCCAAGGAAGTCAACTAAACAAAATTTTAATTAAAGAAATATGAAATACTTCTACAAAATCTGTGAAACTCAATTAGTTATTTTTATAAATAAATGAACTTGTTTCCTGGAATATTTATAAAAACATTATTTTTCCTCAATAAATAAGTGATAAAACTATTTTCACATAAAGAAAAAGCAATTGTGACTATCGGCAAATAAATATGCATTTCTAATGTGAAATATTTTTTTCAGTGGCAAATGACAAATCTTAATTTATTGTAATTTTTTTTTAATTTGCAAAAAACATAAACAGTTTCTCAACGTTATGAAAAAAACTTCCAAGTGGGTGAATTAGAATGCAAAAAGAAAATGTCCTGCAATGAGAAGCTTATGGTAAAATCATTGTAAATTGTCCGAGCTTGCACTACTTCGTGATCTTAATCTCAGCAATTTCATGACATTTTCTGAAGCTCTTTTTCTTAGAAGTTTGAAACGTTTTCTATTTGTGAGATTTTCCTTGGAAAGTTTTTGTGTCACTGTCTCGTTACAATATTTTATGGAGAAAGTACAAGGTGGCACAAAATTAACATCATAGTACGAATTGGCTTCAATTTGTGCAGATGGCGACAAATGTCACCGTCCTTAGGAGGAGGTGGCGATTTTTCCAACTAATGTTATCAATTTTACACTTTTAAATAAACTTTTTTTGAAAACAGAGCACATTTTTTCATTTGTAACAAAACTGCAGCATTTGTAAAAGATCAACTCTTATCATATGTAAAGGTATAAAGGTATTTATCATGAAGCACTTGTAACTGACATCATATACTGTTTATTGATTTCTGCATGAAGATCGATAGTTTGGGAGCAATAAATTCTTTAAAAATGCAAGAAGCTCTTAAAAATTTTCAATAGAAATAAGTTTTCTATGGCAGAAGGTGTTCATATTATAAATGTAATTAAGTTTTAACAACTTTCTTTTCTACACTAACTATTTTGCCCTATTTAGTCAGGATACAAACGTATTTTTTATTGAGGATTATAAAGTAAAAAATATATTTAGTTTGATCTACCATATAAAAATCGTTGAAATGGTAAAAGAAAAATTCGCTCAAACCTCAATATTTATTTAATGAAAAACATGTTGTTCAAATTTATTTTTTCACGGAAACACTCTAAAGTACTATTAACAAAATGCCTGCCCACTATTAATCAGAAGTTTTAATGCAAAAGCACGGTACTTGTTGGTTTCATTTAGTGTTGTTTATTTCGGGTTTTAGGCCATAATTATCTCTTGGCCATATTTTGTGTGCGTGTGAGAGTCTCACTTGGAAACATATGATCATATATCAAACAGGTAATGTAATGCACACAATGAAAAACGAAAAACTAAAACTCTCTTTATCAAATCTTTAAAAGCCAATGTAGGAGTAGAGTTCCAGGAAACTGGTTGTTATAATATTCTCTACCAGGTAACAACAACACCCCAATTTTCCTACCGTCTATTGCATGCATACGAATACTATTTAATACGAGTAGTACTAGGCTACGCGTAGAAGAGTTTAAATCTGTATGTTGTAAGTGGATGTTACGATTTATGGGTGTAGTTGTGTGTGTATGAATTTATGAATAGTAAAGGCAAAGGCAGCCAATTGCGGCAGGAGCAGGGAATGGCCATAAAATTACCACATCGTAATAATTCCGATACAATCAGCACTTGGGCCAAATGGTAATTGCGTATTGTAAATTAGTTGGTTGGTTTGGTTGAATGGTTGGCTAAATGTATGAATGAATGTATTAAATGGTTTTGTGATAAAAATAATATGCATGGAATAGAGGAAGGAAGTAAGGAGTAAGAGGTTAATGTGTGTATATGGGCTTCTTAATGAATATTTACGCACTTAAATATATGTATGCAAGTACACATACATGCACACAATAAAGTGCACACTCACATTCATATGAAATTAAATAAACGTCTACCGGAGAAATATATACATACGTGTGTATATAAAATGCTAATAAACCTACTCATTATAATGGTTACGCAGAAATTAATGTATGTGTGAACGAACAAATGTTGTCCAGTTTATATGCATAAAAGAGTATGTATGTGTTTATTCTGTGTGTGTGTGTGTGTGTGTGTGTGTGTATGTGCAAGTATTTGTTTATAGATTAGAAAACATTAAGAGTGGCAAATACGGAGTGCAAATTATTAAAGAGTATTACGGAGCAAACGTTACAACTGACACCTCCTCATACACATTTAAGTTTAGATGTAAACATTTAAGGACTGTAAGGATTACTTAAACTCTTCTGTTCTAAGAATCTAAAATGCTTATGAAGTCCAAAGTTGCTGTGAAAGTTTATATTCCATTTTGCTAATATCTAATTAAAGTCATCATTTGATACCTCCAAGCAAAACCAACAAGTGGATGTGGAATTAATTTAGAGTAGCCATTACAAAAACTATATCAGAAACTAGTTCTAGAGAAAAATTATCAAATCTATTTGTTTTAAAACAATTTGCAGTATAGTTGTTCTTAACTACTAGCGGAGCTAAAATTGTTATATACCCAAGGGAAAAAATTTAAAAAGGGTAACCTCCAACAACGATATTTTCATTGCCTCCAAGAGTCCATAATTGCATTTCTACATATTTTTGGAAAGTCAAGTTGACAGGGTTTTTATTAAAATTCAAAATAACTTCAACACATGTGTGAAATTCTATGCCAGATTGTAGGAGGTCTTCGATATGAAAAATTGACGCTAGGTTTTTTTTGTATGAAACGACTTTTTTGATTCATTATAACATTTATTTATTTATTATTAATTTTCCTTGTGAGTTGAGATTTTACATTACTTTGATTTCGTGGTTTTTTTCCTCAGATCAAGACAAGTTCTATTCGATACTTTTTGCATACACATACTAATTAAAAAATGTTTTAGAAAAAAAAAACCAATTGCAAAAATATCTTTTTATACTTATTTCCTTAATCTATAAATTAAAAAGTTTATGGTATTGAATTTGCAAATGATACAAATATTTTCACTTAAAAAATTTTAACTTATTTTTGGATACAACGGAAGTACCTTCCAAACGATGAATAAGTATGAAAAAAATTCTGCAATTGAAATGAACTGAATAATAAATTCCTCACATTACTTTTTTGAAAGCTCAATTTTTAATAAGCATAGGTCTCTAGCTTTTTCTGTCCAAACTATAAAAAAACTACAATACAGTGCAGCTCTTTAATATAATAGTAAAGGGGCAGCAGCAGCTTGAAAGCCTTATTAATCTGCCACAAAGTTTTAAAGCTATTCAAGTTTTAAAGCTATTCTAAGATATTCAGAAAGTCACGAATGAGAACTTATCTTTTTTGTAATTGAAATTCAAGTCATTGACCCCCCAATTATCCCCCTTATTATGATTGTCGCGTCGACGTCACATCAAGTCGACAGTAAAAAAAGACAGCAGTTCTGAACTCCTTGTAGGCGATAATTAACTAATATTGATGGCCAATTGTAATTTTATAAGCCAGAGTAGTAGTAGTAATATCCTATCAATAATATTTAATAGTTCTCGATAACGATCCCACAATTGCCAATATATTGATACCGACTTCGTTTGACGTATTCTTTTTCGCCGCAGGCATCAAAACTTGTCCATTTTCTGCCAGTAGAGTTATAATTATTAGTGTAAAATTTTTATTACATTCCAAAATAGGATTAAAAAGGAATATTTGTCCTACTTACTCCTTATCGTGGATGATCGGAAAATTCTCTATTCCAAATTTTAAAAACTTGGCGTATTCAAAACCGATTTTTTTTTTTTGGTTTTAATGATTGGAACTTTCATTGAACTGAAATAGGGCTTCATTCAACTTAAAAGGCTATCAAATAAACATGTAGTAGAAAATTTGCTCAAATTTGACTGAGAATAGTCTCTTCGCCCGGCCTGTAAATATATGAACCATTAACAATGCGTTTTATTACAACATACAAACATATCTTTTTATTTTTGTATTAACGTTAGCATGAGGCATAAATGGAGAGCAATCATTTTGTGGCATGGGCTTATTTTGCTTGTGCTATTGTAGCAATATCAGCAGCATTAGCAACAGCAGCAGCACATAATTATTACTGATGACGACTATCATGATAACAATAATGATTATGCTGCTGAAGCTGGCGAGATGGTGATGGTGATGATGCCCCTTAGTTACACACAACTAATAACTTAAATGCTTATGTTCATAATAAACAATAACAATAATAACAATAACCGTATAAACAATTTGTTATTATTTAACACATCAAGCTCAAACTCATGCATTCAATTATTCAGCTTTTTTTCCTTAGTTTGTGCAACTTCCTTTAAAATCTGTTAATGTTTTCGTAATCATTAAGCCATACTGTTGTAATTAAATGTTTAAGAAGCTGAAGAAATGCTATTATCGAAGAATTTTATTTTGCATTGATTAGATTGAAAAGTTGCTTAAAATTTCTATTAAAAATTTTAATGAAATACTTGATGCAACAAATGGAATTTATTTAGTCAATGTGGGCAATTAGTAAATAAAGAAAACTGTTATGGGGGTTTTATTTTCTATAAAGTTACCTTAAAAATAAGAAAAACTTTTGAATGTTACACACACCCTTGCAAATTAATGGTATTTTTCAAATCATAATAGAAAAATCTATTTCCTCCATATAATAATATGTTTCTGTCCTAAAAACTGGGTTTGTTTCACTCATGTTGTCTTCGTTTGAACCGCATTTAAATCGAGCAGACAATTTCGCACATTTAAAAAGGGGGAATAGTAGTCTGTAGGATATGCTGTATGAAGTGGTATTTTGCATCCAAATTCAGGGATTGTGCACCCATGCATTGCCTAGAAAGAACAGCATTTTTTCTTCCCTACTCGTGAAGAAGGGAGAGTTATTGATACAAATCAATATTAAATCTGTTGTGAGGTTCCGAACAACATGCGCTGTTAATCTTGTTACCCTTTTCAAGCTAATTGATGGAAATGATATTGTGTGCATTCTGAAACTGTGGCCAACACCTTATTGGCCAGTAAGCCCATCCTATTCTTATTTAGGGTAGTTTCATCCGAAAAAAAAAACTCACTGTATTATTTGTTATGTGTTATTTGGTGTGTTGTGGGGCTTCATGTATCCCGTTTTTGTTCGATTTTTCGTCATCTCACGTCAAATTCGGTTTATAGGCAGACCGATATGGTATACGAGTCATTTTCAGTTTTTTTTTCTTATCAAATCCTTTTTTGCTATTCACTGTCCTTAATAGTTCTTTCTGTTGTTTGTAATTGTTGTTGTGTCTTTGTAATCCTCCCAATCTACTTCATGTCACTTTCGCGTCGTTGCAACAATACAGGATCAGAACAAGAGAGGAAGCCAAAATGAACGATTGCAGATTACTGCTCATATAGGAAAGAAATACCAGGGAACTACGCCCTCACTCAAATAGGAAATACAAGGGTAGGAATCCAAAGAAAAAGTTATGTTGAAGAGAGCAAGATACGAACAACAGGAGGTACACAGATATACATGGGCGGGCACATACAACCCAAGCAACTCTAGGTGTATAAGGACAACGATCAACAAGAAAAGGAAGAAAAGGTAAGAAAAACAAGACTGGAGATGGTACATAACCGCAAATGATCGGTTTAACAAACAAATTCGACATCAACATTAAAAACCTTGAAAATCATTGTTTTTAGGGCCAATATTGAACGACATTGATGCATGTATGCAAGAATTATTTCCATTTGAATACAGTCATTAAAATATTCCTTCTTAATATCAGATAAAAGAATATATTCAACATTTTCTGCATTTCGGAATAGATCTTTTTTCTAAAATAACACCAATATTTTCATATCTACTACGGACATTCTCTGATACGTTTAGCTTAATCAGCTAGAGGTGGAAATAACGTCATACTGCTTAATCAATGACAAAGCAGTATGCCTCGGCCGATGTAACTTAAAAAAAATATTCTTCAAATGAGCCCATCAGGCAACCTCAAACATAAAAAATTATTATTTCTTTAGACAATTATGAATCTTAACGTATTTAATATAGCTACAAATTCAAAGAATAGACATCAACAAATTTAATATCTTGCACTGATAGAGCGATATTAAAATCATAGGAGAGGTCCTGAACTTACACTTTTTCCACATCACTATTTATCACATCAATTTTTGGGAAGCTCTAAGCTCACGCTTAAATATTTTAATTCACACTACCTTAAAGCCACCTATTCATTACAACTCTTTTATACCATCTAAATATTTCAAAGTAATCCATATTAGACTATCACACCTTCGTTGTCAGTCAAACTATACAGCAATTTTAATGTTTCTCTTGTTTAGAATTAAAAAACATCCAAACACCATAAATATGCCACCCAGTATATACCGAGTTTTATTTAAAAAAAAAAAATGATTATAATTCTAATACTAGAACTTAAAAGATAGTTGAGAATAACATTGTTTAACTTGCAGCACGTTGCAAGAAATAAATAAATGAATAACTGCCCATGTTGCAGTCTTAGTGCAACAAACATAAAAATAGTCGCATGCATAAAAAAGGACAAGTTCGGTACAATTGTGGTTTTCATTTTTGCAAAATTTATTTCTTTTTTTCTGTTTTATGTCCACCTCATCATCGTCATCAGCATTAGATGTCTCGTGCAATACTCGATACGATAGCGTCAGGCTGCAAGTACATATTCTACGAGTATATAAAATTTCTGTGCAAGAAAGAATAAAAATCTAGTTGATGCAACATGCAATATCAGCACCAACAACAAGCTATTTGTCGCTGGTGTTGCTATGGCACATCAATTTGTCACAATATAAAAAATGACCTTCAGTGTGGCTGTGAAAAGAGTTGCCCGACTACGAATGCAGGCATTTTAAAACTTATTATGAAAGCGGAGACATCATGCATCTACAGTAAAATGTACACGTCTCCCAGAGAGAAATTCTGATTTAAAGGCAACTTCTGCTAGAAAGAAGAAATTGTTTATAAATGATTTTGCATGAACATAAGCCCGCATTGCTTGAATGAATCTAGGGAGTTATTTCTAATGGAAAATCGACCAAGTGCAGCAAGTGTTTGGTCACTTACGCTGGAATAAACGAACACACAGTTTGACAGGTTTGCCGATAGTGGTGTAGCCAAAACTATAGAATGTAGTTTAGTTTGATAAAAGTGTAATTACTGCGAGTATTAGGTTCTAAAAAGGCCTGTCTTGTTTTTTGTTCTTCGTAATAGAATTCATATTGTGCAAAAAAAGGTGCGTCGCTGGCAGCTGCATAAATTGCAACACACTTAAATGCCGCTAACAACAACCTGCATAGAATACACAATTTGTTGAAGCAATTTATTAATATTCCATTAACATTTTGTTGGTCATGGATGAATTTTGCTCTTTCTCTGCCTTGCTATGCCACAGCGTGAAAAACCTCTTAAAAATTTCATTATTTCTGTCTAGTTGCTTCTCACAGGATGACCAGGAAGAAAGACCATAGTTGGATGTAGAGCCAGTACATAACCCATCATCATTACATGTCTATTTGTTTAGATTGAAAAAGCTGTCTGTGCATGCTGTCAAATAGCATGTTGCACTATGGGTTAGTGGTGACTATCTCCTATTAAATAATAATATAAAGCAATTCTTGTTATTATAGATGTGAAAGTTTGGATGACGAGATATTTGGATGCTCGTTAAGCGGAGTTGAATGAAACCTGGCGTAGCAACTTATGGAATAATTTCACTTTGATGAAATTTAGCGCAGATATATTTTGGAGAGTAGATTAGGGTTGACGATAGCTTCTGTCATGGTAAAGGATTTGTTTTGACTACTGATGGACTATATCTTATATTTGTAAGTATAGCGTAATAAAAATCGACTTGCCGATAGTTTTGCAGGTCATAAAATACTTTGAATCTCTACAAGGAATTTGATTTGAGAGATTTTTGTGATAATACCACAATTTCCGAAATATAGTTTGGCCTCCAATCAAGAAAATTCTTAATACAAATCTTTTTATTCATCTACACTTGTAGAAGGTTCCGCCACTGGAGTATATCGGCAAAAGTGATGCATACGTATCTGAAAGCATCACAACTGTGTTCAAAGCTAGAAAATCTTCTCTTTAGGCTCAACATGCGTGTTAAAATTTTTAATCGGAGAGGGTCCACTAAAGTAAATATAAATGGGGAAATTTACCTTGTCAAAAACTTTTGGCGATAGATATTGATCTTGCTTAGAACTTACAAGATAATTTTAGCTGAATCTGAGAACTTAAATAGCATTAACAGAAAGTATTAAAAAGTTTATTCGGCGAATAAGAACATTCATATCAATAGACGTCGTGATGAACAGTGATGACCGAATAATGTGCCCCATAGAAACAAACAACATTAGTTTTTTTAAATTCGTACTTAAAGCTAGTGTGCAACTTCGATTGATGTGTAATATCCTTAGATTGTGCAACGGAACAAGGTTTTGTATTAAGAGACTAATGATTTCCCCTAAATTTGGCCTTTGCAATGACCACAGTGATAAAGCCAAAGGTTTAAAGTGGCAGGAGTATATTTGTAAACTCCTTACTTTTTATAATGTCCAGCTTAATGTTGTTTAGGTTGCGCAACAATTTCCAGATCTAAGTATTAAGTTGTAATATTTATGTATAAGTAAAAATATAATGATCCAGTTTAATTGAGATACGGGTACACACTAATTAGAAATAATTAATGAAAAATATTCTCTGGCTTATAATTAAACAATTCGAGCAATCAGAATAACTCGTTGTAGCAACTTATCCATCTCAGAAACACAAAAAATATTTACAAATAAACAACAATTTACTAAATTCATTATTCGAGATACATTTCATTGGTGTTAATCAAATCATCAGTACTCTGCAGCCAAATCATGATTGAAAAGCATTCAAACTCAATAGAATTCAGTCATATTTTCCTAGTTGTGATTTACAAAAGTGCTATAGAATCACAACAAACAACTAAAATCGACTTGCGTCTTTTAATTTTTCTTACTCCTTTATAAAGGACAAAGAAAAATAGTTATTGTTATTAATACAAAAAATTGTCAACTGTTTTCCAAGCATGATAGTTGAACCGAAATAAAGACAAAAATTAAGATAGTATAACCAATAATTTTAAAAATTTTTTTAAATAAAAAAGATTTAAACAAAATTGATTTTGATAAACGTTAAACTGCCCCACTGTGCGCTTGCACGGCATGTAAACACAGTAGCAAAAACTAATCACAGCATTATTGAAGAGAAATTTTTCTTCATCTTGTCAAACAATTTCTGGAGTTTTATAATTCGTTTTCATGTTCTTGTGCAGTTTTGGAAATTGTAAATCATTTTCTTCAAACGGTGCAGCAATAAGTGACGCAAGCTACAACAGACGCATGAACTGCAACAGAAATTGCATTTTTCAAATTTCATTTATTGATTTTTTTTATAAATTTTTTCTTGTTTTAAGCTTAATGGAAAAACAATTTGAGGCGCTTCCAGTTTGTAATGAATTAAAAAGATGATGGCTAAAGAGAGGATGAGAGTCAATTCCAATACGAAGATCTGTTTTGTGTGAATATATTTAATTTTTTGCCGCATCAGATTCGTGAATTTTTCATTGTTGCTTCAATATATTTAGTCATTTTTTTATTGCACGTGTTTCATTATTGATTTCTGTTCTTCATCATCAAAATGAGTTTCGTAGGTTTATGAATGCATTTGTTATATGCATGTATCCCTTCATTTCAATATGCATCAATTGGTGTCGTCTCATCTCTCACGTATGAAGCTTAGCGGCCTGATAAAAGATTATATGATTGTGGCTCATACGGCAGCACATGAATTATGAAAAATCCACAATGAATTGTATTAAGCAAAATATTAAACAAAAATATTGAAATAGTTTAAAGATCCAAATTCATGTAGAGGCGTACTTGCAGATGTCTACAGGCTGTAATGTTGTTGCATTTTAAGTATGTATGTATGAATATTTGATCAATTGTGGTTGCTGAATTGTGTTTAAGAGTATGTGCAGTATGCAAGCGCATGCGCGTGTGCGGCCTTTATTGCAATTGCATTTTATGATTGAAATCATGAGCTTTGGCTCAGTGTATAGAATGTATAAGCATGACAAAGGCGCAGAAACTTGATTGCCAAGCTATTGAGAAATGATCAAAAGTGAAGGAAGATTTGGTAGGAGTATTCCATAAGGTACGATATGAATTAAATTTAAGCAAAATAATAATGGGCGGCTTATACAATTTTCATAAATGTATAGCAAAGAATATATGTATTAATAAAAAAAAACAAGTTCGCTAATAGTTCTTAGAAGAACTATTAACGTCCAGTGTTCGTTATATTTGTTTGGATAATTTAAAATTTTTCAAATTCCAAATCGTGCTTAAAATAAAATTGATATTTTTATATATGTACTTAAACAATTTTTGAAATTTTTTTTTAAATGCTTTCAACTTCGAGTAGACCGTGGGCGGACTTTTGTGATGTTTTCCTGTGGATGTCTAAGTGATTTGTGAAAAGACAGATTTATTATTTCCAATATGCCGATGATATAATTTGAGTTGTTTCGCCAACGTTTTGAAATTATATACTACGCATCCGATCTCTAATCCATAAATTGAATTGATGACCTTAAGTTCTTCGGCTTTCGAGTCTGTCCCCAATTTGGATAGTCAGGATATTAACAGAACAAATTAAATATTTCGTGACAGTTATAATAATATCCTTAATATCTTTACTCTGGTGATATAATATCCTTACCCCTTGGCTCCTATTGTTAAATTCATTTAGCACGTTACAAACCGAGTATCGGCGTCGCGTTTTGCATTTTGTTTTCCCAAAACTTCTTTCAACAAAATTATTTACCGAAGTCACATTTTAATTCAATAACTTATTTGGAAATAATTCCAAAAGCCCAATTGCTCTGTCAGAACTTTTCATATAGAAGTATACCCATCTGTTTTATATTTCGTGAATTATTTTAAAGTAAAAAAGAGTTTAATTAGTTATGAAAATGTTGAGATTATGGGCCGGATCATTTCTTATCATTTTCATATGATCATACCAAGATAGCGGAAAGTGTGAATCAATTTTGCATTTAGCTGTCAACCTTCTCCGGTCTAGCCTTAAGGGCCTCAGTATTTAGCGCATATATTCATATTTCATATATTTTAAAATATTTGGATATTTTATTTGAAATCGTTTGAATTTTTTCTTTAAAGCCTTTCTTAAAATATTCATGAAGTCTTACATTTTTATGGGAGGTACCCTGGAGCCTGCCCATTTCACAAATTATTTAAAATGGAGTATTATCGTGAGCAATATATAAAGTAAGTAAATATTAGCACACATTTTCTTATTAATTTTTTATAAATCTCTTTCTGCAAGTCTTAATATTTAATTATACGAGAATTTCTTTGACTATCGTCAAGCACGAAAAAAATTAGCGTATTTTATTTAAATTTTAAATTTTAAAGAAGAGGTGTTCTAGATTTGAAACTAGCAATCCAATTAATCAACCGATGCAGCAATTTATCAATCCCCAGATTCTTTCCAATTTCGTTCACAACAGCAACTCTTTTTACCCACACAGACGAGTTGAAGCAAAGCGATCGTTTCACAAATTCTGTGGCATTGTCTATTCAAGCGGTTGCTGTTGCTGTTATTGCCTGAAATTGAATTGGTTCATTGGATGGCTGGTTGTTTGGCTGCATGGATGATTCGTTGGCAGTTTGCTTGGTCGGCCAAATTTACCTGTGTACATGTATCTGACTGGGATGGTGGTTGATTAGTTTTTTTCTTCGCTTTTTAGCATTATAAACATGCAAAAAGCCATAGGAATGGCATGTGCAAATAATCAAATAACAATAATAAATTATTTACTGAGTGCTGACTTTTATTGTTATTATTGCGATTACAATAACAACAGACAACAACAGTTGAAGTTGTAGTTATAATATCACTAAAAATAACTGAGAACTGAGTGATGTCAGAGACGGAGACGGAGAGATGCTTGTGTGCAACTCCATACGGAGACAAGTAAAATATTTTTTTGAAGGACTTGCAAGGAAAAAAAAGGAAATTTTGATGCGAAATCATGAGAAATTACAATAAGTTGCTTGAATGTTGGCTGGCATATGTATATAAATGGCATAAAGAAAAGTAGACCTTTTGACAAACTTCATGGTCTTGAACTAATTTGATAGATTGTAACTGCGTGTTCATATATTTCCAGTACAATAGCCATGGCTCTCTAAAAAAGATGTTTGTGCAGTTTTTGAATGGTTTTTTATTTGGTGCTGGCTCCTCCACTGCTAGATCACCGCCATATTATTTATTTTATGAACCTTTGTAATGCTGAATGTCAGCTGAGTGAGTGAGATTTTGTCGGCAAAACTTGAAAGAGGAAATCAAAGACAGATGCAGATTTAAGGCAATCAACATTTATTCATACAACGTAAATAAGTGCTGCATAAAGGAGATGTAATATAATTTAGTTCCCCTCAAAAGATGCCTTAAGGTAATGTTTGTGTGTAGAAGTATTTTTAAAAGGAATTCCAAAAGTTTTTTAAATTAAAATATCCTGAAATTACAACGCCTTTA
The DNA here is from genome assembly GCA_963681545.1 of Germaria angustata. Taxonomy (NCBI): domain Eukaryota; kingdom Metazoa; phylum Arthropoda; class Insecta; order Diptera; family Tachinidae; genus Germaria; species Germaria angustata. The sequence goes on from OY813001.1 coordinate 39,559,266, forward strand.
ATTATCTGCGAAATAAAGAAACAACTTCATTTATAAAAATACAATTGGCAAATGAAAAGCAATTTAATCGAAGTAAAATTGCCATTTGCAATTTTATCTTAACAAAAGTATTTATGCTTCACATCGAACAATAATACTTGATACAAATGTACGCACATTAAAATACTTCAATCTTTAAATTTCGAAAATTTGTTTTAAAGATGCAAGTAATTAACCCATATTGGAACAAATTTGTGATTTTTTTAATCTACTGATTTATTTTGGTTAAAAGTTTTTTTATTTAAAAAGTGGCAAAACTAAATGAATTGGGCTACGAACTATTAAATCATGCAGCATAATTTCAAAATTTGACCATTGGAAAATATTTTGTTGTGTCCAAATTTGATGAAATAGTTATCACCCAGTCAATTCTTCGATTCCGTGTCAAACTAAGAGGTCATCATGGGAACAGACACCTCTTTCATGGGCCTTGAGAGATCTTATTTGGAGGAAATTAACAACTAGAAAAATACTGAACTATATGTATCGAGATTATATTGTGTCGAAAAAATTTATATCTTATCAAAATGTCACGGAACTTTCAAGTTGCCCACGCATTTGTATGTTTTTACCATAAATGAATTATTAAAAAATTTATATTTAAACTCAGCCTACATCATCTGAAAAGTGATCACTTATATGTATGAATATTATATGGTCTAAGTTACTCCACTAAGACTGGGAGGGGGTGAGAAAGATCATCGATAATGGTACCGGATCCAGCTCCATTAACTCTCTGAAGCATGTACTCAATGTGTGGTGTGTCTTGCAGTTTTATTGTTATTGCAAAGGGATGAGTTGAAATAAAAACTTGGAATCTATTTCCAACACCTGCTCTTTTTACCGACAAACAAATTATTCATTCTTAAGACCGGCATGAATACCAATATTTGAATATTCTCAATGTTACAGTCAGCAGGACATAAGATAATTAAGTATTATTTTATATAAGAGATATACCTCTCTCTGATTTTACAATCTAGGACCACCTATGGAACATACCATTTTATAAAAAGGAAATTTTTAAAGTCGGCCCATACGTGCTGATCAAATTGCAGAGCAAAAAGAAAAACAAACAAACAACTAAAATAAAAATTAATTCTGTTCGCAGAAAGAAAAATTAAAAGAAAAAATTATTTGCAATCTAATAATAAACAATGAATATTTTTTGACTTTTATAAAAAAATTCTTAATTGTTTTGATATCTGATCTTTGGTTCAAATTGTTAAAATTCTTTACATTAACAAAAATTATATTCCATAGTCTAAAATATTTTATTTCTCAAACAAAATAATATTTTATTTAATTCAAAACTTTTACAAAAAATATTAAACTGTCTCAATTACTCAATACTTTTAAATCTCAAAATTATTGAGGCTGATTAATAATTATTAAGAAGAGATTGATATCTGACTTATCTTGTCTGCTCCCCCCATTATCGCTTCCTGTGACGCAATATATCAAAAATTAAACTGCTTACGTTTATATTTATGTGATATAGTCGTTTAACGCAATTATATGGAAGTTTGGAACTAGTTTAATGAATTCAAAAAATCAATAAAAATTGTCTATCATATGAAAGTTCTTTTGGTTTTCTGCTGCTTGATGTGTTTTTAAGGCCAAAATTATGCTTAGATTTAGAAGAAGTTAAATCGGTGTATACCAGTAGAAGATATCAATTAACGATTTAAAAATTATAGTTTTAATTTTCTTTCAGTCTTTGGCCACAACGACCCATTGAATATTTTGTACAGCCTTTGTATTTGTTGTTTCAACTCTTTTCTATTAACAAATGCAATCACTTTTTCCAATGAGATCGGCCAAGCTATACAATAAGGACTTGCTCTGTTATCTAAAAGCTTAACTCGCGTAATCTTAAATTTATGATTTTAATCTTAACAATTATGAACTGATGATAGAAGACATTAGTTATTGGAAGTATTAGAGTTTTTTATTTTTGCAATACATAAAAACTGAAATATAGCAAATAATACCATACAAAACCACAAAAAGAAGGCGTGTATGTCTATTTCATTTCATTCCAGATTATGTATATAACCTATAAGTATTTGTTGTCTTTCTATATTGAAGTCGGTGCTGGATTTCCCAATAAACGAAGTACTTCTAGTCTTAAGCATGAAAGTCTTCTCATAACGCAGCAGATGGTAAGAAGTCCAAGTTAAAGTTTCATAAGATTTGTGCAAATAATTTGGATAATTTTCATGTGTATCTCCATACATTTATCTAAATTTTGTTTTTAAATTTCGTACAAGGACAGGAGACTTGCTCTAAAAAATTCTTTATTTTCATTCACACCAGCTGTAACATTAAAAAATTTCTTTATATCCAAAAAATAAAATTTTCTATGAAGATCCTTTTGAAACATAATGAATTTCAATTACAAGAATTAATTTACTTAACACCTCCTGGCATTCCACATGAAACTTTAAATATTTTTCAAACAATTTAATTAAAGGGTTAAGAGTTTTACATGTTTGTAATAAATAAAATTGAAAAAAAATCTTTACTAAAATAAAGAAATTAAGAAGTAAAATAAAACCTAAGCCGACATTTACCTGTCGATTATATGACACTAAGGTTTTTATGTTGTCTTGGCATGGCTGGCAGGGCTGTTGAAGCAATTAAAATCCACACAAGCTAATTTAATCGCTAAAAATGACTACTACAACGAGGTTCCAGAAATATACAATTTTCACACTACACCATGGCAGACACAGATCGACAAACATACATACATATAAACATATATTACGACAATCCAACACCACACCAAGGAGCCAGGCCGACATTCAATATAAAGTACAAAACAACACACTAAAATGCCATAATACCGCGCTAAAGCACTTCATTAAAATGAAGAAAAAAGATCTACTCAGCTCACTTACTCACTTATTGTTAGAAGAGATATTGAGTTGAACAAGCGTTACAATGCTTTGGAATACAGTGAAATTCAAGCCCAAGATCTGTCCAACACTCAGGTGCGATCGTATATTTAGACATCATTTTGTAAATATTGTGCATGTGAATGTGAGAAGAATGGCATTAGGGAGGTTTCAAAGCATTAAAGATTTTATTTGCTATCCGTTCTCTACAGTATCTAAGTTCCAAACACTGTTGCCAAGTTTTTTCCACAATTTTCAGCAAATTTGTTTTTTTTTTTTTTTTTTTTTTTTTTTGATTTAAGAGGGAACATTTTTTAAAAGAAGTTAATGAAAAAATAATTTAACATACATAAGTTTATATAGAACTTTTATATAATAGTTATGAACTGGTTTTTTTTTCTTATTTAGAAAAAGTTTAAAATATTCTCCTTTCAAAAAACAGGGAAGTTGCTGTTGCCTTGTAATTGAAAAATTATTGGAAAATAGAATGCAATTGTGTAAGGGAGCTGAACTGTCTTAACTAGGAGATATAGATTTTTTTTAATTAATTAACAAAATACTACATTAAAAAAGGCTACTGGAAGAATCTAATATTTTAAGAACAAGGCTTAAATGTTGCTTTTGGTAGATTTTTTTGCTCTATAAACCCTGAAAACTTTCTGGGAGACGTTACAATCATTTAACGAATAGAAAATTTTGCTATTTATTAGGAATTCCATAAAAAGGAAAAAATTGCGCAGCATTTATTTTTTTTATGGAAGCGCGGAGCGCTCCTATACAGGCCGTTATACTCCTGTGGTGTTACTTGAAGTAAAATATTCTTAAGGAGCCCGCGATTTACATGGCACTAAGATCTAAAAAGAAATTCTCGTGTGTGAATTTTCATGCAAATACATGTCTTCCAATAATAATAGAAGTATCAGAGGAAATAAATGGGCACGGTTGGGCGGGCACTATAGAAGCACTACATCAGCTTCAATAAACTAAGGGAAATGTTACTTGTATATAGTGTATGGTGTTTCGTCATTTGTAAATTTGATTTGGTTTTATTTTAGGTTTATTATTCAGTTTATGTATTTTTTTGGTGTACGGTGCATCTAGTGAGAAGGGTTGGAACCCGCTGAGAGTTGCTCTCAGGGTAGCGAGCTAGACGGAAACCTCATTGGTCCCTGCGGCCGTGACATTAAATCTGCTTTCAATCAGTAGCGACAAAAGAAATTCTCTCTGAAAAGTAAGGAAGTTTCAACACGAAATATGAATTTAATATTTTGTGACCGCACTAATACTGTATATTATTATCTCCTATATTGACCAAAACAATTTTAAGCGGCTTATAAACGTCCTTTCAATTGAACCATACTATTTATATACGAATTGCAACTCTTTCTGCAAGCCACTAAACGTAAAGAATAGTCTGGTTAAGGCTACTACAACTTTAAGTTAAAGTTTTGTTGTTATGTTGACTTTTTTGGTTGCGGTGTTTGTCAGTTTGTATTTGGCTCTAATAGACTCATTTTGCAGTTTAATTTGAACGATTTTGGCGGGTGTTAAATTTCACAATAATGCCAACGAAAGATTTCATTCTTAACCATTTACAATCTTTAGATCATGTTCCTTTTTCTTATTTGTATGTATGTGTACTTTATTAATGCAACATGAAAAAATTGTTTCTTTTTTTTTTTGCTTAATAAAATTCTTCACTGACATTTTTGGTTGTTGGCAATTTTTTCTACTTTTTTTTGTGGCATATTGAGAAGAATATTGCTTTATTACACTATTGAATAGGAGAGTGTAATAGTTTTTTAAAACTTAAGAACAGAAAATTATATCGTTTAAGACTGCGCTTCCTTTCATATAAACATACAGTGAAAAATCTATTGTAAGAAAACAAAAATTTTTACAAAGTAAGTATTAATGCGCCTGGCCAACAGCCGGGCTGTGTACACACGAAACGATTTGCCTTGTTTTTATTTTCTAGAAAATTTTTTTCTAGTCAATCATAAAATGATGTTACCGAAGACATAGAGATAGGTGAATTTTGAATGTTATCCAATGGCAGCTTCCTGAGATGTGGATATTTAAGATGTTCATATTTTAGTATTGACTCGATGACTCATCAATATTATGGGGCACATTCACAGTAGTCAGAGAACTAAAATATTAACTAAATAATAAAAAAAAAATGAAAATGGGAAATTTTTTCCTCTTATAATTTTATGTCCTGAACACATTTTTACTCGCAGCCAACCTGCTAAATTTTTTTCCTATATTATAATCTATTGATTCTTTAATATAAATTGAACTAACAATAAAAATTCAGATCTAAAAACTAAAATAATTCAAAAAATTTTTATTGTGGCTTTAGCTCTTCATATGCCGACATTTCATTGGTGGGGGGGGGGGGGAGAATATCCCAAATAATAAATTTCAATATTAAGTATTTCGAATAAAGATTTTATTTTTCATTTTGCCCAACTGAATACAATCATTAACGACCAACGGGCGTTTAATTGTATGGGTGTTGAGAGAAAAATAAAATAGACCCACGTTGAGTAAATTGTTTGTATAGAAACATTCTAAGCCTACAATGATTATGTATTTGTTGCAATTCATATGCAATATTGAATTCTCATATTGTATTTTATTTATGTGGTATAAACATCCGAGGTTGAATGTTTTCAAACTGCTTAAACTTCGCTGACGATTTGGGTTTAGCAACCAATGAAATGTCGACATATGAAGAGCTAAAGCCACAACAAACATTTTTTGATTTTTCTATGCATTTTGCAAAAGCTCTAATTGTTTCTAACGATTAGTTGGGGAAAATATCCCAAATAATAAATTTCAATATTAAGTACTAAAATATTTCGTTATTTACGTTTAGCCAATGCAACACAAAATACTTAGTTTCTGCAACCTCTGTGAAGTTTTGTGTTTAGTGAAGCTTTGACTCGATATTGGTTAGGGGATATCTAGGACCAACCACACATGCATGGTTCAGAGGGAGCCATTTTAATTGTTATTTAATTAGGTTTCTAAATTAAAGCACTCGTGAGAACATATGCACTCATTAGCACCTTAGAATGGGCCTCATGCCCTCCGAGTGTATTCGCAATATTTGTGGTGGGCTGCCTTGCCAATATAACCTAAAGCTTGAATGACAAAAACTAATAATTTTTGGCTAATAATGATTTTCTAGAGATAGGCGTCATTTACATTTGTAGAGTGATTAATATTGCAATTTTTATGTGCAACATGGACATATCTCAAAAACCAAAATTTTTAAGCTACTGAGAAAAAAATGCTCGTAAATATGCCTTTATTTGTATGTATAAAAAACTAAATTGCATGCAAGGCTAAACCAAAGTAATATAAAGTGCTTCCGATATGAAATCTAATACTCTTAACATCTTACAATTTTATTCGCACTTTTCCAACTTCGCCTTATTTGAGATACTACTATGTTTCATTAAAGGAATGATATGTGATTCTTTTTAGCCCTTTTTCCGCCTCTTAAGCACAAATGAGACGGGGCCAAGGGCAACATTAAATTGAGCTTTATTTCGCATTTGTTTAAGTTCTCGTAAAAATTTCATAGCTTAATGTTGCAACATAGTTATATCTCCAAAAAAAGAGGAAGCAAAATCTAACTTGGCAAAATGGCAATAGTTGCCATATCGACATTGCTCGGTATAACTTCGGCACAGCCTCTGATATAATTTTGTGTTTTTTTTTTTTGCATGAAAGCTTTTTCCTGAATATATTAAACATTTTTATTTTTGGAAACACTAGTATGTTCATTCCAAGGAGCATGATGAAGATAAGCTTAATCCTAAAATTTATTCAATTGCATTAATTGTGAAAGTCAAATCACATTAAAATTAATGCGTTGTGACAGAACTTCCATGCCACAAACTTTTTTCTTTTGTTTTAAATTTTATTCAATTTGCTTTAAGTTTTAATTTAAGATCGTGACTCAATTATCTACGCTGCAAGTCTAAGAAGAAAAGCACCCAAAAAAGAAATGTCTAAGAAAACAATTGTTTTCATGCCGAAAATATTATAATGCTTAAGCTACAATTTCAATAAATGTGAAAGAGAAATTTTATTAACCACTTTTTACCAAAAAAAAAATTATTTAAACTCGTCATGAGAAAATTAAAGTGGTGTAAAAATATGTGAGCTGCAACTATAATAAAAGGTCAAAAATAATTCTATCGTAAACGACACTTAATAAACCTGCCGCTCAGGCCACATCTGAGGAGTACATCAATGTATGGAAATAGTACCAACTATACTTGTCTCCGGCAATAGAAATAGAAATTCCTTTCATGCAGAGTGTTGGAACCCGGATCGGACCATGAGACTTAGAAACCATTCAGGTGACTAGTTTTATGTATCTTTTAATTTAATTGTCTCACTCACAAATTTCCAAATACATGGTACACAAAATTGACATGCCATAAATCCATCAATCGGGACTGCATCGTATTTGTTTTTGCTTTTGTGCAAATAAGAGATCGAATAGTGATCTTAGATCGATCATTGATTTTAGAAATAGAAACTTTCTAAATGCATGTAAATAAATGATTACCTTTCATTCTTGGGTGGCTTCTCAACAATCAAACGAGTCGAAAATGTTACCATTTTCCATAGAGAAATACGACTCGTTTAATGAAAAGTTTCAAATAGAGGAAAAGATAAAAAGAAGTGAATATATATTTTACTTGTACATAAAAATACTCGTACACGATGTTCTTGTTGTGATAAATAAAGAAAGATAAACTATTTTGAATATTAATTATACATTTTAAACATGGCAATGAAACGAGAGAAGCACTTAATTCCCAGTTAAATGCAATCAGTTTTTGCCTGGCAAAAAAGACAATTTAAAAGTAATTTTACCATATATATGTATGTATATATTTTTTTTTTTTGCTAAACAACAAGGAATTTTTTTATACATAAATATTATGCACCATGAACATGAATGATGAATTGGCAGAGCGATAAGTGATGAAATCTTTCATTCAGTTGTTATTTTATTTAGAATAAGACAAAAATCTATTGTGTTGTTAATTCAACAGGTCTTAAGACGGAGAAGCATAGTCTTTTTGGGAGATTTGGCTATAGTTATTATTTAGTCAAATGTTCCACGACCCAGTAGAAAATGGATAAGACCAAGCGATCTGCGTGTTGGGTAATGAACTACCTTGCTAGGAGTCAGTTTATACTCTCCGAGGTACCTGAGTCTTCTTATATGAATATAGGATATGCCCTGACGAATACAGACATTCTGCATTCTTTTTTTCCAGCATTTAATATATTTTACTGATGGCTTTTGAGGCACAGTTTAATTTCAGGCTAATTTTTATTAAAACGAAATAAGCTTTGAGAGCTTTACTGAAACATCTTTTCAAGTCGTTTTGCCTATATGTGGCCAGAACTTCCCTGAAAATAGCAAATAAATATAGTTTTATTATTAAACTTGGGACAAAAAAAAAGCCACTGGTTCAACAAAAGGTCATCTAGTTCCGCTGTTGGCATTCATTCCTTTCGTTTTTCATTTAGTATTCCTGGTATGACCACAATAAATCGTTAGATTTTTTAGTGTCTAGATGTTATACAGTCAAAGACAACTCCTGAGTAGAGCATGCAGTGTTATTCGGTTGACTGACATCAAGTATACCTTTTTACTCCTTTCCGAACTCCCTCAATATTCTTAAGCATAATACGAATTGTATACTCGTATGTTTCTATCATTACCAATGGGAATGGTGTTGAGAAAACTACCACCAAAAACTCGAATTTCTTATTACGTTTTTGTCATACGACAGAACAGCAAAGTTTCTATAAAGTACTTAATAAATATATATTTAATCAGACCCTTTCATATATGCACCGTTTTAGAATTTTTAAACCCCCTACAATGCTTCCATTTTTCCAATCAGTGATGTCTAGTATATAAAGTGCACTCCATACTGAAGTATGGAGGAGAGCACACACACGTGTAGAACATCAGTGCTGTAAAAGCAAATGAAGTACATTTAAAATAAAGTATTTTCGAAGAAAATATATTTAACCGTTTCAGAGATTTCTGCAAGCAATTCCTTATAAATTGTAATACCTGATAAAATTTAAATTTAACAGCTTCTACTTTCTGGTATTCGGAATAAAGACTCAAAGCTCATTGATTTCCTGAAAGAGCAAACAAAAAAAATCTTAAAAGACAAGGACGGACCTTGTCGAGTGGAGTCCTGGTGTGAACTGTCACCGTACTAGGGCAGCATAAGTAAGAATTGGTCATATTATAGAAGTAAAAGGGTCAACATAAAGCTCCTTGTTATTGTAGAGCTGGTATACATGCAACACATCATGACTATAATAACAATTGGATACATTTTGTGAAACGCTTTAAATCTTCCGAAAAAAGACTGACCAATGATTACAGGTGCAAGTGTGAGCTTTGGAACAATAACTTAAATGGGCACAGAAGTGCACATCAATTTACTCCATCCAACTACAAACACGTTCAAATCTGCCCTTCTATATATAGGCGAGTAAATAGGTTTGGTTGCTTTACCAAAGAGCTTGAAAGCACCATCAAAGTCCTTTCTAATGGGTGACTCCAACCACCAACGTTTAAATTTATTGTCTAAGTTCGGGATTGATGATCAATTGTTACATATTAAAAATGCTGGTTTTCTTTTGTATGGCTTTGACTTCTCCAAAAAAATTCGTAGTTCAAAAATACTTTTTTGGTTGATTTGATTTATCTCTCTGAATATCACCATTGTCTGAATAGTTTCGTTGTAAAGTATAAGTGTATATATTGTATATGTACCTAAAAGAATATATTCAATTTAAAAAAGGATCACCAAAGATGACATAGAGCCGAAGCCGTTCTGTTTATAGTCCGACTGTGACGTGGTATGATATGAAATCGCTCCAAATTCAAGCAATGCAATACCGGAAGACACTACAACGGAGTGTTATTTAAAAATAATAAAGTTTTTGAGATACAGAGGAAAAAGTGTTTCTCAACATCCCTTTATTATAACAAAACTAAATTATATTTGAAACTCAACCGAATTTACAAAAAAAAAATTCCATGTGGAAATTATAGGAACTTTAATTATATTTTGCTAAGATCCCTTCTGGTAGGGATATGACTATGTTACAATAAAAGATTTATAGAATTTAATAAAGCAAGTAGTTTAGAAATATGTTTGATCGATAGCTAAACTATTATTTGATTTTAGCTGAAATATATGAACTCATTTGCTGATCTCATGATATTTCTAACTTGATAACACTTTACGTGTTAAAGACAATTACCATGTTTTGTTTGACAAATCATATTTTGAATAAAATATTCAGTGAAGACAAATGGCAATTTTTTAATTCACAATTTAATATTAGAGTCCTATCGCCATTAGACTTATTAAAGGCCAATTCCCCCCTCCCCCTTTTTTTATTTTTTATCAATACAATTGCCAAATCAAAATTTTATATGGTCTACAATTCCTTCCACAAAGAAAAAGTTGCTTTGATGCTCTGATTTTTCACAGATTATTTTTGAAAAAATAAACGTGTCTTAATTTATTGTCATCATTTTAATATTAGCAATAACTTTATAATAGCAGTCAATCAGTCAGTCAGACAATGTTTATAAAAAAAGCAGGAAAGACTTCAGCACACAAAGGCTCTAGCGTTGCTTGCCTTGGCTGTTTTAGTTTCATTTAATCTGGCTGGTGGCATAGGCCACCCATACAGTTTAATCATGAAACGCCAAAACTTATTTGACTTAAAGTTTAAGCTCGAAATACACAAATAAGCGAAAGAAAAACCAAAAAAAATTGCGGAAAAATATTTTAGGAAACATTAAATATTTACAACAGTGATGCAAATTGGTAGAAATAAATGTACAAGAAAAATGCGAATAGAATTGAACTTCACATGTTTGTAACATATTAAAAGTAAAAAATTTTTTAATTCTAAATTACATTAATAATGTGCCTCGATGAGTTTCTGCAGAAAAATTGTAGTTTAAAATTTTTTTATTAACACATGATGTATACGCAAAAAAATATGGTTGAAAATTATCATTACGATCATTGTGTACTCTTTCCCGTCATAAATGTATAATTGAAAAAATAAAGTTAATGGAATTAAAAGAGAGTTTAAATAATGATTTTATAACTCAACATTTTAAAATATAGTCATGGATCATTATATGATCGCTACCAATAAAATATTCAAAGCAATTGTTGTAATAATACTGCAAGAAACTTAAATTATGCTACTTATTTCAATAAAAAATTATTTAAGGTTTTCTTCACACTGGGTAGCTCTGCAACAAATACAGCAACATAGAAATTACAAGCATTTTATTGGTATAAATTACATACTTAAAATATTTTATATACATATAAATAAAGATCACATCGCTTTAGAAAAAATTATATCGACTTTGATAATTTGTATATTTGCTATACATGCACGAGTACTACTACAGAGTTCTAATATTCTTTTAATAATTATGAGGAGCATAGGGCCTCGTTTTAATAATTGGAAGGAACGAAATACCATCTTCTCTAATAGATTTAAAACTTTTAGTCTGACCTCTAGAACTACCCTAGATGCCCATTAAATTAGTCGAATTTTGAGAAACGATGATCCAACATTCCTAGTAATTGAACAGGTATCATTATCCTGCATAAGGTCCCATCTCCGCCAGGGCAACCTTTTGACCAATCAGCTTACAGCAGGTAAACTCTACAGAATTCACCTATGGTCCCAAGTTCTTATTTCTTTGCGTAATTTCGATACAAATCTTAATTTTCAGAAAGAATATAACTAATGATTATTTTAAATTTTTTTGGTGTCATAAGAAGATATAAACATTATAAAAATTTCCTTGCTCTGTTATTTCTTCCAGTACTAAATAAATTATCCAGATTGGTAACAATAAATATAAACATAAGCAATATTAAACGTTTATTCAAAATCTCAGCTGTGTGCGAATTAAAAGAATTACAATAATATGATTTTTAATAATAATAATATTTTTACTGCTTCAATGATAATATGATGTAAATAATGTGAATACTGGAGTTCTCAAGAGCCTAATGTGTATATGAAAATTGTCTGTAAATATGTACAAATATATACAGAAATACAAAAGTTGATTTTCATTATATTATCCAAACTTGAATAGCATCCAAACTCTCTAGCCTGGACGATCTTCAATTACTACCACACTGCCACACTCGGCTGAGAAGAAGGTACGCTCTTATCCGATTATGAAGCACATGAAGACAGTAACAAAACAGATTTTATAGGCCATTTTTTTATTTAGCATTGGCAGGACTTAAATAAATAATAATATTTTTAAACTTACACATTACAATGCCAATTTGACGACAAAGAACACATATTAGATGTCGAAAAGGCTGGCAATTGTCTGTCGTTTTAAAGTGTCCTAACAAAAATTGTCAACAGATAACAATTGATATGAATGATAAATAATAATAATAATAATACTCCGGTACTATTTACTTAAAATAAATCTACCAATTGAAAATTAGCACATTTTCAGTTACTCTAAGTTTTGGGTTCCTAAACTCCTTTGAATTTATAGCCTCTTCCGTAACTCTTTTGAGTTCCTTCGTGTTTAGATAAGAGCGAAAGTAGAAATAGAAATTGTGTTTTTGTTGCAAAGAGGTTTGCTTGAATTTGGAATGATTTTTCCTCATTCCATTTCGAATTTGGTTTATAAGCAGATCGGTTTTGGCTATACGACATCTTGTTCCGTTTCTTTAGAGCTGGCCGAAACCGTTCTGTTTACAAACCGTATTTGACGAGGGATGATAGAAAATCTTTCCAATTTCGAGCAGCCAAGCGTTTATTCGTTTTGTTTTTGAAGATATAACAAACAATAAATGAATGAAAAATATTATTCTAATAACATAATAATTTAGTTCTGACAAGCATCAGAATATTAAGCATATTAAGGACATTTTTCATAAACATACTGCACACAATAATATGTTAAAGAGAATCATTAGGTCAAAAATTAATAAAAGCTTGGTATTGTGATTATATCAAGTGGTTTGGCTTTTGCTTGAACGTATCTGATTTTGAGAATATTTGTCAACATTTAATAACACTAGGCCAAAATGCTAGGCTAGAGTATAAGGCAGCTACAACTATGAAGTAATTCACATATATCCATTAGTTCACTTATTAATATTAATTTTACTTTAGTAATTGAGCAACTGGGAATAGTTCATATCGAATCAATACGGCAATTGTGAATTACTTCTACCTGGCAACAGTCGTACCACTGATAGACACAAGCCACAACCTTCATGAGCTGGAATTTTCCTTAACGCGTCATTATTTCCTTTACTCAAGGTTGGAGTTGTATGGATACCAACACAGATTTCAATCACGCCCTACCCGTTAGTTTAAGTCACTGCGTTCCTGAAATCGCTACATTGACACTCATATTGGTTGTCGATTGGTGCATCTTAAGCTCAAAACTTTATTGGTTTTTTCGTTGTTCTTTTTTTATTTTATAACGTTTCAAGCAATTTATTCCCATGATTTCGGTTTTGAAAAACATACTTGTCTAGTGTGTTGTTACATGCAGTTTTACGATTTCTTCTTTTAACCAACTGCTACGTTTACTTGGGTAATTTCTTCTGCAATGTTTTTCATTTTGGTATTTGTTTTTACATTTTGTTCAAATTATTTGTCTTAACGTGGGGTAATTTAGTTTATGGTTCTCATGTTAAAACAAGACTTTTTTGTGCTTTGCGTTGTTTTCTGCTAAAATGCTCTTGATTGCGTTCGTCAACGGTTGGTGTATTATTTATCTAGACTAGAAAATTTAACAGGCTAAACAAACATATATATAAAGGAAGACAACAGCACAATTATGTCGAAAAGCGATCAGCATCATCAGCACAACTTGAACTAAGGAAAACCACATTAATAAAACGTAAAGGTAAAGAGCTGCGTCATTGTCATCCTCATCATTTTGAGTCCGCATCGACATCATCATCATCGTCATCGTCATCGTCATCATCATCGACATCAAGAGAAAAACAAGGATTCCATAGTCTTGTGACGGAGTTTGTGGGCACCAATATTGAGTCTTGCCTTGATTATATGGTTTTACATGAATGATTGTCATGTATCATTAACCCATTAAAGGACAATGTTTAGAACGAGTTTCTAAAATCTAATAAAGGTTAAAACAAAAAAGTCAAATTTGAAACAAATTATTAACATAATAATAAAATCTTCCTCAAAATACGAAAAAAAATTATATGCCAATCTGTTAATTTTATTGGATGCAAAACGTCTCATGCACTCCTATTGCCATCTCCTAATGCGTTAAGGATAGTACAAAGGAAGAGTTACATCACGATTTATTTAGCTTAATAAAGTATTCAAACTTTTTTCATTGTTTTTATCGTATTTTGGAAGATTTTTTTTCTAAAACAAACGTGTGCTCGTGGCCAGTGATTTTTTTTATGTGTTACACACCAGGCTTTTTTTTGACATCTCCCTTGGAGGCCCTACAACTGAAACCAGAAAACAAAAAAGTAAAAACAGAGCAGCGAGCGTATGTCTCTAAGAGCACCAAATTGAGCCAAAAGAGGTATGATTGTAAGGCTCGTTGTTGGGCTTATAAATTCTTTACCGCCGGCTGAACGCAAAACAAAGAGGAGAAATGAAATCTGTCTATTTCGGTTTTTTAAACAATAGCAGCAATAAGAAAATACAATATTAAGCCGCTTATCAATAAACGTTTTTTCCTGTTGCTTGTGAAAATTTTGTTCCTCGATTTTTCCTTTTTTGTTTTTAGTGATGTTGCCTTTTGTGCAACCACCAAAAACAAGGCGAAACACATGTTTGTGATTGTTTTGAAATGATTATATTTAAAACATAAGACAGTAACATGAGGAAACTTAATAGTAACAGAAAACAAAACTTTTTCAAGTTGCAGCCTTTGATGATTTACACCATTTACAGCTGTTTCCCTCGCTGATACAAAAATAGAAAAGTATTTTATGTGAAAACAAAAAAAAATGGTAGCAATGACAAGAAAGCAACTCCGAAAGTTATTGTTAGAGCATTTTTTTAATGAAATTCACGCAATAAAATATATTACAGCCAAGTACTACGTGCTTTTATTATGATTTTAATGTTAAACATTTGAGAAATAAGCATTATTTGAGGTTAGTGATTTTAAAGGATATTTCATTAGCCGCTTTATAGCATAAAATTTAAATAAAACAAACTTTTCTGTAATATATCATTAAAAAATTAATTATTTAAAATGAATGATGCGCTTTCGCTTGCACTCCGGCGCATAAATCAAGCTGATTTTTGACGATGGTATCGGTTGTGTTGTCTTTGAGAGTCGCCGTAGTTTGTGCTTTATTCGCAAAGACCTGCAACTTAGGAAAACCCCGAAATAAAAAGCCTAATGGGGTTACACGGTGGCAAATTGACATCACCTACGCGTAAGATGACTATGCCCTCATATCGGTCGAGACATTGTGCACAATATGGCAAGGGCTGTGTGGCACATAGCATAGTTGAAAACACATTGGTGTCAGGCCAAAAGCAGCAAGTAATGATCGACCCATAGCTTTCGTCACGAAAGTTGATGGCCTGGCCAAAGTCGTCTCAAAGATATGGGGACCAACGATGCCGCCTGCCTAAAATACAAAACAAACAGTGAATTTTTCGAGATGCAATAGCCGCTTTTTGATGTAATGCTCAAAATTCGACAATTTTATTTTGTAGGTGCAGACGATTATGGCGACCATAAAATTAGCGAAGCGTGCAGAATGTAGTCCGCAGAGAGCACATATTTGGATTAAACAATTTTACAATTTGCACTTCTTGTTAAGCAATTGGAAGGTTTAGCTTTAAGTGCGTCTATGGGAAACTCCTATAAAAAGAACCTTTTTATTCTTATTTAAAAATTTCTTAAATGTTTGCTAAAAGTCTTTCTTTCAACATTACAGTTTAACTGAAAAGTTTTATTATATGTAAGTGATTATATTATTCATAGAAAAAATATAATACTGACCATAATGTTTTTTCAAATAAAATCATAGTGCATCACATCTACAATTATTATAATATAATAAAAATTATAGCATGGTAGACAAAAAAAAATCATATACGAATTCGAAACACAAATTAAAAATGTAAAAGCTCTTCGAGTGGATACAATCCTGTTATTAAAAAACCTCGTTAATAAACTTATAAAATGTAAAGATATTTAGATGACAGTTAATAATAATTAGTCCTACAAATATGGATGTTTGTTATTCAAGCACTCAAAAACATCGGATTGGAGTTGTGCAAATTTGGAACAGAGATATTTAACAGACGAGATTAATATATAAGTTACCCTTTATCATGTTAGAGGACTAAGTTTGATCAACACGATAATTCTAAATGTACGAGTATAGTACATTTCTCAAAATTTGCATAAACATGTGAACAAATTTGAATCAAATTCGACTCATGGATAAATTACTGCTTATATTAACACAATCTTGTTTATTAAAAAAATACTAATAACATTTAAGAATCATAAATTTTGCCCAAAGTAGGCAATCATAAAAGGCTTTGACAGGTCCCAGGGCTAAACGCAGAAAGTTACAGAAAATCACTAGTGATCCTCTGGCTTGTTACGTGCTGCACTTCATGCCGATTAATAAAGAATATTGAAAATTGTCTATAGGAGCGTATTAAATTAAAATATGTATGCACAATTAGAAATTGTTTTTCCAGCCATTGCTTTACTCAGATAAGTTTAATTTCTCGCCTAATGCACGCGAAATCGCTGTTTCATGCTGGCGAAAAATAAACATTATTTTCCATATCAATGAAACTGGTTTTGCTGGAAAATAATTTAATCCAATAAATCTGAAAAATTTACCATTTGGTCATAAGAGATACAATATGCATGTCCAGTTTGCACACATTTCCATTGCGACCGTGTTTCACCTGTAACTTCACGAATGTTGAATTCTAAAGGTTTGAGCAAACTTGTAGCTCTTGTCATAAAGAACAAAAATTGCGAACATATAAAATCAAAAAAACCTCACCTTCCAGATAAAAATCGCAAAAAACTTAAAAAAATTCGATTTTTTTTTAACTTTTTCTCTTGTTCAGGCCCATAGGTAGCAAACCGTTCAAAATTCAAGGAAACAATAAACTACAAAAAATTACCTAAGATCTCAATAAACAAATTTCTACAACATATAAACTTCCTGGGAATAATTCTGAACACCGTTTAGGTAGCGCTTAGGTAGCCGCAAAAGTAAAAAAAGTGACGCGGTGAAAGTTATATAAAGTTCTACAACATAATTCGTAGAAATTGTTGTAGAAATTTGTTTATTGAGATCTTAGGTAAATTTTTGTAGCTGATTGTTTCCTTGAATTTTGAACGGTTTGCTACCTATGGGCCTGAACAAGAGAAAAAGGTAAAAAAAATCCATTTTTTTTAAGTTTTTTGCGATTTTTATCTGGAAGGTGAAGTTTTTTTGATTTTATATGTTAGCAATTTTTGTTCTTTATGACAAGAGCTACAAGTTTGCCTCAGAGAGTAAATCGAAATTCGGAATGGTTTGCAAGATATGAGCCCGAGAAAATGATCACTTTTTTGCGAAAATGATACCGAGGCCCCAAATCTTTGGCGGCCCATAAAAAAAAGTGCATGACTTTGGGAAAAATTGGGAGACACGGGTCTTTTTTTTAGTCTTTTATCACGTAGAAGTGTCCGTATATGGTTATTTTTTTACGTGTTGCACTGTGTAATACTAAATTCAACAATTTTTTTTATAAATATATGTGAATATAAACAGAAATGGAAATGGTGAAAAATAAAAAAATGCAACAAAAAAATTCCAACCCGATAATCGTGGGTGTCTATAAAAAGAAGAATTTAAAGAAGATTTTCTATATATAGACTTATAACTTTTCGTTTTTTAATTTAATAGACACCATTTCTTAACAACTTAATTTGATTTAAAAACATTTAACACAAATAATTGTATTTAATTGCTTTTTATGTTAAATAATTTGCTTGAAAAAAATACACTCTTGTTAACATACAAACACTAACAGAGTTGTGGCATGAAAACCTTTTAACAATTGCCAAAAAGTACGAGTTCAAACGAAAAGCAATAAATAAATTAGGAAAATTTACAGGCATTTATTTGTGGAAAAAGGGCGGTAATATAGAGTATCAAGTCCTAAAAGTATTCATTATTATTATTACATTGAGGTTATTGTATATTCAAACAAACCCTTGTGATGTAGTGGGTTCAACAAAGGGGAAATATATAAAAATATATTATATTTTCCATATGTGGCAAGCCCGGTGGTAGGCGCCAAAAAATATTTTTGATGCACTTTGAAAATATTGTAAGAAGAGCTCCTCTGAGCTTGTTGAAGGTTTTTTTTATACCAAAAACATCCTTTAAAAGATATAAAGATATAAAGAAGCTTATAAATTGTATGGCTAGAGACCTGTTAGTTTCTTTATATACTAAATTCATAAAACATTCAGTGTTTATTTATAAACTTTTTTATAAACACTAACGCCTAGAATGCAAATTACAGTGCTTTTTGTCCTGTTCAAAAATTATAAAATCACATGCAAGAGGTATAAATTTTTTTGTAGATCCACACAATATAATGCTGAGAGTTTTTTATGTAAATTAAGACATACGATTTAAGTCAGTCAATTGAGTAAAAAAATAATGCTTTCCAAACATCAAAAAAAAAAATTTAATTGCTTTAAACATTTGTTTAATACACAATTATTTGTAATTACTATTAAGTTCATTAGAAGCTCTAAATATATCCAAGTGAAATAATATTAAGGTTTTCTTTAGAAAGATGATATCTATCCATCGCTTTGAAAAATTTATATTGACAATCTGAATTGCGTCTGCATGTCTCTAAAACACTGTTTTTTTTTTTACAAAAAATATATATTTCTTTAAATTTTCAGGAGAACATAATTTTACTAAGACCTATAACTGATACAAAAGATAAAAGAAATCGTGACTATTTGCAAGTTTGTACCCTCTTCAAATACAAAGTCTATTGGTAGTGGCAAATAATCAACTCCAATTTAATATGAGATTATTTTCACCATAAAAATTAATAGTACATAACTTTTCTCAATATATTGAAGATAGCTTTCCAATTGCTGAATAGGAATTAACAAAGACAATGGGCAGCCTACGTTGAAAACATTCGATATAATCCGTTTTCGCAATAATTCCTGATTCCAATTTATGCATTTTCATGACTTTCATAGAAATATTTTTAATGGAATATTATAATCCTTAAGAATTTTAGAATGTTTTAATTTTTCAATACGACTGTTTTTATGATTTTGTATGTAGATGGTGATAAAGGAACTCAATTTTCTCTGGCAGGATGTCTGACTGTCTCGTCATACTTGTAGGCTTCTACTTAAAGCGATTTGGAATTTTCGCATGATATAAAATGAAAAATAATATGAATTGAAATTTATAAAAACTGCATTAATTTAAGTTCAAAATATTTGTTGTATTGCGCTAAGGCCATTTTTTTTTTTTTTGCTTTTGGCAAACAATAGAAAATATGAAAATATTTCCAATATTTTAGAAAATTTTTAGAAAATATTACCTTAATTTTTGGTAAAATCTTTATTGCAATATTTCTTAGTAATATGCCAAATTTTAAATATATTTTTGAAAATTTGCAAAATTATTTATTCACAACATCTCAGAAAAAGAACTTTTAAGAAATTCATGAAAATGCTGAGATCAGGATCTGGGGGCCGAAGGCATTGAAAATTATGGAAATTTTTAATGACTTTGGCATAATCTTATCATAAGCGAATATTTTGCATTTTATTCAAAAAAATATAACTAAATTGCAGGTAATGAATTGGTACTATAAGTACATTTCTTTATAGGAAGAATGCAGGAGACGAAAGCAATGTTTTTACTTAGTCCTTTAAATCTTTAAACACGACAAAGATCTATATCAGAATTTTTAAAAAATAAGCTTAAATGTATTTTCTTAATTTTCCAAAATATTTTTTCATGTAAGAACGCAATACAGGCATATTGCATTTTATTAATTTGCATAGTCCACATTACGAAATTACGAACCTTATCATTGCATTATGGAATTAAAACATCTCTAAAACTCTCCTTGAATTTTGAAATCAAGTGCGAAAAACATCGGTGTTTACTATGTGCTGTCGATATTTTAAATGTTTCTGTGTCTGAGTTGGTAAAAACTTCCACTTACGATTATGCGTTTAATGGGGAGGTCTGGCATCGACATCGATATCCAAAAAATATTAAACTAAAATATAAACAAATAAAAGCAAGCATACACGTATTAATTTTTGTAGGTGTAGTCTAATCCAAGAATCATGGTATCGCTTAGCTTATGAGCCAACATCTAGTCTGAGGCTATTTATACCTTAAGTCAAGTCTTTTACCTTGATATATATTTTTCATTAGCCTTCAAGTTCACATTAGCTAGCAAATATTTTAAGGCTAAAAAGCGTTTCTTTTAAAACCGTGTGGAAATATTACTTTAACTATTTTAGGATTTAAAAAATTTTATTGACAACGCAGTCATAATTCGTAGTTCAAGAACGATTACAATTTCAAACCAGTAGTCAAAGATTAAAAAAAAAAAATTCAGTATATTGAAGCAAAATAAAGGAGTCCATTTTTTATATATTTTTAATTAACAATAACTTATAAAGCAGCTTTTGGCTGTTTGCATTGAATTAATGACCTCTTTTTGCATTTCATCCAACACAGTTTATAGAAGACATGCATTTTCTGTTATCAGAGTTTAGAATTTACATTTTGTAACCCTTTTATCAAGCAATTTCCTATCAAATTTTATCTAACTACGATAACAGTAAAATTTTTCCGATTCTATGTGTTTAAACGCCGTTACACGAAATCTATGAACAATAATTTTAAAATGACTGGAGTCATAAAGTTTATCACGAACAGTACAACTCAATCAGCCATAAAGCATGCCATGGTTTTTAAACTTCTCTATTTCATTTTACTACTTTATTGTATGTATGCACGTATGAGTGAGCCCCTACACGACATACACCAGCTACAAATGTGAGAAGAAAAGCTACAGGACTAAAAAAAAAACAAACAAAGAAATAAAAAGGTCGAATAAAAAAATGAACAACTAAAGGAATTCAAAACCAAAATCTGCGTTGTACAATTGAAAACCGTGAACACTACAACCTCAATTTATGTTTGTTCTTGTTTTTTAATGCCACATTTTGTTTACTTTATGACGTAAAACAGAAAGAATCAGGGCATTGTTAGATACGGTAGTAACATCAAGATGAGCATTAGTGTGTGGGCATAGTAACCGTGGCAACTGTTATGATGTGCGTAAAAACAAGCAAAACCAGAACATTGATAAAAGAATGTAAGTGTTATGATGAAGTTGTAAGTTTATTGGGTTATTAATTTTGTTGTCTTATATTTACGAAATTCGAATACTCAGTGAAAATTAATTACTTTTTAATTACTTTTAAAGTGTGTAGTGCATTCTGTCAATTCTCAGGAAGTGAACTTCACAAATCTCGATTAAATCCGTCAAGCTTGTAGCAGCACATGGAAGAAAATACTTACTAAGAAAATGTTTACTAAAAAATTATTTATTTTTAAATTAGAATTTAGACATGAAAGTGAAAGTTTAAAAACCTCAATACACCAAAAGTTTTTAATAACATATAGAAATTTTGTTACTCTCAAAATTTAGAGAGAGATTTTTTGACACAAGTAAATATAAATAAAATAATCTGTATAATACTGTCAATAGAGATATTGGCAACATGTGAGGTATGAAATCTTAAATTTTTAATTATTAAAAAAAAAATTATGTGAATACAGAACTACAAAGAACTTTATAAATTTAGACAATAATTTTTCCGAAAAAAATTGATGTTTTATCTTGTGTTCTAAAGACTCAAACTAATAATTAATAAAGTGAATATAACATTAGTTTAAACAAAATGTTTATGTGAAATTTTTTGGCAATGATTTTATTCTATGTAGAACAGTTTTATCATAAGTTGCCTTAGGCCAATTTCGTGAGCGGCCTTTACAATTGGTCTTCCTCCTGTGACAAAGCCATTTTAAAGTGACAGATTCCTTTCATGAAAGGTATTAAAACTTGAAGTGGTCCCTATCCCCGAAGGACTTGATATTGTGACAAGTTCTGTGACAGTTACCGTCCTCCTAGGCGGTATAAAGATTTAATATAAACGATAATAACTAAATGTCTCTTTTATATATGAATAGAGCTTGATTATATTTAAATTCATTTGATTTTCATTGTAATTTAATTATGGGTGAGTTGATTCCTGATACTACTTAAGTCATATACAGGAGTCAAATTTATAAGGAACACAGGACCACAACAGAGTTTTCTAAGTCAACCAACTCCTTCATAGGCAGTTGGTATTTATTTTTTTATCTGACTATCTTCTTTAACTATGACCAGGTGGATCAATGTGATTCTGGCCAATGATTCTACTCTACTGTTGATGATTTCATTTGGCGTGTTACTAGTCGTGAGCCATTTTTAGATAATCTAGTTCCCCTGAATGGGAATTTTTTGGTCCATATTAATAGGGATATATTAACACATCCCTCTCCAAATATATACATATTTCTACTACACCATTACACTGGTGTTATTCACATCTGACTTTTATGAATGTGGTCCATTGACCTGATTATACTATAGAGCACTCAATATTCGTTTGAAATTTAGTTTTCTTTTGCCCCATAACACTTATACACATACACTTGGGTTAACAAAGAGAAAACATTTTTTTCTCTGTGATCCTTGTACAACCTGTTGATATGAATTTCAGTTGTTTTTTACCAACTCTTGTTCAAAGGCTGCTGTGTTGCGTATAATGTTTGTAAACAATTTGTATTGTGGATTTTTGGGATGTGTGAAATTTTTATTTTTTCATAATTTTGTTATGAAGCCATAAAAACCAAGTTGCAAACAACAGTGAAAGAATGTAATTGTGGCAGATTTACTTTGTATATGTATCGATTTGTTTTTGAAAAAAAATTTACCGAAGGAAATGTTGAGTATGTATTTTTTTTAAATATTATTTTATGAAAAATTCATGAAAAAGTTAATAAATAAATTTATTCATCTTGTATACTTATATTTATACGTATATAAGTACATATACTTAAACAATTTAACGACCAATTCGAACAATAGTGGTACCTATTTTTGTTTTATATATTTTTTTATTTAATGTTTATGCATTAATAATATTCATTAATAACACCCATTAACATGTGGAATTTGGACAGGACGCCTCACCGGTAATGATAGTTACTTGAGTTGGCTGATATGGACACCAAGGACATAACACATTGTAAGCTCTGCACGAAAAATTTGGAGCATGGTCATCTCACGTCAGACTTTTTCTTCTGATGTTTTCTTAAGACGCAGGTCTACGCAGCGGCCCTTAAAGCCAATATTTTAAACCCACGCTATTATTCAAATTCAACATGATTTATGCATCAGATTCATTAAAAATTCGACGTGTTAGAGGCGCCTTACCTAGTGAAACCGCTTCAAACATTTGCAAGTTTTAATATATAAAAAATAGTGCCTTCAATAAGCATTTAAAATAGTTAAAAGTTTAATTGATATTTTGCATAGAGTTTGTTTTATTTAAATTTCAAGGAAGGATCCGCTTAATGAAAGACCGAATTATACTTGTAACTCTATCTTTGTAAGTTTAAAATAAATAATCTTCAATTTCACTAACTTGAATTTACAAAATAAGGTTTTTACTTTACTTTAAGTTCAACTTAATGAAGTTATACTTATCAAATATACTTAATTTATAAATTTAAATTTCTCAAGTTGGCCAAGTCATGTACTCTTACAATTATGAAATTTGAATTGTTCGAGCCATTTAAAAGCAAACTGTAATTAAGCTTTCATTATTATCAAACCCTATCGAAATCAGTTTAATTTATGTAAAATTGTAACATTGACAAGAACACATATGTACACTCACATATACATTTATACAAACAAAAATACCAAGGGGTATATAAAAAAAGAAATTTGTGTCCATAGTATTAAGATCTCCAGATATAAAATTTCCTAGAGTGCTGTTGGCTGAATTAATTAGCACGTTGACTACAAGGCAAATTATGACTTAGAATTTGAGTGAGATCCCTGAATATGTAGGTCAAGTCATCAACACCATAAACTTTTCTGATGTGCATAGGTGTGGTAATGTTGTAGTTGTTTTTGGAGTGATTAAGTGACAAAGGCATGAGAATGGTCACTCAATAGTAACGGGAGCATTTGATACTCTCTTAATTATTATGCTAATATACATACATCACAGCACTCTAATTCGTCGATAATGTCAGCAGAATCGTCGGCAAAATAGAGCAATTAATAAAATGGCTGCAGCACATACTGCTTAAGAAAGTTAATCAGGCAACAGATCCTCTGCAACTTTGCCAAAAAAAAAATTATAAAACTCGCAATAGTAGGACTGCTTAAGAATGAAGCTTTCATATTTCACTACCTGCCCACTCTCTACCACTATCCCTTTCACAAAAGACTAAGACCTTATATTGAATAGTAGGCATTAATTGCCTGAGTCTTATTTCTCTTTACAAAAAAGGAAATAAATTTATTTCATAGTATTAATTAATAGTACCATTAAGGATTTTTTTCCGAAATAAATTAAAATAATTTTTCTATAAAAATATTTCGATGCTTAAGCCTAAAAAACTTTATACTTCATTTAATACCTGAAAGCATCAATCAAATTCCTTAGCCATTTTAAAATAAATCTTTCAAAATTTTAACAAAATTAATATATTAAACGAAATTCTATTGTTAGTCGTGACGAATGAGTGATAATAAAAGAGAGAGAGAGAACCGTAACACATACGTAATGCATGTTTATCGTATACAAAAGATTACGAACGAAATATCCCGCATTCATCATACGCTCCGTGAACATTAAAAATAAACCCCAATTGCTAAATTGTAAACAAATAAATTTTTTAATGCATTTTTCATGTTTGAAATATTTAAGTATGCAAATAACAAAGAAATACTACATGCGATGAATAAAATATTTGATAAAGGAAAAAAACTATAAAAGCTTTAATCATGCATGTTTTTGTTAATCTATGAAAAATTATGACTTAATAAAAAGCTGTTAAATTAATGCATGCATTTATTTTGCCATAATAGCTTTTAAGCTTCAACAAAACATTTTTTTTTTAATTAAAACTAAATATTTAAAAATTTAAAACTGGCTTAAAAATATTTAGTTTAAATAAAAATATATAAAAATTTGCTAACGCTTTTGTTAGTGTACACTTTTTTGTTTTCTTTATTTACAGCTTTTTTGTGTTTTTGTATGAACTTCCTTCAAGAGTTTCGTTTCCGCTTCCTTTGCCATTTAACACTTTTGAATAGAAAGAAGACTTGCTTCTGGTACAAAATACAAAAATTGAATAGAACTACACAATATACCAAAAAAAAGTGAAAAAGAATTGCAAGAAATAGTATTTTTTAATTCTATTTACGAACTGCAAAGAAAATCCCTATTGATAAGGACTTATAGTATTATTGGGCTCCTAGTTGAAGTGCTATTAACATTAACATTTTAAGAAATTAAACTTGTGCTTTAAAACATTTCAAAAGATTGCATTTCTAGGATTTCAAATACAGGAAAATCCTTCTTTCGACACTTTGCTTTCGCATTTGGTTCACTTATTTACATTATCAACAATTTAAATAGAAAATAATAAAATTGCATTCTTTTCTTGGCCTTCTTGGGAAATAAGTTTAATAGGATTTAAGAAAAATCTATAATATCTTATAAGTTATATGCTGAGCTTAGTGTAAGAAGCCAATTTATCTAAATTCCACTTTATACAAATTCTATTTACTCACACTAAATTCTTAAATCTTTTAACCTCTTCTATACACTGCACAGTGGAGTTGGTCACAAAATGTGACCAATGTGAAAAATATAATTTTCCAGTAAGTTATTTTCAATTAATTTATTTTAACACTTTCTGGCTTTTTATGCAACTGAGAGGTTCAATTAAAAAAACTCTATAACGAAAGTTAGTGATCGTGTAGTGAAAATACACATGCATGCTTCGCTTGCATTATTAAGCAAGTTGTTAACCTTATGAAATATTCTTTCATGCATGCTTCGCTTGCACTATTAAATGAAAGTTATTAACCTTATGAAATATTCTCTCATTTTAATAAAGAATATCATGTTTCAAATGAAAAGAGTTGATGACTCCATGGATTCGTATGACACCATGGATTGACAAATATATTTGTGTATTTTCACTTACCCTCAAATTCGCTTAGCTTTAAGATTTGTGTTAATAATTAATAACTATAAGTACGAAAATTATTAAATAAAGATTTGAATCGGTGTTTTATTCTTGACAGAAGAATAAGTATATTTTTATATTCTTGATATGGCGACCGTGAGCAAAAAAAAGAATTATTTAATTTAACAAAAAAGTTTAAAAAACAATTTAACGCGGAAATGTGGTAAAAAAAAAGACACATATGAAAATTAAAATCAATTTATTATCTACAAAACCCAAACAAACTTGAAATTAAAAAAAAAAAATGTGGTGGAAAAAAATATTAAATACTATTCCACTTCTTGTGGCTGGCTACGAAGTCGGGAAAGCCTCTGAAGAGGACGATAATAAACAATTAATTGAAATACTACGTAATAATGCACAATCTAATCATGAACAAAGTGTTAAACAAAACAATGAAATGAACTATGTTGAAATTTTTTCGATAGTTGCAGTAATCATAATAGCTGTAATTTATTTAACAAAAATAATATGTAAATCATTAAAAGCTAAAGCAAATAACAACGTCTCAAGCCAACAACAAATTTAATAATTTCGGAGCAACTTTATTGAAGAACCAAATCCAAATATAAGACTAGAAGCAGCAGAAATACCAGCAAAAGCAGCAGCATTCAACACATCCTGAGGCTAAATGGAATCAAAATACGATGATGAAAATTTTTAAAGTATATAATTGTAAGTTTAGAAATAATTTAAATGAATGTTAACTTAAGAATTAAAAAAAAATTATAAATTATGCAATGGGAAGCTATAATAAGTAACATAGAACCGTTTCAAATAAAATTTAATCAATCTTACAAATGTTTGAATCAAAGTAGAACAATAAAAACGGAAACAGTAGAAAAACATGTACAAACTCTAGTTGAAAATTTTAACTCCATTAGGGCAATATTACATAGACAATACGACAGATACTCTACGCCACATAAAGAAAGAGCAAACGAGATATTTCACACATTAAGAGATAAATTATTAAAAATCTTTCATAGACATAATATTAATACCAAGGTACCATTAGCATTAGGCTGCGAAGTAGTTAGAGAAATTACTGAAACGGACGAAGACGAAGATTCAAAAACGGAAGAAATCAGTGAAAGTGAAGGAATAATAGTAGTAACCATGACACGAACAGAGGATGACGTTATAGATAAAACAACAAAAATTGTCCCCGTATTTGACGGTAATGTAAATGAATTACAAAGTTTTCTTGATGCGTTAACTCTAATAGATAGAATAAAAGATACTCATGAGATAATTGCCGTAGAGGTTATAAAAACGAAATTGAAGGGCCATGCCAGAAATATAATAACAAATGAGAATACCATTCAGGATATTAAAGCCAAATTGCAATCATCCATAAAAGGAGAATCTTCTGAATTACTATGTTCAAAATTAATGAACATAAAACAGCATGCAAAATCGGCTACCACATATGCAGAAGAGATACAAGAAATTACAAAAAAACTTGGTAGTGCTTATATAAGAGAAGGCTATCCCCAAGATATAGCCGAAAAATTAATAAAACAAAATGCGGCGAAGGCCATTTCACGAAACGCCACAAGTGATGAAGTAAAACTTATTATTAAAACAGGAAACTTTATTTCATTAAATGAAGTCGTATCCAAATTTATAGAAGCAAGCACTGAGGCTTCCAGTCCAAATTCTTCAGTGTTTTACTTTAAGCGCCATGGCTCTGCTAATTCTAACTTCCAAAATGCCAGATTTAATAATAACCGGGTACATGGACAACACTGGCGTAGGAATAACAATTTTAGAAATGATAACAATGTTAATAATAGGCGACATGGAAACCAAGGCAACAGTTTCCGAAACCAATCCAATCGGACACAAAATAGAGGACGGATTAGATTTGTACAGGAGGTGTCGGAAAACGGGACACCCCCCCAAAGTGCGGGGGGCTATCAGGAAAATTAGAAAAAAACACTTCAACTATCAAATCAATTTTCCACTTAAATCTAAATTTAAGTAGTTTTATTAGAATTCAAATATCTACAAACAATGACTTAAGCACGTTTTTGGTAGATACCGGAGCTGATGTCTCACTAATTAAAATCAGTGCACTGAACTCATTGCAGTTCAACAACCAAACTTGTATCCAAATATCTGGCATCGGAAAAGGAGTTATAAAATCATTAGGTACAATTGAAATAGATTTAAAAGTAGAAAACTTACTGATTCCTCATAGATTTCATGTAATTTCAGATACGTTCCCAATACCATTTCAAGGTATATTAGGATTAGACTTCTTCAAAACTTATAATGTTAGTATTCAATATGGTCAAAATGCAAATTCGAATCTACTTTTGTTAAGACCGTGTAATCTTAACTACCCTATAAATATCCCAATTCTTGAAAGTTTTAGCGATAGTACAATAACACTCCCAGCTCGAGCTGAAGTTTTCAGAGCTATACAAATTACCGACGAAAATTCTGATTATGTAGTTCCGAGTCAAACTATTCAAGATGGTGTATATGTAGGTGGATGTATAGTATCAAAAAATTTTCCATACGTTAGAATAGTAAACACAAATTCTGAAAATAAATTTTTGAATAATATATCGATTAAATATGAAAAGCTTTCTGATTATGAAATTCCTAGTATGACAAACGTCGATAAAAGAAGAAAACAAACAATTTTGGAAAAGTTAATAAAAAATTGTCCTGAAATTGTTAAGTCTGAATTAGGTCAATTGTTTTCAAAATACATTGACATCTTCGCTTTAGAAAGTGATAAAATAAGCACAAACAACTTTTATACACAAAAGCTTAGAGTTACTGATAAAAATCCTGTATACATTAAAAATTATCGTATTCCACATTCCCAAAAGGAAGAGATAGTAAGGCAAGTTGAAAAACTACAGCAAGACGGAATAATCGAACCATCGACTTCCAATTACAATAGCCCCATCATGCTAGTACCAAAGAAATCTTTGCCTAATAACCCAGACAAGCGGTGGCGTTTAGTAATTGATTATCGACAAATAAATAAAAAGCTTATTGCGGACAAGTTTCCCTTGCCAAGAATCGAGGACATTTTGGACCAATTAGGAAGGGCAAAATTTTTTTGCTGTTTAGATCTGACATCTGGATTTCATCAAATCGGATTGAACGAAAAATCTAGGGATATCACTTCTTTCTCGACAGAAAATGGTTCATTTCGTTTCACGCGATTACCATATGGATTAAAGGTAGCACCGAATTCTTTTCAGAGAATGATGAATCTGGCTTTCACAGGTTTGGCTAATTCAAAAACATTTGTATATATGGATGATGTTATAGTTACAGGATGTTCTATCAAACACATGCTTAAAAACTTAGAAACTGTTTTTCAAAGATGCAGAGAATGCAATTTAAAATTGCATCCGGATAAATGTACATTTTTCAGATCGGAGGTAACATATTTGGGTCATAGATGTACTGAAAAGGGTATTTTGCCCGACAGTTCCAAGTATGATTCTATTAAAAATTATCCCAGGCCCACAAATAGCGATGAAGTCCGTCGATTTGTAGCTTTCTGTAATTATTACAGACGCTTCATTTCAAATTTTGCATCCTATTCTATATATTTAACTAAACTCACTAGGAAAAAAGTACCTTTCGTATGGTCTGAAAAGTGTGAACAAGCCTTCCAATACTTCAAAAAGGCATTAATGTCTCCACAAATCCTACAATACCCAGACTTTGATAAAACTTTTTATATAACAACTGATGCAAGTAAAATCGCTTGCGGAGCAATACTGTCACAAGAGCAAGACGGTATCCAGCTTCCAATATCATATGCGTCACGTGCGTTTACAAACGGAGAATCAAACAAAGCCCCAATAGAACAGGAATTAATAGCAATTCAATGGGCTATTAATTACTTTCGACCATATGTATATGGCAAAAAATTTATAGTGCGCAGCGATCATAAGCCATTAACATATTTATATTCTTTAAAAAAACCATCAAGCAGATTAACGAGAATTCGTTTGGAATTAGAAGAATACGATTTCGTTATAGAACACATTAGAGGAAAGGACAATTCTGGAGCGGACGCGCTGTCCAGAAATAATACTTTTCTTGTTACTACACGTGCACAATCTAGAAAGATTACTGAGAAAAAAACTAAAAATGACATTAAAGCAATTCAGGAAAAGCCTAAAGTTTTCGAAACCATTGGCTTTGATTGCGTTAAAAAGTGGGTTAAACTTAAGGTCAATACAGACATTAGCGTTCCCACATTCTACTTTAAAAGAGGTAAGCAAGTGCTAGCACCAAAAGTGAATATACATAACACTATTGCTGATGGAAATATCGATCTAGATCAATTTTTTCCAATTCTTGAAAAAGAAGCAATTAGTAGAAATATAAATAAAATTCAAATGAATTTAAGTGACAATTTATTTAGCCTCGTAACTATTGATGAATTTAAACAAAAAGCGAATCAACATATAAACAAATTGCAAATAGCATTAACCCCCAAGATTACCATAATAACCAATAAAGATGAACAAAAATATTTACTAGAGAAATTTCATGACAACCCTTGTTTCGGTGGTCATCCTGGAACAACCAGACTGCTTAAAAAACTTCGCCAATTTTAATATTGGAAAAACATAACAAAAGATGTAGGCCAATACGTAAAACGATGTTCTAAATGTCAAATCAATAAAACCGTAAAACACAAGACCAGATATGATTACAACCCCAACGCCTGAAAAGCCTTTTGATACAGTAATTATAGATACGGTAGGACCTCTTCCTTTATCAGAAGAAGGAAATCAATATATCATAACCATAATATGTGATCTGACTAAGTATCTTGTAGCAATACCAGTTTCAAATAAGAACGCTAGAACAATAGCTAAAGCCTTAGTAGAACACTTCATATTAATTTATGGACCCATGAAGAAAATACTCAGTGATATGGGTACCGAATACAACAATCAAATTCTTGTGGAACTTCTTACTCTTTTGAAAATAGAAAAAGCAACATCAGCTCCTTATCACCATCAAACGGTGGGAACGGTTGAAAGATCCCACCGCACTCTTAATGAATTCATGCGATCATACATTCACGCACGCAGTAACGATTGGGATAAATGGGTGAAGTATTTTACCTATGCTTTCAATACAACACCATCAACAGTTCATGGATACTGCCCATTTGAACTGATCTTCCCAAACGCCCCAAATCATAATCCACTAGTACCAAGTGAAAAAATAGACACCATATATGATTTTGAAAATTACACAAAAGAAGTAAAATTCCGTCTACAAATAGCAATAAATAGAGCACAATACTTAATTAACAAAGCAAAACAACAACAAAAATATTCACATGATAAAAAAATAAACAACACTGACATTACCATAGGCCAAAAAATATTCATACAAAATCATACAGCACACAAACTAGAACCAATTTATAAAGGACCATTCAAAGTAGTTGATATTGACGATAAAAATAATGTATTCGTGAATTTAAACGGAAAGAAACAAAAAATTAATAAGGAAAATGTTAAAATTTGTTTGACAGATAATTTTAAGAACATGCTGTAATAATTACCATTTAATTTTTATTTATATAAGATGAGTTTAACGATAAGTATATTTTTCCCCTCATAAGTAAATAAATGAAAAAAATGAGATACCTATTCATAAAATTGTTAACAACATTTGTAATAGCTTAAGTTTTTTTTTATTCTTACAACCAAATTTTAAAATCAATTATCTAATATACTTAAAGGAAATTATTTTTAACAAAATTTGTAACAAAACAAAAAAAAAGCTCTTATAGAAATCACTTGATCAACGATCTCTATAAGACCTTTTTCTTTAAAAGGGGAGGTGTAGTGAAAATACACATGCATGCTTCGCTTGCATTATTAAGCAAGTTGTTAACCTTATGAAATATTCTTTCATGCATGCTTCGCTTGCACTATTAAATGAAAGTTATTAACCTTATGAAATATTCTCTCATTTTAATAAAGAATATCATGTTTCAAATGAAAAGAGTTGATGACTCCATGGATTCGTATGACACCATGGATTGACAAATATATTTGTGTATTTTCACTTACCCTCAAATTCGCTTAGCTTTAAGATTTGTGTTAATAATTAATAACTATAAGTACGAAAATTATTAAATAAAGATTTGAATCGGTGTTTTATTCTTGACAGAAGAATAAGTATATTTTTATATTCTTGATAATCGTTAGTATAAAAGTTGAGCTAGTCATGTTCAACGTAAATGGGGATAATTTTAACGTTTGTAAGACCCACTGTCGTATGCTGATGAATGAATATTGGAGAACCTCAAGTTTTCGGTGATCTTGGCATGATGCCCGAAAGACTGAATACATTTTTTATGTCTTTAAAGGGGGATTCAAATGCCTCAGTTGCTTAAAAAGGCATGAACTATACTTCGATTGCTATTATTTTCTTACTAAGAGTAGGTACATCACCTTTATACGACCGAATTAGAGCACAACCCTACCGATAGGGTTGGTACGTCAAAGTCTATTTTGAATTTATTCGACCAGAGGACATATATGGTTTAAATAAAAAGACGTAAGAATACTTCACCCTTCATCGGCGTATAATATTAAAGAGCCTTAAAAATTTACTTTAGTTATTTTAGTCATTAATATTTTATTGCATACCGATCAAATAAAATTTATTTTATTTTTTAATACATTTATGCACGTTAACCCAAAATGAACTGACAATATCTGAAGTGTAGATTATGTACATGACTGGCTTTAATCGTAGGACGACAGTTCATGTCCCAACTCAAATAAATATTTTTAATTGTTCATTTGAAGAAAGTTTCTATAAAAGTGTAACATTCATATTTATTCTACATGCATCCATAGTATTTAACTTTAGCTGCCCTGGCTGACATGGTGGAGTATTTGATGATGTGATAATGGAAGTTGTTGTTCGATTCCAGTGTCGGTGCAAGGTTTGCAATTTATTTTATGTCTCAGCAATGTATTTTTTAGTTAGCATTTGGGAATACTGAAAAAGCGTGCCGAGAATTCTTACTGGCAGTAACTCTGGCAGCCCCCTTATATATGTATGTACGAGAACCTTATGGCGTTGCAAATGAATACTCCAGAAATTACACATGCAATAACAGACTTATATACAGTAGAGTTCGGTTAAAACGAACAACGTTGGATCGAGAAATTTTGTTGCTTTTGGATGAAGTTCGTTATAATCGTACTAAATATTCGATTATACCAATAAGTAAAGGCAAGCAAGATTGAAATAGAAATAGAAATCATAACCATAATAATTTTTACAAAATTTACAGGGTTTGTAGTAGTGGCTCGTTATAGGCAATAATTTGTTATAACCGGAGTATTGACACGTAGTCTAAAAATAGTCATGAAAATCGGAGATTTCTAAATAAAATTACCGAATTCCTATTGAAATGTTTAAATAACTCGAAATAAACTTCAAGTGAGAATCGTTATATTCTCTTTATTATTATTATAAAATCGGCCCCATTGTGCTGTGTACAATTACATATAAAAGAATGCATGTTCGACCCTTCTTATTTTAAGTTCTCATAACTTTATGAACGTGTGGGTGTGTGAGTGTCTATGTCTGTTTCTAAGTGTGTAACTGTGAGAGTTAGTAGCAACTCTAGCTGCTCTCAAGTCTTGTGTGTTTTCTTAAACCATTTTTTTCGCGTTATAATGGCTTTAGTCCTGAATTGTTAGATAAACTGACTGCAGTAAATACTTGTAAGAATTCAATTTACTTTCAAGGATAAAATATTATAATTCTCGTAGCTTAAAGTTTCTAGTTGCAGGGCAATAAAAGAGAATGTAACTAAAAATATGTTAAGGTGAACTAAACAAGCAAACTTAAATTTAACAGATTGAACTTATACGTTAATTTTTATTGATATTTTAAAGTTTCAAAAGTCAGTTTAATAAATT
This sequence comes from Germaria angustata, assembly GCA_963681545.1. Classification (NCBI taxonomy): domain Eukaryota; kingdom Metazoa; phylum Arthropoda; class Insecta; order Diptera; family Tachinidae; genus Germaria; species Germaria angustata. The sequence continues at coordinate 39,593,706 of OY813001.1, forward strand.
AAAAGCGAATATGAAGGATGTAGAGACAATTGAATCAGAAGCCCAAAAAACTTAGTTTTTTGTTGTCTACAATTAGCTAGATTAAGATTTTAATACTTTTTGCAAGTTCAATTAAATACTTAAAAAAAACTCGTTCCGTACTTAAGTTTTTCTTTTCAATTTTAGTTAAAACTGTTCTTAAAATATAAAACTATGTAGAACACTAAATTTATCCTCTAATTTTTAAATACTACACGGGAAGTCTCATTTAGTAAGAGTTAATTTATTGACTCTCTACTGCCATATTTTAATTGTTGTTGTAACTGAGATAGCAAGGACTTTTATAAAAATGCGATTAATGTGGTGGCCTTGTTTAAAAATTAATAAATAGACAAATAAAGGAGAAGATATAAAAAACTAAGTATGTATTGAAAATTGCTATATTAAGTCATTCCATTATTGAAATAAATTCTTTTTCCATTACCCCGCCGTGTGAGCATTTGTCCTCCAAAAAGCACCACCATCTTAAACGAGCTGTTGCAGTTGTTTTCGTATTGTTATTTTTATCTTGTATCGTAAAAGTTTCGTTAATCAGTTGTTGTTCCAGCTAAGGAGATGATTGGTCTGCTATAGCATGTCTAGTAGAGAGGAATCTTGATACTATTTGATTCCTACCTTTTTTCCCAGGGATTGGTGGCTGCCTTATCTTTATCATGATGTAATCCTCTTTCCCAGGGAGAGGGGAGGTCAGTGGGGGTGTTTAAGCCACTTAATTTCAAAAATCGAAAAACCATGTTGTAAATTTTTTTTCCTCTATCAGGTAACAATACTGCGGTACCTGATTTGTAGACAAGCACTTTAACCACTACACCACGCCACCACTTAAAATAAAAAAATATTATTGTCGAATAGTCGAGCGCAGTAATTTTTCCTCAAGGTACTCCCAGACTGTCTATACATTATAATTGAGCATTTTATTGCCCTCGACCCACACTATCCAATCCAATGAGTTGCTCCATATTTTTATATAAAATAAATGGGAACTTTTTTTAGATATATATAAAAGTAAACAAAATTGCGAACAAACCTATGTTTAACAATAAATAAGGATAATATTCTCGTCCATTTTTGTTGAAAATCATTTTTGTACTACGGTTATATTATTAATACATAACAAAATGTTCATTTTTGTGCAATAAAAATCAAAAAATATTAAACTGTTTCATTTATATAATGAAATATATTTCTTTTAAATAACACATAATTAAATATGCGTCTGCGCGCCGCACTTAAATCTACACATTTGTGACAAATATTTTTGAAGAAATTATATTTGTTTATTTTTTTCGTTGTTGCTGGTATTACTTAATTGTAAATTAAAAGAAAATAATTCTACAGGGTAGTGTAAAGTATGCACTTTCTTAGTTAATATATGCTCATCCTTTTGTTTAAAATAAATTACTGAATGTCCCAATAAGCAAGTGGGCCAAGTGCTAAACTATTAAAGATATGGTTGTTCATTCGAGACCAGCACGGAGTAAGTAAAAAAAAATATTTTTATAATTTCCTTAGCTTCCTGCGATGCATTCATCCATTTTTGGGAAAATAAATTAAAAAAATTCAGAAAACTGGACTTTAAGGTACATCTGCATTATTATTGTTCAGTAAATTATATTGTGCAATAAAACTGCATGTATGTATGTTATATTGGTAGATGGCCCAATATATTGAACAAAATCAAATTGTTGAACAAAACAGAAAACACTAGGAGGAAAAGCTAAATAATGCACCAGTCATAATGTACTAGTATTAATCACCTACAAGGATACGTCAGTAGTAGCAAGGACCGTAGTGGGAGCGGATTTTATCAAAATGTTTCCAGTCGTCATGCAGTTTAAAGTTATAGTTTTAGTACATTCATTGTTTCTATTTATCCTCAATGGTATCCTTTAGTATGTATAGGGTCCATTAGGATACTTTTTAAAGCAAGCTATTAAAGATATTCAACAGGACACTAAGTTTAATAAATGTCGGCGTTTTTTGCGACAACGAGCTACGAGCTTTATATCTGTCATGACAATAACATCTATGCCTTCATGACAAGAAGAACGTGTTGGACTTCTTCTAGGCTAAAGAGCAGCTGTTTTCATGCCCGAAAAACATCTACACAAAATGTTATCTATACGTTAAACTTCAGCTAAAAGTTTTTGCCAGTATGACAGAATAGGTCCACCCACTGATGTTAAAATACTTTAGGGAAACTTAAAACTAGTAGCCAATTGAACTTTGACTAGCTTTAAGGATCTTTAGTCAAGTAAGCGAAACATAAAGCGGCAGTAAGTTCCTATTTAAATTTAAGAAATTTCAACTCCTCATTTATTCACACCAATTCAAATCATTTAAACAAAATTTAGTTTTTTTCAAAAATTTCTGTGAGAAAACAAACACTTGTCCCTATTGTTTTAGTGTAAAAAAACACAAACTAAATAGACGGTCTGACAATAGAACAAAACAAAAAAACCGAGTAAAACAATAACGCACGTTGTGTGGCTTTTCTGAATGAGTTTTCCCCCCCAAAAAAAGGTGTATAAATGTTTACACAAAAGTGAACACAACGAGGAAAAACTTTTCATGTAACGAATAAGTTTTGTACTTTTTAATAAACAAACGCAAAAAAGCACAAATTCAAAAGGCGTTGTTTTTAGAACCCTTAACCTGGGTGGAAGAAGAAAATAAGCAAAAAGGCTAAATTGAAATTGTGAGCAATCCAAAACTTTCTGGCTACAAATTCAATTAGGAAAACAATAAAACATGATTAATAATTAAAATTATTTAACAACTTGAAAATGAAAATCAAACAAAATTTTAAAAGAGCTCTGAAGGCCTAGAGCGATAAGTAAATTTAGTTGATTTGGGGAATTAATTAATGAAATGTATTAAATGAAACAAGTTCTCGAAAGTGAATAATTATTTATTTTAGCAAAAACCAGAGAGTTCTTCACTTATATATTTTGTTAAGGAAATGGCAACGAACTGCCTTAAGTAATGCATTCACCCATTATGGAACTTGTATTTGTGGATAATGTCTTCTTAAATGAGCTTTTGCCAATGTTACTCCAAGATTTTTATCGCGAAAGTCATTACCACTATTTTGAAATTTCAAAATGTTTTCTTTGTTTGATTCTGTTACCATTTTTCGTACAACAAGTTACCAGCCAGCCACCTTAAACGATTGCAACAAAAAAGACCTCTTAAAGAATGCAAAGAAAAAAATTCTGTGGCACCCAGGCGGAAAATTGCTGCTTTTGATAATTTTAATTTCTTGCCATTATTTTTCCTTTTTTTTTGCAGTCACCTCGAATAATAAACAGCTATTTTTGTTGTGCTTTCTCAAACTCCACATTGTTGTTTTTTTTAGAGTTTTGAACATGTTGTAAGCCTGGATTTTTTTTTTTAATCTATGAAAAACGTTTGTTGAAAAACGTTTGTTATATTCAGTTTTTGCTGCCGGTTTTTGCAGGCAATTTACTGCGCAAGTGCAAATGTAAAGTGTTTTTCAAAAGTAGATTTTTGTTTGATGGGAAATTGTTTTATAGCTTTTGGCTTAATTTTGTGCTACTTGTCTAATTTTTATAGCCAACAAAAAAACGTTATTGCGGTAAGACTTATATTTATTTTTCTTTGTTGCAAATATTCGCAGTTCTATTGTCTTTGTTTTTATTGTAATGCAAGTGGGAAAGTTATGGTGAAAGGCATTTTAGAGAAGTTAAGGAAATGCCACAAAATTTTTAAAAATATAAATTTCTTAACACAAAAATTTATGAATTGAAATAGTAATTAACTAGTTTTCTAACAAACAATCTAATGACACAAAGTTACTTGTTATCGCTACTTATTATTTGTTGTAGAGTGTTTTCCCTAAATAACATGAGCAAAATTATTGAATTTGCAAAGAAGCAACTGAAATCCAAATTAATTTTTTTACCCTTTATAACATTTCATGTACAATTTCTATAATCTTTGCGATACCGTATTACACTCATATATTTTCCATTTAATGCAAACAAACACATAAAATATTTTAAAAGTTAAGGATGTGTGTAAATCTTAGCTGCCACTACTCTACGGTATACTATTACCTCACAGATCTATTGTATATATTGGAGATCTTCTGAAAATTCAAATGCATGAAAATTTACTACAACAGCTCATCAATGAAAAACTATTATAATTAACTACTTTTGCTAGTCGATATAAAGAAAACTTTCACAATATTAATTAAGATTATTTGTTAACTTGACTAATCTGATATTTATTTAACTTCAATTTCGTCCTATACACAAGCAAGTAGAAAATATATTAAAGTAATTATATCAATAGAGTTTAACCAAGATCCTGTTCGTTGAATATCAATCAATTTTATTCCCATTTCCACACACATTTCTCATTATTTAGTTAAATTTTTTGTTAAATTTAAATCAATCGGGATACCTTGTACCGACAGTGTGAACACACATAGTGCGACAAATTGTGCCTGGATCCTGTTCGCTATGGAGAATCAAAAACATCCTCGATTTTTTTTTGCTCCCACATAAAAAGAGAAAAATCAGCGCGCCTGCAATTTCTTGAACTAGAGCAACAAAACTTTTTATTAACCTAATTGTTTTAAACGTGAATTTTTTTAACCACTATTCATTTTGATGATTTGTAATGTTGAATAACAGTTCCATGCCTGCTTAGAAAAAGACAAATTTTATTATATAATTTATTATTACATATTTATAAATTTTAAGTATTTTATTCTTTAAATGCATTATTACAGTGGGGATTTTTATAAAAAGATGAACGATTCAGTCGGTTTTGCCGCAACCGATTTTTTTTACATTTTCAAAAATGTACACAAATGAGTTAAAGGTAACGAGATTTTTCTTTATTTGTCAAAATAATTTTTTTGAATATTTTAATATTTCAATACTTATTTTACTTCTCTTAAACAGAAGTAGAAATTTTATTTAAAAAAATACCAACTTTATAAAAGCAACAAAAAATTAAACAAAAATTAAAAGAAGTAAATAAGAAAAGATTTTTTAAATTTATTTTGTGAAAGTAAATAACTTGAAGTATGAAATTTAAATATTTTATATTTATATTTTACTATAAAATATATTTGAGTAAACTTGATTTTAATTAAAGGAAAATTAAAAAGAAAATCTAGAATTAAGCAAAATAAATATTTTATATGAATATCATATCAGAAAATATAAACTGCAGACAAAAATTGCCAGATAAAGGAAGACATAATGAAAATATTTCTATTTCCAAAAACACTTAAAATAAACTATTTATTCCGTTCTTTCAATAAAAGTTTCAATACTGTTACGTGTCATTTGAGATTATGGTATGAAATAACACAGATAACACATACAAACAATATGTTTTTTTTTGCGTAAATAAAGCAATAAAAATAATAAAATTGCTGAAAAACTTTCTATGATAAATAAAATAGAAAAACAAACAAATGAGATAAAGATTTTGTGGTAGACACAAAAAACAATTTAAAGTCACTCTTTTTAAAGGAAATAACTAAAATGCTTATATCGATATATTGAAAGCCAATGTACACTACAGCTCTTCATGGAAAGTAACCAAAATTCTAACGATCGTTTCCATAAGAAGCATACAATTTCTAGTTTAATTGAAAGAAACATTTTTTTATTAGAAACATTCCTTGCGTAGCACAAGGAGTGAGATTGGCGCTCCTGGGTACTTATTAAAGGACAACATATTACAGACTGGTAAATGAACGTAGTGGCAAGGTCCAATTAAGTAACTGATAACTGAAGCACTATAAGGAATTTTCAGAATATTTTAGAATTGTATTACTACTTAAATGCTATAAATTTTAAGTGATACATTTATATGAAACATTGTTAGTCCTCCACAATAAGCTCTACGATGGATTATAGGGCATTTTATTTTATCGCACTTACTAAAATTTTACATGCTCTATTTCTATAAATATTTTATTGAAATGAAAATAATTCCGTATCGCATGAAAAATTTGCCTATCAACACATATTGGATTAGTGGCTGCCAATTTCATGAGATTTGCGATATCGAAAACATGCGTGATAAATAGTATTTTATAAATTTGAAAAATTAATAGTTGCTGCAGTCAAATTCCTAACAATTGTAAAAAAAATGCAAGGACTATCATTTGCAAAGAGATTGCAAGATACCAAGGAAACAAATTAAATCAGCGTTTCTAGAGAGATACATATATAACTATTAAATTCCTAGGGATATGATTGTCATAAGGGTCACAAACAAGAGCAGCCGATATCAGAAGCGGAAATAAATGAGATGGAGAAAGCGTGAAAGGCAAGAGGTGCTATTAGATAAATGTTACCTGGGCATAAGAGAACATCTGTGCCCAGGGAAATTGTGGCTATCTGGTTTTGGAACTCAAAAGCTGATAACATTAGACCAAATTTCTGCTGTTGGATAGTGAAAGCCTCCAAAACAGCACTGTAAAACAAGTCTCAAGCACTGAAAATTTTCGCTACCCACCACTACATGTCCGTAACAGACAGTGATTGAAGGTATTGAGTTTTGTGCTAAAAAAGACTTCGATTACTTAATGTTCTTTATTTCTAAGCACTTGAAATTGGTGTTTTCTTTAAGTTTTCTATTCAAAAAACTGTATAAAAAATAATTAAGTGATATTTATACCTCGATAGAGGAAAAAATCCTAATTGCTACAGTATAAGGAAACGTATTTTGAAAGCATTCTGACTGGGTACACATAATTTACTTCCCACCCAGAGATGTATATTCTTAGAGCAGCCTACATATCGCTAATTTGCACAAACTACGTGATAACTAGAAACAGCTTTAGAGAAAATAAATTCAAAGTTCTTAACTTGTAAAAAATGTAAGGGAAAAATAAAATGGTAAACATCCTCCAAGAGGAAATCAGATAATATATTTATTTAAAAAACCGTTTACAAGGGTGAAGAACGATGTCACGATTAATCCTGCATTATTAAGGATTAAGGATTTTAATCTGTCAATAAAATAGCGTTTAATATTTTTCATGTTTCAATCTCATATGAATAGCATTCTTTTTTCTCGTATTTAACCTTTAACAAAAATAATTTGTTACATGTCCTGCCATTTAATTTATTAATTTATCAAATGTGTCATATTACAGTTTTTGTCTCTTGACGGCTTTGTAATATTTAATAAAATACAACGATGACAATATGTTTGAAACTATTTTTTGTGTTATAAAGTATTTTTTTTTTTGTTGTTGTAAAATTATAAGCGCGTAACTTGTCAGCACATTTTCATTTGACAAATTTTGTTGTTAGTTGTCTATTGAAATTGGGAAAATGTTCAAGTTATACTATACATATGTACTTGGATGTATATAAATAAATACATATGTATGTACATAGGATATACATGCATTTAAAAATATTAAAAAGAATTTTGTACTACGAAAAACATTTTGCCATGAATTGCATAGTCTGTATCACATGCATCGTATTTCTTGTTGCCAATAACATTATTATCATCGATATTGGGAAAGGGTCATGAAAGAGCATTATCATTTCCTCTTGATGTATACACATGCATACATGCACACAGTTCTATTAGCAATTTGTTGAAAGTTTTTTTTTTTTTGACTTCTGCATGGTATAAGCAGTTCAAGAAAAATAAAAAACAACCAAGGATTGTCCCAAATATTATAATTTTTCATTTTGCTTAAAAAAATAAGTTTTCTGTAACGTTGAAGACTAAATAGTTTATATCCTTATGAAATGGAACTAGTGTAATATTTTTAATTCGATAGTTAATTTATTACTCGAAATGTGATGATCCTTAATTTATCTATCCTAGAAGAATATCCTAGTAGAACAACAAAAAATTTAAACAAATTAATTCGTGCTGCATCTGATTTTTTTTATCAATAATATTGATACAGAAAGAGAATGTTATTTCTGCTTAAAGTTGACAGTGGTTCTGACTTATTTCGATTTACATCCAGTCCTTCCATGCATCGCATAATACGAATGCTTTTAAATCAATTTTATCCTCTAATCCTACCTTACTACCTTACAGCGTTGCGTGCCCTTCCTTCATTAGATTGTCCTTATTAAAGCTTCATGTTGGCAATTTATGACCAAGAATATGAGTTCGATCACTGTTCGATCATGAACTTTTCTGATTTTACGAAAATGGGCGTTCAAATCAAAATGCATTTCATGCACTTCGTGAGAAAATCATCTTCTGCGACGAGGCACATTTTCACTTCAGTGGATTTGTTAACAAGCAGAATTGCGGAATTGGGGCAAATGGGAGTCTACGAGTGATTGTTGAAAAGCCAATGCATTCACAAAGAAGGTGACTGTTTGGGTTAGTTTATGGGTTGGCGGCGTCTTCGGGTCGTACATCTTCGAAAATGAGGTTGGCCAAGCAGTTACTGTGAATGGTGTTCGCTATCGCGAGATGACAACGGACTTCTTGTGGCTAAAAATTGAGAATATGCATCTGGACGAATAGTGGTTTCAACAGGATGGTGCCACTTGCCACACAGCCAACGAAACAATGTCTCTTTTGCGCGAGAAATTCAATGGCTGTGTTATCTCACGTTATGGCGATGGTAATTGGCCGCCACGACCGTGTGATGTGACACCGTTGGATAGCTTTCTCTGGGTATATTGCAAAGAAAAGGTGTACGTCAATAAGCCAAGGACATCTCAAGAGGTAAAGGATGAGATAATTCGGCACATTAACGACATTGAACCTCAATTATGACTCAGAGTCATTAAAAATACTATCATAATAAAACATAAGATAATTCTCTGAATACTTTTTGTTTCATCTACAATTATCAACGTGCGTTTTGGTTCGACCACCCTCTCGTTATTGTGATAAAATTTCTTGTGGCACGTAAAAATCTTCCTTCCGTAAAAACTCTACAATGCAAATTAAGCCAATTTCAAAAAATAAAGAGAAATCTTAAACCTAAAAAAGATGTGGCTTCAACTGTATCCTCTATAACATACAATAATATTTCAGAAACATTTATTCCTGAATGCTAAAATGAAACAGAACCTGAAATATGGAACAATCGGCAAGGCGAAGGGCAACACATTTGCATCTCCAATAAGGCAAAAGAACTACTTATTTCTTGTTATACAGAATGACTAAGATAAACACTAACTCTCGTTAAAGCATAATAAAAACCTACGAAAGAGATTGCGAAATGTCCTGGCGAGTAAAAATAAAAAATTACAATGAATATACTGTCAGCTTTTAAAATCTACATTGAGCAAAAGCTGCCTAATGAAAAAAAATCTTGTATATGCAAAAAAAAAAAAAAACTATAAGAAAAGAGTTAATTAAAATAACTCTCGATTTTAACTTGCATTCAAGAGGAGGCTTAGACCGTTTTAGGACGGGCAACCGAGCAAGAGTGATTATTCAACCTTAAGCACTGGATTTTGTAAATTCTTACAAGAACGAGAAACGTTTTTTATTTTAGGAAATGCAAGGATATACAAAACGAAACAAATTCGTGTTGTGATAACAAATGAACAATGACATACATCTGCCCCTTACTCACCGATGCTGAATCCTACAGCAAACGAAATTGCAAAAGTTAAATTTCAGGCATCAGCGAACTGAATCCGGATCAAAGTCTGCAATATACCACTGAAAATAGTGTTCATGATTTTCATACCATATCATTTAAGGACTAATATTTGATAATGATATTTGAAAAATGGATGCGAAAAACTTTTTTTTTTCTTTTTGTAAAAGCATATGAAGTAAAAAATTATTTACTCTAATGGTCCTAGAAAGTGTTTTCTTATATAGAAAAGTAGATGGCAAAATGTAATAAAATGCCTTGCAATGTCAGGTATATAAAAAATATTATTTCAAAAAGTGCTTATCATTCGTTTAGTATGATCGACATCTTCATTACTTCATTAACCAGTGATGAAAATGAGGGTTATTCTTATTGAATAGCATTTTCATTGCTTCCAAAGGAACCATTAGTGCATTTTTTCCACTTTCTAGAATACAACTGTTAAAATTTTAATTGGAAATATGAATCACTTTAACAAATTTATGAAAATTGTTTTGAAAATAATTCTTTTTATCCAATAAATTATCTAATTCTTAAATGATTATTTTAATTCTTTATTTTTTAAACCAATAATTATAAAATTAAAAACGGAAATCATGCCTCCTGTCTAATTTGTAGGCACTACAGATGTCAAGCTTCATGCCAGTGGCCAAGAAACGATCTTAATTTAATATCAAGGGAGTTTCCTTAAAACTTTATTTTTCTCAACGTAATGAATTTAACTTCCAAATCGGTGTGGAGGAATCGAATAAAAATATATCCTATTAGGACAAGCTTAAAATTTTTGTAATGATCCAAGTTTGCACTTTTACTTTTGGATCCTAATTTCAACGTTTTCATGACTTTTTTGACTTCTTTGTCTATAATTCTTAGTTAATAGTTTAAGTTGCATTTATAAATTAACAAAGAAAATTTGAAGTCTTAAAAATATTTTATAAAAACTATTATAATGTTCATTGAAATTATTATTCAGGGTATTCTCCAAAACAATTATTGAAGTATTCAAACCACATGTTTATTAGATATATAAGTATGTTGTATATGAGTTTAATATTTTGTGATTTGAAATGCTTCATAGTCTTAAGTAACTGAACCAATTTTATTAATAAATACATTGTCCACCTCTGCTGGAAAGTAAATTTCACACCATATAATTGTGGTGCAAGTCAATATCGTATTTCACGTATTTATCTATGGATATTAATGCTTTCAATCTGTTGGGCCCATCCACCAACCAAATAAATATAAATAATTTATATTATTTTGAATATCCTTGCCATGTAATTTATGACCTTTTACACGTTAAACTATAAATGTTAATTTCTTTTTATTATATTTTATGTTGAAATGATTGAAATTTAATTTGCAATTTTTTTCTACGCCTGCAGATTATGTGAAAAACTAGAAGAAATTGTAATGAAGATGAATTAATTCGGGTTTGCTTGTAAACAATTTTATGATGTGTTTCCAATCAATTTTTATGAGCATGAATTTTAGATTTTACGATTCGGTTTTTTGTTTCCTTCATTTTTATTCTATTTTTCAAGTGTAGATTCCAATCAATGTCATTCCATTTACAACAATTCAAAGTCATAGAGAACAAAATAAGTCTTGAACTTTATAAAGTTAAAGAATAGAAAACGAAATAGAAGAATTCTAAGTTTCAAGAGTAGAAATTGCTTAAAAAGGATGTAGGGAACAACATAATATGTCAACAACACAATAGTTAAACGACAAATCTTTAACTAATATCACAAAGGAATACGAACAATATTTTTGTGTGACATTGAATGTGTAGGAATCTTTGTGTTCTTCTTCCTTATCTTAATGTGTAGATGTATGTGCGTGATATGGTTGTATGTAGTAGATGAGATTCTTATTTGTGTTTATTCGTTCAATGTTTAAATGGCTACGAAATGATATATAATCCATTTACATTCAAAGAGTCTTCACATAAGGGATTCGATTACACAAAGACAATGACACAAAACAGAAGCCCGTAAATGTTGACATGCAAAGGAAAAAATTTACAATAGTTTGCTCTCGATTAACAGGAGCGTTGTTATACATTTGTATGCTTATTGAGGTGATACCGACAAGCAAACGTTGTTAATTTTGAGAATCCTAAATTTCAGAAATGTGTGTGTTGTACTATTTTACGAAATAGCGGATTATTTAAAAATAAGTTTTTAGGCCACTATACACATGGATTATTTACACAGATCCTCAGAGCAGATGCAAACATTTTACGATTTTGAATGATTCATATGATGAGTTGAGTTGAATCATTCATATAAATTTTTATAATATATATTACGGCTTGACAGCATATTTGTTAAAATAAATTTATATATAAGTAGCAGAGACACAAACCTTTTCCTTCAACATTGGCAGTTTTGGGTTAATCGAGCCCTTAAAAGTCATTGGTAAATGTAATTCTAAGCAAAACCATACGAAAACAGCAATATAACTGGCCATTACGAATATATGATGAGTTGTAGGTATATCAGACTATGTAGAAACACCCAAGTATATGTACGTATAGAAAAAGGACATCAAAAAATACCCTTAAATCTACGCACATAGTAGAAAGCACAGAAAAATTAAAATTAATAAGGTGAGTTGTAAGTCTAAAGGCCCTAAGGCGCTACTTCTGAAAAAATTTCTAACTTCAGAAAATTTAATTTTAAAAGAGTCATGCTTATAAAAAATTTCTTGAGAAGATAAGTGGGTGGCCATTAAGGAAATATGGTGAATTATATGTATATCTTACTATATGCAAATAATACTTCAAATGGTCCTCGAAATAGTGCGTTGGGTGGTATTTCCGAAATAAATTTGCCTAGATCTATAAAATTTTACAATCTAGGATGCTTGACATGGATAATTTAACGATAATCAAACATGATTTAATGCTTATATGAAAATGATGGTGAGAATCAAATAAATCCCTAATTACTAAAGTTACTTTTGCATGTATTAAGAAGGCTGGCAAATAACCGTGAAATACACGTGAGCACTGATGGTGCAGCGCCCTTCGAAAAACTCGTTGTTATATCTTGCTGTATAGGTTATAATTAAAAGCTGAATTTTTTCCTTTCTGACCTTGGAACATTGTCTATGATTAATTCCCTCTTGACTAAAAGTACGTTACGAATATTATGCTGCAAGTCCAGACTAAGAAAATCAAAAGCACGTTCAAATTTTATACAAATTATATAGAAATTTGATACAATTAACTATGACTGTTAAGTGTTTAACAGTAATTTGTTAATTGAAAAATTATAATTGTTAAAGGATATGGTTTATGTCTCTGCTACTTAGTTTTAAATTAGACAGTGGAGCACTTACAATATCATCGCTTTGCGTTTGTGTAGGCGAGATTTCGATTTTTGGTGAACAATATCTTCCTCAGAAGAACTACCTTCAGAGCGCAGGTTTAGTTTTTTTATGTGCGGGAACTCACTTTGTTTATATTACTATCTATTCTCGAGTTTCTAAGCCTAATAGTTTTTATTATGTAGTTTTTACTTGATATTGATATTATTCGGGGTTGTACACATAAAAACCTGAATCGTTTACTTTTTAATGACTGACCTTCGTAAACTAGTAGGTAGTGTACTAGACTCCTAGGTTCGAATCCTGCCGCAGAACTCTAGCAGTTGTGTTTGATTATTAAAGAGAGCGCACAACAAGCCTTCACTGGCTTAAGTGTATGTCGTATGACACGGGCTATTACACCTCTCCAATCAACCTAACGTAACCTAACCTACTTTTTAAAGTGGTTTGTTGGGGCTTTTGAAAACAATAGTTTTCAAACTGCTTAAGGTTCAATGACTAGTTGGTTTAGCGAACCATAATATGTCGGCTTAGGGACAGCTGATTAATTTTGATTTCTAATCTTTCTTTTTTCCGCCTCTGACTTCATACACTCCATCTCACAACAGACATTTAAAATTAAACAAAAAAGTTTTTACTACACATCCATACATATTTGTCAGTATAAACACGTTCAATAATATAATTGAACTAAAGTCGCATTTAATATATATAAAAAAATTATATGCTTGAATGGGGGAAATGATAAAAGCAAAAAAGCACTAAAAAGAACTTAAAACAATTATTTTTATTTAATAGAATTTGACAAAATTTTAGGGAAAATATATAAGTATACAGAAATCTTTCAATGTCAAACATGTTTTGCGTTCTTATAAATGGAATAAAATCTTCAGTTCCATTAAAAAAAAAAACGTGTGTACTAGAATTACACAAAAAGAAGAGCTTAAAACCAAATCTTAAGCATGATTGGAGTTACGAGTATATTTTATTTCTTTTACCTGGCTGAAAGAGGGTTCGTTTAATAGTTTTTAAATCAACCCTCTTTGTAAGTTCACAAGACAAAGCGAATGAATCATGAAAAGTTAAAATTTTTGCAGATTATTTTTAGTATTTTTAATTGAATTGATATGAGTCATTATGAATAAAACAGCGTATATTTATGTGACGGAAACAATTCTTAAAAAATTTACATGAGGTAAATCTGTTTGTCAAATGTATGTCATTTTCTTTCTTAACAATAATGTTAAATATGTATGTTCTGCCTTTCCTGCAGATCTGCTTTTTTTAAATATGTTTGGTTGTGCAAAAACTAACATGCTCTTTTCTAATTACGTTGTTCATAAAATATGTAGATGTATAACTATGTACCTGAGTTGCACTCAAATTCGTAAGACACGTTTTTTATATAAAAATGCAAAAGTAAAATTTAAAATGATAAAGGATTTGTGGGAAGTAGCGGCATCCTTGCTTCGAATGATCAGGGAACTTAATTTTATTCTACTAGAAATGGCAGTTTTTATCATAAAACAAAAAGTTATTGAATTGAACTAATCAAGATCATTCACGTTAGTTCACTGACCTTTTGCATAGTGTGTAGAAGTTAGTATTTCCTTCCTTGCACTGAAATGATAACATCACATCCTAATTAACGCACCTTCCACAGATATTAAATTTTAAACTCAACTTGCCGATATCCCCAAGAATCTGTCACGTGGCAAAATCTGTTTCAGTGCCCTTTCCGAAAGGAATATATTTTGCTTTAATTTCTCCTTTCATGTTAATTACAAAACAATGTACAACAATACGATTATTTACTCACACGCACACACACACACCCACTCACACACATGCTGGCACACATCTCTGCTAAAGTTCCTTAAATAATCAATGAAGAAAAAAATGTCAACTTAAGGAAAAACAAAAACAATTTTTAAATGCATTACAAAACAAAAGAACAAGTATTAAAGAAAAGAAAAAACATTTGCACTTCACACACACACAATCAACACAAAAGAGGCATAAAAGGGCCAGAATACAGAAACAGTAAAACAACCAATATAAAAATAACAACAAAGCCCAATATTATCAAAGACAGTGCAATTATGTTGATGCGTAGGCACCTGATTAAGCAGAAATTATGCGATTACACTTTGCGGCATAATGACTCACGCCAGTTGCACAAAAAAGCAACAGTTCGGACAGACATAAGAAAATACTAACACAATGTAAGAATACGAGTATTGAAATAAGAGAACATGACAGCAAGATAAAAAGGTTAAGAAAATCAGTTCAAAGGCTGACTAACTGACGGCTTGACTGTCAGTCGTTGTGACTGGGCTTTTTATAAACATGATTTACATCAAACGAACAAATATATGACAGACACTTCCCTGTGCTTATTGCAATACTTTAATGCATTTATGTCACATACATATGCATGTATTTATGCAAATATATGTGTGCATGTTGCATGAGCCTGTTGCACGTAAATGTAAAGCATGTGTTCATTTATTATTTTACGTCGCAGTTAGGGTGCGTATGCGAGATTTACACATTTTTGTAATTCAATGCATTTTCAATGCAATTCTAAGCTTTTGCTTTACATTACATTTTGTCTTACGTGATTGTTGTGCTCGTACGCGTGTGTTTGATGATTCTTCATGTCGGCTGCATTTATTCTCACATGCCCTGTTTACTGGTTAAAGTGCACTTAGCATTTGAGTGCAATTGACTGACATCTAATGTGGATAAATCTAAATATGCCTCATTCGTCTATAATGAAATATTTTCGAACCTTGGTGAAGACGTTTTTCTCTTCGGTCAAGGCTATTGGAAATGAGTTGCATTATGAAATATTATTGAAATTACGTTATTCACAAGAGCGAGAAATCTTTGATATATGCTGATAAATTTTAAGACAATTTCGAAAACTATGCTGTACAGGGAAAATTTTGAGAGCGTAGTGAATTGATAGTGCTGTTAGAGTGAATTTCGGGTTGGACTTATTCACGTTTTAAATCCAAGGGGCTTTAAGATGAGAATATGCCAAAAAAATTTTGTTTATATATTTTATTTTATTGCACTCTTGACCGCAGTTGGAAGATATATTTATTTATAAAAATATTACATTTCATTGTTGATTCTTTAATATAAGAAATGTTTAATTACATATGCGGATTAGAGATTTTAGGAACTACACTTCATGAATCCTTAAAAATATTGTTATATTTCCTTTTTTCAATAATTGATTAATTTATTAAGGAGTTTGTGTTAAATTAAGGTGCACATTTCCTCGGATATAGTTTTTAACCGATTTACACCTTATGAATAATTGATGAGCCAATACGAGTTGCTTCCTTGTTTGTGGCAAAATAGGTTCTTGCATTGCTGATTCTATCTCCTAGTCATTCTTAAAAGCTCTGCAAAAGTCCTTAATGAAAAGATTTAATCTTCTGGTTTGTGTGCTTGTAGAGATTTTTTTTTGGCAAAATTTAGAATGGATAGATATAGTCATACTTTGACCAGTCAGATCTGTCGACTACACAAGTTATTTGTAAGGTCCTTCTATGGTTTTTCTGTAGCACCTTTGTATGCTTATTATTGTTTGAAGTGTACTGAACCGACCTGGGGTCATAACATTTGTCCTTGCTTAAAAAGGGGATACAAACAAATCATCTCCCACTTTCCCTTCTGATTTTCATTCGAAAATAGTCACTGAGATCGGATGGAGGCTGGTTCGGCATATCGCAAAGAACTTTTGGTGGTAAAGTGCCTGATTCATCCATAACTAGCAATGCCAATGTGCTCAAGATTTAAGGTATAATCACAGAAAGAGCGTGACTTTTGTTGACTTCTGTCCAGCGGGAAACCGCAAGTATGGAACGAAGTAGAGTATTGGGAAGACATATGAAGCTTGTAGGATTATGCTCCAATTTGGCATCAATAGTTCCTCTATAAATAGAAAACAATAGAATAGACATTGGGCCTGCTTGCCTATTCGAGTTTCAGGATAGATCTAGAATTATTTTTAGATACTGTCAGATAGTTTAATTACGACCCCATGGAGTGATGATAAAACAAGATTACAATTTATAAATTTCCTTCAGGCAACATTAAGTCTAGATGAGCTCATTGGGAACACTACTGCCGCGCATAAAAATGTTACTTACTAGAGTTTTTTGCGTTTCTACTTGTGGAATACTGATAAGTGACTAACCATAAGAACAATAGGCGGCTCTCTGCTCTACATTAACAGCACCTAGACTTACCAGATTCCGCCAATGAATACCATAGATTTCATTTATGAATTTAGAAAAAATTAAACACCCATGCTTCAGCAAAAAATAAAATCTTAATATATTTTCTCTTAATTTCAACGAAAACTTTGTACAATTAAAATAAATTAAAAAAATCCATGTTTTCTTATATTCATGTTATTTATCGGATAAGAAACATGACGTCATTTTTAATGTAAATAATAGACTCATTTGTTTAAAATATTTTTGCATCTGGGTTAACAAAAATGTTGCAATTACAAACACGTTTTGTGGCAATTTCTTTCTATGTAGTCCAATAACTATAATTAATAACCCCCATGTAAATAAATCTCCACACTCTCACGCACTCAAGGACATTGGTAATAAGATTATACTTTAAATGTAAAACTGAATTTCTTTCATTTACTATTGCACTCGTTATTAAGTACCTGCACATGCTTTTACAGCAGCTCAAGAACAGACACAATACAATGAGATGTGCGTGTCTATATCCTTGATGTACAGTCAATCACATTAGATTCAGTCTGCTTTACGTGTTAAAAACTTATATAATAAAAGTAAAAAAAAAGGAAATCGCAATTTTATCAAAAATGTTTCTCTTTCAAAGGAATGTTGTAGAAAGTGTAATTTTATAATTTATAAGAGGATTTAGGATATCAATTCATGTTTTATTATTAATTTTTGAATAAGTCTTTCTGTTGCATTATCAAAATCTTGGAAAATTTGCAGAAGAAATCCTGGTTGAGTTGATAGTTTTGCGTGAATTTTATCTACTGATTTGATTTTAGATTTAAATTGATTCTACAAATTTTAATATAGTCGAACGAATTATTTCTCTGAAACTTTTGCAATTTTGAATGGTTTTTTGTAGTTTTGATTAAAACAGAGAACAAAAAAGACGTTGGTATGATTCCAACTACTGTGTGATAATTTGATCTCCAAGAATGTCTTGTAGACACAGACGATAAGTGACTGTTTTAAAATTTTTTAAAATAGTTTAGTTTAATTCTTTCAATCAGCCTCGTATTCACTTTTTGAGTCCTCTATGATTGTACATTTTTGGAATATTCAAATATGATTGAATATTTTGAAGTTCCCATATTGTTTCTGAAAATTTTTTTTATATAAACACACTCGTTTTGATGCTTGGAAATCAAAATGGTTAATACGAACTGACCAATTGGGGATTAGTTTCAGCAAAATTCAACATTTTGGAAAAATAATAAATATATATCCATATAAGGAGGTGTTTATTGACGATTCACTTAGAAATCCATAAATATAATGTTATGTTTTGAAAACACTTGTGTGTAACGATGAACCGAGAATTTTAGATACATAATTGAAACATAATTATCTGATCCACTGTACGTACATCATTTCACTTCAGCAGAATGCAGCCACAACTTATTCGGTACTTTTGATAATTAATGAACACATAATATTGCAAGAAAACTATAACAACAACCTATATATACTTCATATATCAGAGATGTACACGAAAATACTTCTATAAACAATCACATAAATGCACCAAACATTTTTAAAATTACTATATGTGTATGTTGTGTATGTATATATAGGTGCTGTGTTATACGAAGGCAATCCAAAAATTCAATTTAAAAAAATATTTTCCATTAACTGGAGATTATTCATACGCTATGAACTAAGTTCACTATAAACTAAGTAAACAAAAAGTTCGAGCTGGGCAAAAATGTATAATCAGCGAAGTGAACAGAAGACAAAAAAGTTGTTGAACTGAAATAAATTAAACATATATACTATTAGGAGATTCTGTTATTTTCACATATAATTGACTTCACATATTATATTTGATAGTTTGTATATAAGTATGCGAAGTTAAGTGCATTAAAAACAAATTGGTTGTAGTCTACTGATGACAAGGCGGTGCAAAAATAAAATCATACTGCCTGGCCCACGATGTCGAACGACATCGTTCGCTTGCATTAATACGTTTGAAACAGCAACAAATTTTAAAATGTTGTTTTTGGTTTGAATGTATTTAAGCACGCGAAGGAAGTCGTTCGACATCGTGGGCCAGGCAGATAATTTGGATTGGCTGCCATTTTATCAGATGTTGCCAAATGTCACTGTGCTTTGACATGTATGATGCAGATATACAGAGAACTAGTTGCCAACATGCTATGGAGTGATTCACGCCTCAAGAAAGTGGAATTATTGTTACTGTTTATTTGACAAATTTTTAGTCTGCAGCTTTAAGGCCATATTTCTGTTCGGAGTGTTCCATGTGTTCGAATAACTCAGCGTTTAGCTGAGAACCTAATGCAAACTGGGTCTACAACGGATGGTGCAAGAAGTGGCTGGTCTCCTGCAACAGCACTAGACTTCTTCCTTTGTGGTTTTTAAGATCTCGCGCCTGCCGCAACAAACGACAAACCTTGCAAGTCTTGAAAGCTAACATTGAAGAAAAAGTCGCTAATTTTACAAACAACAATTCAAAATGTAGTAAAAAGAGGCAATTATGCAGCAGTTCGGTCCAGTGGTCATTTGAGCGATATAATTTTTTTTGCATTTAATGTCGCAAATTTTATGCAAATAAACGTTTAGCGAAAATAAAGATTTATTTTTATTTATAATGACATTACTATCTGCCACCTGGTGATCAACTAAGTCCACTAATAATTTCTTCAAAGGATCATGTGAAAATATCTTTAATAATTTCTAAAAGTATTTTTGGAACTAAAAATAAGATGAATTTTAAATGTAATAAAATTATTTCGTCTGTTTTTCTTGAACAACAATTTTGTTAATTGCTATAAATGCAACATGACCATATTAATACTTGTATATGGTATAAAAACAACTATAACATCGTCTGTGTAAAGCTTTTAAAATGTCCAAATTAATTTGCTTGCTTTAAAATGTTTGTATATTTTTGTTTTTGTTTATTCCTTTGACTTATAAAAAAAAGCACTTGCACTCAGGCATTTGCTCTCGTACAAAAAAAAAAAAAAAAAAAATTATAAATAATAAAATTCTTGGACAAAAATATTGCAAGTACACGTGTAGTGTGTGTTCTGCTGCATTTCATTTGCTCGTATCTCTTTTGCTTTTGCATTTTAGTGTATAAGTAAACTTTTGGAACAACTTTTATATGATATGCGTACTTTTACATATACTTTTGGTTACTAAGAATTACAGCAGCCACAAATGCAGGATATTAGTAAAAAAAATTCCTGCACAACTGGAATATTTAAAATGTGTAGCAAATATTTTATATAGTGACCACCAAAACCAAAACGGACTACTTGTTTTGGTTGTCCTTTTTGATATTATACGAATATTTTGACTAAATCGATGGATTACTCGAAAAGTTTCCAATAGTTTCTTACAGTTTGAGAAACCAAGTACGCTTGGCTCAAGATGGAATCCGGGTCGCTTATATATATATATCGCTTATATATATATATATATATATATATATATATATATATATATATATATATATATATATATATATATATATATATACATACATATATATATATATATATATATATATATATATATATACATATATATATATATATATATATATATATATATATATATATATATATATATATATATATATATATATATATATATATATATATATATATATTACATATTATTATTATTATTATTATTATTTTTTTTTTTTTTTATTAGTCCTAAGACCAGGTCGCTTGATTCGTTGAACGCTCATGAGCAAAAGCTTTAACTGCCTCAGCCGCCACAAAATTTTAAAAATCGACAGCACAAAATTAATATACAATAAAATACCTGAGCTTCCTCTTATTTGATTTAAGAATTTCAATTGGTCATACTTAAATTTTTAAGAACGATTAAGAAGAAAGTATTTTTTTTATTCCATACACATACACTGAGAAATATTTAAGCATGTCCACTATTATTGGTGAATACTAGTTCAATCGTATGCAAATAATAGACGAAAGCAAAAAAAAATTATAATAAAATTGTGTTATTTATAAAAAAAAATATTAAGGATATTCTCGCAATATAATACACATGTTCACGTTCCTTTGCAACTAAAACTAACTCAAGGAAATGCAGACATTCTTATAAGGCTTAAATCATAATGACGACGAGCTTTTTAATTAGATAACCTTGGTATATTGTAAGTTAGTTAAGGGAAGGAATCTTACCCTCTGTTTGTACTATTATATGTGGCTGAGAATTCAATGGCGCCTTTAAAATGGAACAAACAATAGTTGTGGCATTTAAGTCGTAGCAAAAATATTATTTAGAAACTAATATAACGTAATCTTGTGAAGTCTATGATGACTAAAATGGAATTAGTCAAAAAACCGAACAATTTGAAACTCAATTGATGCAAATGAACTATTAACAACGATACGCAAGTTATGGCAACAAGATTTAGAATTAGGGAAAAATGTGAAAAATGGGGTTTCTTCAATATACCTTTGTTTTTTCTCTCTCTTAGAATCTTTACTGATTTATTTGTTACCGAAAGGATGGACAGCCTCAATTTTTCTTGACCCAAGTTTAATATGGCAGTACAATATGGATGAAAGATGTTATCAAATGGCTTATTGCATCAAATGAGAAAAATTATGAATATAATTATTAAAAACCAAATACCAAATAGGATCCTTTCCGTAAATTAAATACACGTAGCTTAAGCCCACATAATAATTATTCGCTTTTAAAGAATATTGTTTGTATATTACACGCACACCCTTAAACATTTGCCTCGTCTGACTGTATCCTTAACATATTTTATATGTTGTCTAAAAATGTAGTTGTGATGGTGGTCTGAGCTCATATTTATGCACGTGGTTGCTTGCGGCCAAGTAAAATTATCTATTGTATATGTATGAGAAAGATTTTGTTGATTCAAACTGTGTGGCATATCCTTCATTACAGATACTCCTTTTCCCTCATATCCTGTCGTATAACATTTCTATCTTGTCTATAAGTTATTTTCCATGTTTATTTTTCATATATGTATGTTGATAATAAAACTTATATGGCTGTGCAAGTGAACATGCATATGGATGCATATGAACTACTCAGCGTATATGTATGTGCATGTGTGTGAGTGCATGTGGGTTATGATCAACTTTCCATTTTCCTGGCATCATCATAAGCATTTGTCTGTGTTTTCTTTATATTTTGCTGATATTCCAAGCGTTTGTGTAATTTTTTTTAACCCTTTTAACAAATAACCAAAGGCATTTGGTTATTTTTGTGTTCATCATGTAATTTACCATATTTTTCACAGCACAAAAAAGTATTTAATATGAAAAAGAGAATCTCTCCTCTGTGTTTTATGGCTTTTTTGTATTTCTACATATATTCTGTTTGATGTTGTTATTTTTAATATTTTTGTGTTTGTTGTTACATTTGTGGTAACCTTCTTTTACCTTTATGTGGGAAGGACATTTATGGTATTTTTCAAATATGCTGCTATGATTCAAGTGTTAAATATATGTGTTAGAAAATGTTTATTTTTAATTGTTTTTTTTTTTTTGGCTCCCACACATAGACGAGCTTGTATCAGTAATATCCTCACTATAGAAGACAATTGAAGAAATTGAAAGCCATTTGCAAAATAAATCTAAATAAATGGAAAATAAAATAATTATGAAAATTATATTTTCATCAGACATTAGAAAAAATTTAATAGCCAAAAATATAAACTGAAACTAGAGTGGGTTCAAAAGTAAATATTAAACAAAATTTAATCCAAATTTTATAATTGCAACAGATGTGGATTAAAAAATTTTAATATTTCCTAAATTTATGGTTTTTGCATATAGAAAAAATCACAATATTTGGAAACAAAACATTGGTAGTATTATTTCCTAAACGTCTATTTATTATGTATCGATTCATTATTAAGAAATTGTTAACCTATTGTTTGGTTACTTTCATGATATTTTCCACAGAGATGCTATTCATAGGATAGGAAATCTGGGGATCCTTGCATCCCTGATGACATTTATCATCATTTATATACAATACATCATTTAATACACATATTAAAATTTTTTGAAAAGTAATTAATGACAGAGGAGTACAGAAAAGAACAAAGCAAAAAAAAAACAAAACAAAACAAAATTAGCAAATTTAACTGTCATTGTGTTAATTTTTTTCGCATATGAAGTTTGGTTTTCTCTATGCATCGATGACAACAGTATGGATTTGGAAATAGAATAAAAAATTAATTAATTTTTCTTAGCTTATTTCAGAGTGTCATATTTCTTAATATATGTTTATTAATTAACAAACACAAACTGCGAAGCTACTTGGCTTATCTGCAGAGACACCCGGAGTCTGCGGCAGGAGTCGAACCTGCGACCTTCGGACTACCAGTCTAGTACACTAGCTACTAGTCTACGAAGGCACTCAATGGAATCACTCAATATGGAATCAAGGATTTATAAATTACTCTAAGAAAGTTATCATGTAAAGTTGCAGTCAAAACTTGTCGTTTTCTCTAAGAAAATAAAATGAATACAAACCAATGTTAAACAAATAAAGCACCCAATTCATTCTGAAATTCTGAAGCAAGGGCTTAAAACAAAAATATTAATAATATACGTTTATTACTTTGGCATTTTTATTTATTAATAGAATACGATATAAAGCTGCATATCCCTGTATGAACCTTGCCACATACTATGTACATTTGTTAGCAATACAGCAGTTTTTACGCCCAGCAGAAGGCTGCAACTCAGAAATGTTTTGGAAAGCGATGCTAATTTTTTATATACCATTAAGGTGAAAATCCTAGCACTGCCGAAGGCCACTAGGGCAGAAATTCGATAGAAAGTGGACTTTACTTTGACATACCTTAGAGAAGGAACTTCATTTTAATCAAATAATGAAAACAGCCCACGAAAAGCCTTTTCTTTTACAAACAAAATATAAGAAAAATACCAATTCACTGCGTGGAAATCAAACACAAAAATTGTGCAATTTTAGGCTAGCGTAGTAGCTATTAGAGTAACAAACATTTTGTTACAAATTAATTTCGTGCATATAACTGGGGGATTTAAACGGTAGTCATAAAGTCATATGTAGCACGGAAATATATGACTGCTATGAACAACCCGTCATAACTTTGTAAGCTATTTCAGAATTCGGTCAGCTGATATGAATATAAAACATTTATAAATATTTGACATCAAAAAAAAAGAAATTGAAACCTTTATAAAAATTTTGTTTGAAAATGCCAAA
The DNA here is from genome assembly GCA_963681545.1 of Germaria angustata. Classification (NCBI taxonomy): domain Eukaryota; kingdom Metazoa; phylum Arthropoda; class Insecta; order Diptera; family Tachinidae; genus Germaria; species Germaria angustata. The sequence goes on from OY813001.1 coordinate 39,618,213, forward strand.
AATAAGCGAAAAACTAAAATAATACACTGTTTGTGTGAAAATTACATCTCTATTAGCGACTTTTCTTCCAGCTAAAATATTAAGACATTATGACAATATGACTTAATAGCACACCGTTTGAATACCCCAAATATAAAATAATATTAAAATATTTAATAGACTATTGTGAAATCGTTATCATTTTACTCTGTCAGGAGTATGTAACAGGGTGTTGGTACTAAATGGCTGAAACATGCTTTTCTACCCTCAAAATTAAAATAAATAAAAAACAACAACTACGCTCCAAACTGTGTTTAAGAGTACAAAAGTGAAAATTTCATGATATAATGGTGAGAACGAATTTTAGGAATTTTTTTATTAAAAAATATATAACACTTCACGGTAATTGGATTTGTCAGGGGATTGTAAATTGTATTAAATTTTTTCTCATGGATTAGCCGATCAAAATTGATTTTTTTATTAAAATTGTCTACACTGCTACACCAACAACAATTGATGTGTTGTTTAGCTCTAACATTATATATAATAATTAAATTGCATAAACCCTATACTGAGTGTCATATTCACTAGAGTCGACAGGTAATAAAAGTCAGTCAGGCAGCTAAATGCTGCAACACTTTGCAGGTGCAATCACTCATTGTGAGAGTATTTCGTGCCGTTGTATGATGGTAAATTTGGCATTTTACACTTAAACAATTCGGTTGTATTAATACTGCTGCCTAATGCAAGTAGTTCTTAAGGAATTACATTTTCCTTGCATCAAGGATATATTTCAACTTTTTCTCTGCAGTTAAGTTAAGAAAAGCCACATAAAATTGTTTAGACTTAGAAAAAAGCAGTATTTTTTCTTTTTAGTTGTTAACTGAAACTATGACTTCCACATAAAAAAAAAATATAATTGTGGTATATTGGATAATTTTAATCTAAATACGGATTTTATATTGTTCATATGAGATCCTAAAATAGAAGGTTTTTATATGTGTGGGAGACAATATGACTCATTTCCTCTATTTATTCCTCTTAACGCTTATACTGATTTTAGAAGGATCTCACACGATTTTGTATGGTACGATTAGTAAAGCTCTCTAGCACTAAGACTGTAATGACTAATATTGTGTACTCACATGGAATCCATGATATGATTATAAGTATTTTTGTAAATTTTTCCATGTTTTCCTTTGCAATTTCCTGATTATGTCATACCATTTTCTCTTAAGAATTTAAATACATGCTTCAAAAATTATGTTTTGCTTTCCCAGCAATAAACTCGAGATTTTTAAACTACTCTCATCACGCTGTATAGATTTTCTCTGAATGACCCACAAGAATTCGCTGAAAACAGGACGGTTGCAACAACTCAAACACATGATAAGTCAGCGGAAAATTATATACGAGTATATGTTTCCACCACACCACACACACACCTCATACGTGTATAAGTATAACCTTATGTAAATAAAATATGCATTTCCGTTTTTTCATTTTCTTCTCTATTTAACTTGTCGTTTTTACCCTTTAAATAACAACCGCAGCAAATACTACAACAATAGCAGAAAGAACAGTAAAATATAACAAATGCCGAAATAAAATAAAAAGTTGCTGTGAACACAATGTTGTAATTCGATTTGGCACCATACGAAAACTTCGTTAAGTTTAATGTCGGCATTGTCACTGCGGTATCGCAATACCAACTTGACAAGGACATGCTACATGCCACATGCTATAAATCTACAAAATAATGCACACAGCTTCATACTACATATGAAAATGCTTAATTTAAATATAAATGCATTGATACAATCAATACTACTATACATGTATCTTTACCTTCGATTTTTTGTGTAGCGGGTACATGAGGCAATATGCACACCTTTTAATTTGATGGGCAATTTTTTTTCATATATATATATATATATATATATATATATATATATATATATATATATATATATATATATATATATACATATATAGAAAAGAACTTAAAGATGTCTGCTATGAACTAGTTCTTCTAATAACCTCTTCTAATAAGCTAGTATATTCAATTTGGCAAATAAAAGTTTATTCCGCCACAAATTTTTGAATAAACTCACAGATGACATCAGTTTTGTTCACAGGTTTTGTTGGTATCTCTTTTGGAAATATAAAAGATCTATCGGTAAAAAAAATAACAATAAAAAATTATATGAATGAAAGGGGTGCGGGAGGAAAATTTAAGCCAAACAGTTCTTTTCCACAAATTTGTGGGGATTGCGAGCTTTTTAAAACGTTATATAAACATTTAGTTTATTGAAAGAATTTAATATGTAAGAAAAAAAAATCAACAACAGTTTTTATCCTTTTTTAATTTGCCCACCATAAGGCAAGATACTTTGCCTCAAAATATACAAAAATGTCATAAAACCAACTCAGAGAAAATACATATAAACGTGGGATAAAGATCATGAGGAAAAAGGAAAGAACCATATAATAAAAAACCAAGGGTAATAAAAAAACTAAATAGACTTTTTAAAAACAGGCATAAAAAGCTCTAAGTAAAGCGGCATATGAAGCAGACAAATATCCTTAGGAAAATCATCAAATTTTATATTCAAATGGTATTGGGATGTGTTTGTGTGGGTTGACTGGTGTTGGGAGGCACTTTCATTTAATTTTTTTTTTTGGGTTTTGCTATAAATCGTAAAAAATGTATCAAAAATTTATGCTGCTTCTCAATTTAGCTGTTGAAAGGACTGCAATCATAAAAACTGTAAAAACTAATGCAATGTCAGCTTAAAAAAGGATATAATAAGTTTTTGCCTTTATTTAGATTTTATGAACGTGAGACTAATATGGCAAAGGTTTATGTTGTTTTCTTCCTTCTCGCAGCCATCAAATGTGGACAGAAATTCTTAATTTAATTACATTTAGCTGTTGCTAAATTGACCAACATAAAAATATTTTTTTTATTACAAACAAGATAATCATTGTGTGCTGTTGTGTTGTTACAGAATCATAAAATTATGCTTAAGGAGAGAAATATTCAGTAAAAAAAAGTTTAGAAATTAATACATCTAAAGCTTTTTTATTACACTTCAAGCCAAATTAAGGTCGTAAAAATATACATTAAAGTATAATTAAAATTAACTAAAATACTTTTGTTGGAGGAAAGTTGTGAAAGAAATGATTTTAAAACAAACAAAAAACGAAATCAAATATTTTTCCTAGGACATGCAATAAGCCACCATCCTGCAGAAAGTTTGTGTTAATTTTTCTTTAAGTTTTTATTCCATGATCTGAAATTAAAGTTGTTGTATGAAAATAAGAATAATATGGCAATAAAAATTAGCCATCTTTAAAGTCTATTATAAAATACTTTTAGCGAAAAATGTTCTAATCTTAAAAGTAAAAACCCATCCAATATTGAATAATATCATAAAAATTTTTAATAAACGCGACGATAGAAAGACCTCCAAGCAGGCGGAAATTATTGCAGTCGTTAGATTAAGCGTAATGCACTATGGCTATTCTTTTGCAAAAAGTCGCAAAAACAGATACGAAATAACCTCCGGTTAATTTGTGAGACATTTTTGAGGTGGAAATCGCAATTTTGCAGTTAATTCCATTTCCTATAAAATTTATTAAAATTTGTTTGAAAATAAACTTTAAGTGAAAATAAATAATTCTTCTACTTACAAAACGGTAAAAAGGTAATATCACATTTGGAACTGGCTCTCATTTTTTATGAATGAAAAATTAACTTAAAATTTTATTTAAAATTGCAAAATTGATGACACAACTATAAAAAATTATCTATAGCTCAAATGGCCACCTTCCGAGTTAATGCATAATTGAGCTCGTTTCACGGCATATTGAGCTCGCAAGCATCTGGCTCCGGATTGGCGAATTTAGCATTACTTTTGCTCCACCTTGTATATTTCTGGAATTCCTGAAAAACCAAGTTTAGTAGACTAGGAACCAAACAACTTTGCTTCAATTCCTTTACAATGTGAATGATTAAATATTTGAGTTCGTGATTCATCTCCTTTTATTGAGTTTAGAATATAATAAAAATTATTCTCATTTTACATATTTTTTCAACATGGAAAAATTAATACACGAACAAATCAGTGAAATTAAAATAGAAGTAAAATTTAAGAAAATTTACAAAATTTGAGTACAGCTTATTTTAAGAAAATTTCCGATATTAACAAATAGTTTTTCCCGGGAATGCAGTTAAAAATTCTCTTCACTGAAGTTAAACAAAATTTTCTGCAAATAATATTAAAAAAAAATTACAATTTTATTATCAAAGAAACAATAAAAGAAGATACTAAAAGCGTATTGAAATATTAACATATTGACAAATTTATAAAACTTTTATACTCGTAAACAAAATTGCTTTTGAACTAAAATATATGTTCTAGTTTTTTGATAAAAGTTTATTAATTTGAACTAAAATATTTATAAATAATGTAAAAGATCGAATTGTATATATAAAATAAATTTTTTATTTTTATTTATTTTTTATGGCATTACCTGCCATATAGGGCGCAGCTCAAAATTAATGATTTATGGGTCATCATTCACGTGTATGTTGGAATAAGCAGCTGCACGTATATATGATTGATGTCAAGCATTTCGATTGTATACTGTGGAATTTAGAAGTTTAAACATTAAAAGTTCACAACGAGAGAACTTTGCCGATTATAAAGTTCTTTATGTTAAAAATAGAAGAAAAAAACACGTGTAATCAATCAAAAATTGCTGTAGTCTTTAGAAGAAATTGATGATGGTGCAAGACTCGGTGATCGCCAACTCAACAGTTGATTAATAAATCTATAATTGCAGCAGTCTGATAGCTACAGGTTTTCAAAATCTCTAATAAACATGACTTGGTACAGCTACATGAATGAAACTTACTTTGCAATAATCAAACGCATAATAAATATTTATGTTTTCTTCAAGGATATTAAACAGAATTGAAACCCTTTTCTAAACTTTCCACTCTCTCAGTAATCTCTTGAATTTAATAGCTTTGATCAATCATTTTAACAGTTGAGGAGGCCCATGCCTTTCATTAATCGTCAACCACAAATTAGCTTAAGCCGCAGGGTAATTTAATTTTAATTAAAAATCTCATTCCTCTTCTTTTAGAAGGTAAAAATCGACTTTTCAGTTCATAAAAGTAGAAGTAGAAGAACAATTCTCTATTCAAAATATAAGATATATAATAAATAGAATAAATATTTTATACATAAAGCCTTCCCAAGTAAAGTAGTAAAAAAAACATTTTTTTCACTTTGAGGGGAAAAGTTGGGCAAGTGCTTTTAGTTTGTGCAGGTGATGTGCAATGCTCACGTGACTGGCATGAACATCAAGCGGACTTTTTCCTTCCGTCATATTAGTGTGGATGGCGTGAATATTAGGAAATTTGCGGTGCATGTGCGAACTACGTTAAAAATATTAGATGATTAATGTACATATATGAAATAGATGTGTACAAGCAATATTGTGACATCTAGGATCTATATACTTTCTGTTTATCTTTTGGACATTTCATGTAATGCGTTTAATATTTGCTTGTGTGTTACATTCATGTAAATTATAAGTATTTTTATGTAATCGGTAATTTTCTACTTTTGCATCGCGCAACGAACTTGGTCGAACTTTTTAGAAGTTTTTTGCACAAAGCCAATATCAAAATCAAGTCTGAGCCACCAAATTCATCGTATTTGGACATCTGTGATCTTTTTGTGCTCTTAAACCCATGAAATCATGGAGATTCATGAAGCAAGACTCTATCGCTAAAAGAGTTCAGGCGAATATGAAAAAGTACTTAAACGAAGTCCTTATCAGAAATGCTTCAAACACAAGAAAAATTGTTTGCACAACTATATTATATTTGAGTACGACTATATTGAAGCTGAAAACATAACTATGGTTAAAAAAACTATTTTTTGAGAAAAACAAAAAGTCACTATACTTTGCACATACACCTCGTATATAGTTTTCTGCTTTCCACTAACTGAAATATAATAATTTTGTATTGTAAGTAATTGTTAAAATTTTCACCACTAAATATAAAAAATTTTTAAATCTTGATGTTTTTAATATTTTAATAAAATCGACGAATGAACAAAAAATTCACGAAACGTCGGGAAAATATGAAATATATAACTTTTGAAATTTATTGTCATAAAAACTAAGGTAATACAAAAGGCACTTTTTTGGCACATTACCAACGAACTCTTAATTATCCATCAGCATTATTTAACAAGAAATTAACTCTAATTTAACAAATATAAAATAACAATTTCCTTGGGCCTAAATTTTACTTCAAAAATCGAAGAAGTGATTCCTTAAAATGTTTTTTTAAGTGTATGCTTCCATACAAATGTTAGCAAAAGCAATTGCTTAGAAATACAGGAGGTGCCTAATAAAACACGAGCATAAGCGTGGAGGCTCGTAAGTGAAAATCTTTTCACGCTTCCATCTTTAAGTTCTCATACGCTGAAATAAATAATAAAGTACAAAATAAAAATTGCAAATAAATGGTTATGAAACAACAGAAAGCAATAGAAATAAAAGCCAAGGCGTTGAGTGATGGTAAAACACATTGCGGCCTTTACATAAACATACAATTTTCTTTAAAATGCTTTTTAAGGCTTCATTAAAATAAGGGCACCAAGAAAAGCTGCAAAATCCTTTTTCTTGATTTTAATTTTATTCCTTTTTTATAATTCGCACAAGATGAAAATGAAAACGGTCAGAGAGAACGAAAACAAACCATTCATATCTAAGCCAGACTGTTAAGCAGCCATAATTTTTACTAGTCCGTGGAGTTGAATAGTGAGTGGGTGTTTAACAACAGAATTTAATGTTGCAGCGCAAAAGTGTTTATGAAATGTTGGTGGTGTGGCAAGCAAAAAATATTAAATACGAATAAAAAAGTAATTATTAAACAAACAAAAAAGGTAAAGAAATCAGAAAAACAAATGTGAAATAAATATTAAGCAAACTTTGTTGCAAAAAAATTGTGCATCACATTCTCATTCTTATTAAAAAAAACAATTTATGAGTCTGAAGCTATTAATATAAAATAAATTGAAGGACACTCTATTCCGAAGAATTTATTTTATATTATACTTTTAATACGCTACCTCAATGCGTTAATATAACAAACTTTTTAAAAACAAATATTTCTTCCTTCTTTTGAAATGGATAAGATTAATTTAAATTTATAAAAATAGCGCCTTTCCTAATTAAATGGCAAAAAGTCTTATATGAATAAATTTTCAATATTAAAGAAGAGAAAAGCGAAAATAAAACAGAAAAAATTATAAAATCATTGACGTTTTCTATGGATACCATTCTAAACCCAAGTCCATAAGGCCATCTGTACTCGCAATTTTCTCTCAACTGTTTTCTGAAGTGCCCCTTGTATTTCCTTTCATTTCAACTCAAAAGACAAGGAATTTTCTATTCTTGTATAAAACGTTTTGCTTGTTATTTAATTTTACTGAAGAAATTAGTTAAATGGACATTCAACATTTTCGAAGTGGTGAATTTTGAGATTTTTCGAAAAAAAAAAAATTACCTGTATTATTGAAAAAAAAAAATAAGCTGTCGTTTAGATCCAACACAAAATTTTATTCAGCTTTTAAGCTAAAAAAGCAACGTCAATATTAGAACACCCACATATTTTTATACGTGAAAACTAATCATTATCCTGCACGTAAAAATGAAATGTGGAAAATTCTACTATAGTATGATTTTTAATGCAGTTGCGATTAGAGTTCAAAGCGATTTACTGTTTCTACAGGCGAAAATATAAGTATATGTATATCCAAGATATTTCTTAGAAACTTTTTTAAAGGACTCTGTTTGAAATCAGTTTTTTTAACAGCAAAAAATAAAAATAAATTAATCCTGAGATTAATTAATTCACTAAATGGCAAAGAAAATCCACTGTAAATGTGGCAAAATTATATTAATTTTCTTATTTTAATAATACTTACTGAATAAAGATGGTATTATATCTCTAAAAAGAGAAACTTTAAAGCTGGGTTTTTCATGCTCGATACGTTGCCTAGAATAACTAAAAAAACGTGGAAAGAGTCAAAGTAGAATTTGCATGGCATACTAGAGAATACGATCCACTAATTGATAAAACAGTAAAATATCAAAAATTTAAGATATTTACCAAATTGTTTTTTTTGGTAAATATCTTAAATTTTATTTTTGAATAAAGAAAATAGTTAAATTATGTAGTAAAAGTTCAGTATAGAAAATAAAACATAAAATTTATGCAAATTGTAATTGAAGCATTATTAATTTTAAAAACAAGCTTGTTGCCGCCGTTTTTCTTTAAACAATCTCAGATTTTTCATTTTATTTTCAAACGAAATGGCGTGTCCCGGGAAATATTTTGTCACTGATTAGCGGTTTCGCAGGAAAACCTTAATGACACGTTGATATACAGTTGTGTACAACAGTTTTATAAATAAAAAAAAGTTCTAAGGTGTCTGACTCGATTTCTATATTCTAGATTAAAGAGAAACTTTAAAGCCATGAGAATATATGCATCTAATTATTTAACAGAAAGTAGCAAAGCACGGCTACGACAATATTAACTTTACAGCGAAAAATTCTAATCATCAAAAATTTGTTAGAAATTTTGAAAAGGATTAAATAAGAAGCACAATTTGTACATCAACTCTTAAAAGCTTATTACAATTAATATTACATGCTATTAATTGAATTATAGGAATTAGTTATTCAATAAATATTTTTACAGTCAAATTCGAATAAACGACATTGGAAAATTTTAAATATTGTTTTTTGTTTCAGCGATATTTTCGTTTAAATGAATTTCGGATGAGAGAAATCCTTTTCGCTTAAACGAAAATTAAATTATTATATGGTACATACTGAAAATAATACATCAACTTATAAATTAACATTTAATAATAAAATTAATAAGCAATGAATTTTGCTAAAAACTAAAATAAAATTATTTAAATGCCTCAAGAAAGAAGAAGGTGATATATTTCCTGGCAAAACTGACCATTGGTTAGTTGTTCGATTAGATCAAACTTATTAGAAAAGTTCACATAACCCTGTAACGAATTAACATTTTTTTTTTATAAGAGCGATAAATTGAATTCCCTTAAAATAAATTAACAATATAATGCACTAATTTTACAAAAGAGATCATCATGTATAAATTTTTATAAAACGAAACTTTGCTGTACCTTAATGCAACTTTTTAAACAAAGAGAACTATTTCTGTTTTATAGAGTTGTAACTGGGATCTTTTCATATATATTTTTGAAACAATTTGCTAGTCTGACAGTCACACACAAACAATAGACAAGATTGTTTAACTTTAAAATATATATATTAATTATAATATTTTTATATTTGATATCAAATTTCTTTAAATTACACAAAAGGAAAACTCTAATATTGAATTTTTTTCATTCTGTTTATATTTATTCATACGTGTACTTATCATTACATTTTTTTCTTTTTTTTTCATATTGAAAATAATTTATTACATCAACGGAAATATTAAGTTGTGATTTGTTCTGCATGTCGCAGTTTAAGTGACGCCAAAGTTTTTCTTGCCACTATTTGTCCAGAATAAAAATTTTATACACACACACAAAAGTATTTATGTATTAAATAATATTGAAAAACTAAATGTTTGTGGTTTCATAAATCAAACTAAAGAACTGAGTTTTTTGCTTGTAATAAAATAAACAAGATGTTGTACGGCCACCTAATAGAGAATGTCCTTTTCGGTTTTTATTTTCTTCTTTAATTTTCCTGCTTTGCTTTGTTTTACAAAACTTTGTTTAAAAGACATATACAAAATAACCCAACAAACAATGCATTCCGGGGAAAAATGTAAGCACGACCTTAAGCAAATATTAAAAACAATCTTTTTTCGATTAACGTTTTTAACGTTTTCGAATGCCCAAAATATGATATCGCTTCTAGTTGTGATTTTCAAACTAAAAAAAAAATATTATATATGATTATCAAGAATCCTTTTTGAAAATGTTGTAGGATTTTTGCCTTGATATATTAGAGGAAATAACTTCTAATAGTATTTTTTTAAAGTACAGGATATTTGTACGAAACGTGAGTAGTTTATTATTTATTTTTGTTGAAAATTTATTCTGACAGCTGGTTCTTAACATTCGATTAAATTATTTTTAATAAACCTGGAAATAAATTCTTTGCCACACAACGTTATGGTGACAAAGTCTTTAATCGTGTGAACTAAACACCCACCAAATTATTACCTCAAAGAATCATATATTCATTAAAAAAAGTTTCCAATAAATTTTTTCCATTACATTAATTTTGATTGAAATTCTAAGTTTAACTACTCTAAATATATCGTTTATATATATTTTTGCGTTCTAATGTTAATTTTAAAGGAACCGTTGAAATTTTTAGTAACGACCATCGTCCCCGTTAAACTGCATAAGCTCGGCTGATTAAATTATTTTGACTAACAACAAACTCAATTGCATCAATATCAGTGAAAGAATATAAAGTTTTTTTTCAGAAAGCTGCAAATAGAAAGACTGTTGCATTGTGAAGAGAAAATAATTAGTACATCATTATTAGTCGAGGAGTTCAGGAGTTACAAACACATAAACACACACACAAACAACGCTTAAAATATCCTTCCATTTAGGTGAACGGTTAAGGTGTATTCATACATTGAATTCAATTGAAAATTTTTACCGAGACAAATAAAATATTCAAATTTTTAATTTATGAAACTCTGTCTTCAATCATACGAAGCATGCAAAATTTTAAAAATATATTTTATTCTTTTCGATTGCTGAGAACAGCTGGCATTTTTACAATATATTTAAACATGTTTAATTGAGGTAAATAAATTTTAAATTGAGTTACCGGCCTAGATACCTTTCCAATTTAGCTTGCCCAATCGGTAATTTTCAGCATAAAAAGGTTTTGACTAAAAAACTCATATATTTAGCAGTTTTGCAAATAAAATACTCGTATGTTTCTAAAAGATATATTTTAAATATTTTCAAAAATATATATATTTTTTTTAATACTGCCATTGTAATGAATTTTCGTTTCCCATATAACAAACTTCACAAGGGTGACAAAAAGAATTTGACTCAATTTGTCATGCAATTATGCTTAATTTGTTAATTGAGTTTTAAATGATAAATTGAGCTCAATTCTGGTTTAAGTCATAACTCTGTAGAGTGGTCATTTGAGGTGCATTTGTAAGTATAATATAATTAATTTTACAAATATATTTGAATTTAAACTTTTTTTACAAAATGGAAATACAAGAAATGTACCCGCAATTGAGATATTTTAAATCCGGAATTAATCACGACATAATTTTTAATTAAAGACCATCGAAACAAAGATGGTTGCGACTAATCTATGCATATACGGTTGGGGGGAATCTAATCAGGTAAAACCATTTTTATTAAAATTTAAGTTTATCAATCGTAAATGAAAGCTCTGGTTTAAGTGGTCTGAACATATAAGAGCGCTATCAAGCTTTCAAAAAAACTTCCATAATTTTCCAAAAACAGTTGTTTAATATAAAAAAGGAAATATCGCAGAAGACGAGTGTGATTTAAAGGCAGACTAAAATTTATTAAGTAAACACTTCAAAGACTAAAAAAGCTTCTATAACACATTTTTATAATTTTATTTGCCATAAAACTACATATTAAAGCTCATTTTTGTGAAATGCTTTTATTTGTCTGCCAAACGAACACAAATCACCAAAATCATTTGGTTAAATAGATTTTAAATAAGTAACGTCGGGTATTTATGTATCACTTAAGATTCATACTCGTATAAAAAAAGCATTGAAAACATGGATTTCGTATTTGGGAAGTCAAAAACTGGCCTTTAGTGCTGGATATCGAAAACTCACATACTTAATTGTCATGGTTTAATTAACTATAATAAATATCCTGGACTTAGATCTATATAACCCGGGAGTGAATACCACTATTTCTTGTTAGAAATTCTGTTACATCTTTGGACATATATTTCAGTGTATTGAAACACACTCTAAGTCGTGGATGGAAATCGAGCCTTCTACCTCCGCAGTTGTGCCCTCCAAGGAAACCTTATTTCAAATCGTGTGTTTTTGGTGTCTTAAACATTGGCTGGGTAAATCTTAATATCATGCGAAATTGTAATTTTCTTTTTCGACAATAAAATAAATTAAAAAAATTAAAGAGAAGAAAAAACATAATGTTTGTTGTTCATCTGGTGCTGCATCGCTCAGTCTTTTTTCTAAAAGTCTTCTTATGTTTTTGATAATTTGTGGTATGGAGAATGATGCATCTGCCATGTTTTCACATACAAGTTTCCTTATTAAGAACAAAACAACAGACGTAACATGCTTTTATGAAACTTTCTTAGTTAGAACACCCTACCGTGGACAAATTCAGCACAATGCAACATGATCGTTTTGGTTATAAAAGTTCGAAAATTATTTTTATAATCCATTTGAACTCCTTGGAGAATCAACTCAAAATCTATTGCTGACTATATTTTCATGAGGATTTCAGGATCAGGATTAAGGGTCTTACCGCCATATCAGAACAGTTAATAATTTAATTTACTTAAATACGCAAGTAGTATAAAGTAGTTTCGTATAAAACTCTTTCTAAGTCCTACATCCTTGAGGCACCACAATTGTTTTATTTCAAGATCATTGCCAGAATTTTAATGATTTTATATAAATTTTGTGTTGTTTTATCTGTCCTACTATTACCACTAACTGCCACAGTAAGATGATTTAATTCTCTGGTATGAAGCACTAGTGTGTACGTGCAACAACAATCTCATAAGTCTGCTTTACGAGTATTTTCATGGTGAAATGCTTTAAGGAGCTTTATTGCTCTGCGTCTAACATTTATCATTTTTATTATACACAACGAAAATGTTCATTTCTTTTTTATATTTTTTTCCCCAAAAATCTTCATCGTCGCCTTTTGGGTGTGCTGTTTTCATTTTATATTTTTTCAGCAGTTTCTTTTCTTTTTACTGAAACAAAAGGATAAAGCATTAGAGAAAAAGGAACAGACATTATTCTCGATACAAACGTTCATACGGACTGTCTTTTATGGTAGGAATAAGTGAGAATGAAATAAAAGAAAACAAGTACAAAACCTGCTGGATGGCTAACAGCAAATGCCAGTTGCAGAGGCATAGACTTGAACTTGACTTTATATTTTGGCTGTGAAATTGTATTTAAGTTTGTTTAAGTATTCTTTCTCTTTGAATAAGCGTGCAAGTGTGAGTGCCACAGGAAGTCGTTTGTGAACTTTGTCTTTCTTTAAACATTTAATTTTTGTCTGTTTCCTTTTGCGTGTACGAACGCGCTCCCATATGCACACATGCATAATACTTTCTAAATCTTATTGCAACTATATTTGAAAGAGTATTTGTGCTTTGCCTCAGTATGCGTGGGTGTTTGGTTGAAATCTTTTGTTGGTACGAATATAATATCAATTGTTTCTCTTCTTTGTTTTTCCTTTCCTCTCAAGAACCGGCAATCAGTTTTTCTTTCTTTTGGCATATTTCTTTAGCCTGGTTATATATCTTATTTTACGCTGCAATAGAGCGGAAAAGTGTTTCTTCATATGTCTGACTAAATGCCGCTGCACGTCTGTGAAAGCTGCTTTAATCATTTGATTGAAGAAAATAAATTTCAACCAAAAAATTTTATTTATGAATTTTAATTATAATGATCTTATGTTTCTAACAAATATTTAAATATAGCTTTTTGAAAGATTATAAACAAAAATGATGCTACAAAAAGAGAGTAATATATTTTCCCTAAGACACAAAAAATAATATATAGGAAAACTGTTTTACATAAATAAGATCATTTAACATTTTGCTTATATAAGTCTTTCTGCTTGATTTTATAAATTTCGTTGAAAGTTTTTCATATAAAACGAAAACAAAATTGTGTTTTTTGTTATTGTTTTCGATATAAATGGCAGATGGAAATATTCATTTAAATTTTTAATATCAGGCAGTTACTAAAAAAAAATATTTAAAACCATATGAAATATAATTTTTGAAAGAATATGACAAAATAAATAAATTGTTCAAGGTTGAAACTATATTAACATTTTTATTACCTCATTTGAATTCTGGTGGAAAATATGTATGTCAAGTAGTTTAGGATGACTTACCAAATCTGAAAGAAAACAAATTTGTTTAATTATTAATTCGTTTTTATTATTATATTATGAAGTATATATTATCAATACGTATATATAGATAATTTTTATTTTCATTTGCTTCTGTTTTTTAATAATAATAATAATTTTTAATATTGCAAGTGTCATAATAAAAATTTTCATTATTGTTTCAGCATTAAAAGCTTTAACTTTTAACTCTTTAGTTGCCAATAACTATTTGCGTATGATTAATTGATATTCCTCATACGCATGGTGTGACCGTCATGTATGAATAATGGAGTCCCAAGTACAAAAATATTGTAGCGTATGAAGATGTTTGCAATTGCAAATGTTTTCAATTAATTGTGAATGAAGTCTTTTTCTGGTTTTTGTATTAATACTTGTTGCTTGTTCTCGTAATTGTGTTACGATTTTTCGTGATTTAGTTTTCGAAGCTTCTTTAAAAAATTTTAATTTAAATATATTAAAAATGCAAATACGCTCTTATTTGCAATTGATTTTTGCGTTTATATTAATTTTATTTTCCTTGCGTTGTTTTCAGCTCTCAGCTTGCGAATAAATGTTGCATACGTACAGGATATATAAATGCAAAGATCTATCATATACAAATGTATGTATTTTGCTCTTGTGAATTGAAAATAAGCTAAACAACTTACCAAATAATTTGATGCAAAACACTTTACGTTAAATAGTGACTTGGATTTATGTGTTTCTTTTGATTGCAAGCATTTATAATAAGAACAAATTATAAAGTGTGTTTTTATTTACTTCTTATTTCTGTCAATAAATAAGGCGAATGATATCATCACAAAGAGAGATATGAGATCCTAAATATTTAGGTCTGATAACCTAAGGTTAAAGCAAAAAATAAATAAGTTAATTTGACCAGTTTTACGTATAGTTGGTGGAAACATTTAAAAAAAATCGTACTCGAGCTGATTGCAATTTCATGCCATTATCAATGACGTCACAGCCCCGTTAAGGTTAGTTTCGGTAAATGTCTGAAATAAATTAAAAGTAATAAGACATTTTTCCTTTGATAAACCTTTTGCTTATTTTACTTAAATCAACCATCAAACCATCAACCATCATATTTTCACGTTTGAAATGACTTAAAATAGTTCCAATGCCATCATTATAATTAAAGTAGAATTATTTGAAAGGTCGCATTGCAGTAACTTAAATTTCAACATGGAACAACTTGTCCGACGATTAAATTTAAGCTTAAGCGAAAAAATACCACAACACTTTGGCTGAAATAACAGCATTGACTGACATTGCACTTGAAATTGCATTACCACATCTTTATTTTAATAAATAAAACTCATATTTCGTTCTTGCCCAGAGGGCAAAAGAAGACGTATCCTTTACATACTTTCACATCATACACAGAAAACAATCACGGCATTTCGCACAACTTACGCACTTAACTATGTGACGTTGCGATAAACTGTATCATAATAATAACAAGCCATGGTATGCTGTTGCCCAGCCGTCACACATAATGTTGCACAAGCTGTTGCAACTTATCAATTTTATATTATGTCTTTGATACCTTGCTACATAAAATACAATAGAATCAGTGATGTTTTAAAGTCATTCAACAATAAAAATAGACAGACAAGCACGCAGAGCGAGCCAGATACGAGTAACCGGATATGGTTTTAAATTGTCAGTCATTTTTGACAGTCGAGCTTTTTGTTGTTTTTGGAGTTTTTGTTTTAACATTATTGTTATATTATTACTTAAGCCTTTATTATATAAACTTGAAAAATGAGGCAAAAAGAGAAAGTAATGAAAAGAGATGGCGGTAGAAAATGTTGCACTGCAAGGGGTAATTAAGAATATTAAAAACTTGAATTTTGAAAACTTTTAAAAACTTAATTACCCTTTGAATAACTAATAGACAAAGTTGATTTACAAATTGCATACATTTCGGGACAGCTTTATTAAATTTTTTAATTATCAGTGACTTTTTTAATAATAACTAGTACTATTATTATTGATGACATTGGTTACACATTTTCGAAGATGGTAATATAACACAGGCTTTTTAATATCAGTTTTATTGGTAATTGTGATATGATCGAAACGCCACATTTGATGATTGGCAAGTTCTGGTTTTTCTAAATGAAATAAATGAAACTGCTGCTATTAGCATTAAATTTTTGTGATAACAAAACTACCACAAACACCTTAAAAATAATTTATTTTTTTATTTGTATTTATTCATACAAAAAATATACGTACTTGTATCAGTTTTACTTGATTAATAATGATTTCAATTGCTTTTGTACTATCATTATTTACCAAATAATTATTGGCAGCAAATTTTAGTTGCTGTCAAATCAGTGAAAGAAACGGAAGTTATTACAAAGGAGCGACAGTCTATTTAATCCCAAAAATCTACTAGTGCGTAATTACAAATTTTTGAGAAGTCGATTTGATAAAGTTTTAAATTATTATACTTTTAAAATCTGTGGCAAAATTTCAAAACACCTGCTATTGTAAGAAAATATTTATTTAACAAAAAATTAAAGAAAATATAATTCTTTCTCATTTACACACATAATTGCTTTTTTTGCAAAAAGAAAACCTAAAATATGTAATTTTTCCGACATATCAAAGATGCGAGAAGCTTTCAAATTGGCGATTAAGCATCTAGAAAAAGATAATGACAAACCTTAGTCAAAATTATAGTAGATGATCTTTGATTTTCATTACTTTCGTATCATAATCCCAGCACTTTGAAGACGTTTCGGAATCTTTTTCTGTACGGGAAAGTTGGTGGGGAAAGCATAAAATCTTATTAAAACAACAAACCAATAAATATATGCTTAATTGTAATTTGAATTTTGACTAAAAACTTTAATATTTGTAAATTAAAATTAATAAATAAATTTAAATCCTGTGGAAAAAAAGAGGTTTTTCTAAAGGCATGATATTTTCATTGCTGCCACAGTCCTTGTTTGCACCTTTTTTCGATTTCCTAAGAAGTTGAGTTGTGAAAATTTTTTATGAATTTAGAAAAAAGTATGCAGAAAATAATAGAAGTTATTCTTAAACAATGACAACAGTTTTTATACGCTAGTAGAGTTTTCCTACTTCTCAAAACGTTTAGTTGGAAAATTTGTTTTAAATGGATAAGAGTATTTATTTTTTAGATTTAAATAAAAAATATATTTTTTCTTTCACATAAGAAAATTTTTTTGACTATTTACAAATTTAATTCTTTTCAAGACTTCTATATCTAGTAATAAATGTTTAATATTGAATTTGATATTCAATACAACTATATTCCTTGGTATGTGAACGTACGCCTAGTTTATAATTTAGTTAAAGGTATTCAAGAAGAGAATTTTGTAATGAAAAGTCAATATTAAAAAGATTCGAATAGTTGCCAAATTCGCATTTTTTTCTTTAGATTCCCTTGGAAGAAATTTTTAACTGTGTCTCCCTCCAAAATATTATTTTTTTAACTACCTTTCCTCCTTATATACTAACTTAGTTATGTTTTATATACTCATTTGGTTGTGATGGTAAACGCGTTGACTTTTAAACATGTCATGATGAAATAAGACTCCTGAGTTTAAATTCGAGCGACTAAAAAAAACTGTTGGAGATGGAACTGCTGTTACGCTCTTTCCATTAAATTTTCCTTAGCTTTTGTTAAAATTTGGCGTGAAGGCAAAAATGACTGCTACTCAAACTCTATCTAACAGGACGAAAATCAGGGATGATAAGGTGATTGAGGCCAGAGCTCCTCAGGGCATCATTTAATTTCCAATATTATAGTTGATATATGCCCCCTATGTGCCAGTAAGTACATACGTTGACAAGTGAACACTCGCCAATGGCATCGTATTTTTACACCATCTATGAGACATGGTAATTAGGCAAAATTAGCGATCAAAGCAGTCCAAACTACTTGAATTATTGGAAAAAATTCTGCACTAAGATTCGTAACCGAATCCATTATAGAAAAATTTCAAAGGCAATAATATAAAAAGCGATTATGACTGCTCACTAGACCTACACATTTAATTGATTGAGGCTGTGGTTCCAAAACATGGAAGAATATATGTAAATAAATTTGAATACCATTCAAACCAAATGACCTGAAATATTATTAATGTGAGAAAATTGAAAATAATCACTGAAAAAGTTACCGCAAGTAGATCTTTTTTGTGTGGCATTAGTTGGACCTAAATCACTTAATATTTTAGAATCCAGATTTGAACACTGTTATTATTAGTTCAAATCTATTCTAAAAAAAAAAAAAAAATTAAATTATGTAAATGAAAATTTAATTTTTAAAATATACTGTAGGACGTATCAGATGAATATCCTTTTAAGTAGCGATTTTTCATAACATATTAAATATGACATTAAATCCCAACAATGGGACTCAGAGAATATCTTGAGAATATTTGTGAAAATCTTATGTTAAAGTTATTTAAAAATATATGAGTTTCTTCCATTACTTCCATATCACAATTTGAAGATTTTATTGACTTCTGTGAACGTTTTTTTTTTTTAAATCATATTTTGCGAAATTTATATATTTTCAGTGTATTAATAAATATCTCCTTTGGTCAGCGACAGACAGCGACTAGGAAAAAACGGTCATGTTTATTTTCATGTAACAATATTCCCTGATATGATAAATGACACCATTATTATAAATCATTTCATTTTGACTCTCACCTACACAAGTGTGCAGACGAAAAATTACACTCTGTACAACGCGATACATTCAAGTGCAGGACTTGTATTATTTGTGATCCAGACGCACAATCAGCAAAAATGTAAAAATTTAATCTGTTCCCTTGTATGCAAGTCCTGACATTGAAATTTATTTTTTTATGTATATATAAACACATACATAAGTACATTAAACACATTTAAAATAAATAAAACTCTTGTAAAATCAGTAAATTTAACAATAAATTTTGAAACTTTTAATGATGTCGGCATCTGTAAAAAGTCTATAATTGAGTACAGAAATAATAGCAATTAAATTAGATAATTGAAACTTCTCTTAAAGAAGCCATTATGCTAAAATTAAGAAAATAAATTAACAGAAAATAAGAGCAGTTTCATAAAATTTCATTAGGGTCATAGGAAAAAACGTCAAATCCTTTTACCATATCTTGCAAAATTTTGAAGCTTTTGTTTTAAAATAGTCCTTTATTACTCTGCAATATTTTTTAAATATCACACACACACACACGTATGTATATATAATATAAAAATTTCTTGCAATGCAGATGCTGTTGATATATAAAGTGCTACATGTTGCGTGCTTGTGTATATATGTTTGCTGCAGGTGTTAATCATTTTTTCATTGTTCGTACAACATACAACGTATTCGTGCTACAATTGCTGCATTCCCACATCAGCTAAAGTTCTTTTTAAAGTGCTTTATTCTCGCTGTATTTATGGGTTTTTTAACCGTCTCGTTGTTGGCTCATTTTGTTGGCTCTATCTAACTGTCATGGCGTGCAATATTATCATCGTCATCGTTATCATTCATTCTTTAGCCACAAATAAAAAATAATATATACGCATATCAACAATTTCTCAAATTAAAATAAAAATGCATAAAAAACAGATTTTTAAAATGCTTTTGTGGTCTTAATATTCAAGTTATTGTTTGTTATTGGCATTAAAGTCTATTTGGTAAGAGGAAAATGAAAGGATGTGCTGTTAATAAGTATATTTTTCATGTGTAGTAAAAATATTCATAAATGGTAGTAAAACTAGTATTAATGGTAGTACTAGTAATCACTCTATCATATATAATAGCAGTGGCATTAGTGACATTTATACTAGGAAGATAGATATTGATTAGTGGCAATACTAATGGTAATGCTAGCAATAGGGTAGTCCTTAATTTTTCTGATGCAAAAAATTTTTTACATTTCTAATATTAACTGAATTAAGAGTGTATAAACTGATCTTAGCTACACATAATATGATGTATAAGACAGTCAGACACTGCTTACAGTTCTAAAGTTGGAGCCCTGAAAATTTGGACATATGGGACACTTTTATGTAAAATTGGTAGCATTAAGCACTTTGTTACTTTGAAACCCCTTATTAAATTTGGAAAGCATTAAACTTTCTCTTTTTAAATAACTAGTTTGAGTTGCTTATCTTTTCGTTCTAAGGATTACAAAGATAAAAAAAATGTCCTTCATCCTCATAATTTATAAGAAAAAAAAACACATTTTCCAGGTACCATATGGCTGAAAATTTAAAAGTTCGCTTTCAATAGGCTCAAAATATTTTACAAATTTTTTAAAGTGTTAAATAATATATTTAAATATAAGACATATTTAATGCTTGATTTTGTAATTTTATGTGGGTATATCAACCATTTTCTGAAAATCTCATACCAAGGCATATTTCATTGGTAGACCCGACTTCCAGCATTTTCTTGCCTTCTTGAACATTGATGTTGAGGAAGTGTGAGAAACATAAATTTTTAAATCTGACTGATATTTATATTATATTCGAAACTGAAATTTCGTTCTAACACACTTTGATATTGCTGTTAAGATCCATAAAAATCATTTCGCTTTTTATATACTTTCTTTGGTCCCAAGTGTGCTCAATAGATTATATTTGATGAGTATTTTCAAATATTAGCAGCCGCCATAAAAGTGGTAAAAACATATAAATTAACGCTAATGATGACAGCGTAGTGATCATAGAAAACAGTTCTATTCTTATCTGCTACTGTTATAATTGGTGTCCATCTCTCTTAATGAAATTAATTTGAAAGAACTATTAACCTTAAAATTAAGTTCAGCACTCAAAATTAAGCGAAACGAATAAAATTTTCAGTTTAACTTCACATTTCGAAAAAAAAATAAATAAAAAGTACTAATAGTGCAATTCGTATTAGCAGTAGGAAGTAGTAGTAGTAGTAGTAGAAATACTAATAGTAGTAGTTTAAGCACTAGTGTTGGTAGTAGTGGTAGTAGTAGCATTAGCAAAGTAATAGTAGTAGTAATAGTACCAGTAGGAGTAACATTAGTAACGATATTATTTAGCCACGCATAGTACGACATTTTGCGATATAGTACACAGAGTGGTCAACATGTTTTGATAGGATGTGTTTTGTAAGTAGGGTTTTTAATGAAAAGATGCTAAATGGAGGCATCTAAAATACGTAAAATCAGGCACGTAAAATCAATTGTAATTTATCAGTAGTATTAAATATTTCTTTGGACTTTAAACATTTTACAAAATTTTAAATATAATTGTTTGCAAAATGTAGTAGTCATTTAGTCTATCTCTCCGTATATCCTTTAGAGTATAAATTTATATTCGAAATGGCTGCATCAATAGCTTTGACACTGAAATCAAACTGCATAAATCACTTAATAATTCGTTGTTAAAAAATTAAATAAAATTGCTTAAGGAAATAACATAAACATGAGTTTATAATTGTCAATTATCATTGTGCATTTCCATTAGCCTTTACGCATGTATTCGAATGTTAAAACTTTCAATGAAAATAAAAGTTGGCGTTTAATTTTGTTTTAATAAATATTCATGTTCAAAACATCATTCGGAACACTTAAATTTATTGTTATAAAAATGAGTCTTTATATTACAATAGAATAAATTAAAACTTAATCAAATCATATCAGAAAAGTGCTTTTAATCTGTTGGAATTTAACCACTGCTATTTATCTTAAAAAATTTATATATTTAATAGCATGTTGAAGGAACATCTTAAACCAATAATTGCTAATTGAAAATCGACAAATACTCTAACACATGCTACGTTTTTATTTTAAGCAATTAGTAAAACAAAAGATTATGAAAAAACTACTTCTGACGACTTTGTGCACATGAAGGATTTCAACTAATATAATCAACATCCTTTTTATCTGTTCCGGCTAAAGGCATGCATGAATTACGGTGCTCTTAATAACATCAGGAACGCCAACATCCACAGCAGTACATCGTCATCAGCACCATCTTTATAATCATTAGCATTATCCACCAACAATGCAGTGGTTGTTATAGTCAGCTCGAACACGTTAGAAATAACAACTGGACACTAGAATGAACTCCTGTTTCCGGTGTTAATGAACTAAACATCCTGCTTAACTGATGTTGTTCCCGTGACGAAAACAACGGTTTTTAGCTTAACTATTGAACGTTTATACCAGAAAATGAATGAAGAATGATACAGGAGAGAAAGTAAATTAAAAATAAGAAAACAAAGTCATGATGAAGAGTTTGTTCCGCTATAGGAAAAACTTAAAATAGATGTGCAAAAAGCACACAAATGGTTAACGAAGCGAAACAAACAGAATGCAATGAAATAAATTTTGAAAAAAGTAGAGGAACGAAAGGAAAAAGCAAAAGGATTTTTCAACACTACGAATAACCCACTATGAACGTATATAAATTTGTGTGAAGGTTTAGAAAATTAATAATTATTTGCAAGAAGTAGCGAAGAGGCAATTTTATATAATTCATGATCTTAAGGCTTATGATAACAATATTATTTTATAGTACACTGGGGCAACGACATATAATCAACGAATAAGATTCTTAATATTTTAAAATTACTATTTTTAATTCAGCTTTTTATTGTTTACCGTGCAGAGTCTTCATCCGGTAGGAGAGTTACATTAGTGGTCACTAAAAAAAATGATTTTATGCATCTGGTGACTGCAAAAACATAAGACTGTGTGGTGTGGAAAAACTATGAAGGCCCTTCACTTACGGTTGGCCAGACTTATACATAAAACGACAAAAATTGCTAAAGCTTTTTTATGGTATTTACGTTACGGAGACTTATCAGAAAGGCTAGTACTTTAAATGTACTTATCTTGAGTTGAAGATCTTCAAAAATATAAATTATGTCTTAACATATTCATTGCTTATATATGAAGCTTATAAAAATATCCTCCTATTTCAAGGACTCATATGTAAAAAATCAATTTTCATTTAATAAAACAATTAAGAAAAAAAGTCAGTTATAGTCCTCGATATTTGAGAAATCATATGTACGTGTCAAAGATTGTGGGTTAAGCAGTATTTCTGGTACATGCAACAACAGCTGAGAAGCTGGGATGTGATTTGTGTCGCTATCATAAAGAAATTAAAAGGCGTTAGTTAGACAGGCCTCCTCAGCACTCCTATACTTTTCTGCACAGAAAAAATTACTGTCAAAAAAGGCTTTTCTAAAGTAAATTTTATTTTCGGTCAAATTTTTATATAGAGTGCAAGAAGAAGTATTTATTTTTCACTATAATTGTTGACAGAATTTTCAGAAGTCTTTGTTGGTCCACATTTACACAAAATATTTACTGATATTTTTTCACATGCTTCTTAGTACGGAGATCGTAAATATGCCTTCAACTGTCAGGTCGATGCATCCCTAAAGGAGCAAGTGTGTTTCTCACTACTACACTCTGCTATAGTAATAAGAGTTTTTAACAAGTGTCGCACGTAGTGCCGGTTCAAGGGTGAAGAAACTAAAAATGTTGATTTCGCGCATGCGATAGTTAGACATAATTAGGACGATAATATAATTCCTGAATTATAGAATTTGCTAATAAGAATTTTGGGAACAAATTCTGATTAAAGGAATTTTTCATATTTGGAATAAAGAAAATTCATTACAAACGGCCAGTATATGCCCCTGTTACAAATACGTTGCGTTTTTTTATCAAAATTATCCACAACTGTCAGAAATATTTAAAAAGTGGCAGGTGTAATAGTTTATTTATAATTACTGAAAAGGTTCAAAGTCAAAGCAAAGAGCAGTTGACATTAAGCTTTTGTTTTTGAAAGAATTCGAAAAATTATAATAATTTTCTTTCGATTTTTTTACAATTATTATTATTATTGATTATTGCTATTACATTTCGGTCATTTCAATTATGTTCATTGTTTAAATATCCCATACACTAGTATAAAAGTGTTATGAGGACAGTGTGAAAGTTTGTTTAAAATAAATAGAGTTTCTACGAAACTCTTTCGCCTCATTGTTCCCTAAAGGGTTACATGCACACTGTTGAACGATATTTCGAATAAGTTGGATTTTGTTTTATTTTTAGTTCAAGCTTTTTTCTTTCTCATATTAATATTTATTGTAAGGGATAAAGCAGTGTGATTATAAAATGTATTTGTATATAAAAGCATAAAAAATGTATCGAATGTAAGAGAAAACGAATGAATGAATGAATGGATTTTATGCCTTAATAATTTCATGAATTTGAAATGAAAATATCTATGACTGTATGTACGTTGTAGCATTATAAGCCCCATCAATGTTTTTGACTTAATAACAAATATCCTGCCCGCTATGCGCACACACATGCACATACATATATGCACAAGTATGAGTAGATCAAAACATGTATAAACCTTTATACACTCAGCCAAATAAACATTATCATAAATAAAAATTTTCAGTATGTATAGATATACATGAATATTTATTGAAAGCGACTGTGGATGTGTGAATACAGACGTTACTTTTCATTAGAGTTGAAAGTATGCAAAACGAGATGTTAAATGAAAATGAAAATTTTCGCAAGGTTATTTTTCATTTTAATACTAATAAGACGAAAATTCAAATTCATGTATATCGAAGAATATCCAGGCTGAGTAAGAAATATAGAAATTAAAGAAAAGAAATTTAATATTTAAATCCGACATAATCAAAATCTATTGCCTCGAATAAACGAAACACAACAATTTGCGTTTCGTTACTCTGCTAACAAACAAACAAACAAAAAATGTCCTCCTTCCAACTGAGTTAATCTAACGATTTGTCACCCACAAAAGTTGCAATAAGCACAACAGTGGGCAAAAGCAACAATTTGCAATAATAATAAAAAATATACGCAATCGGCCAGCTCTATTTGAAGCCACTTTTCATTAGACATTCATCAGAGCTGACTACATGGATATATATGACACATAAAAGGCAGTACAATGGTCAACAATTTAGGAAAAGACATTCTCATGGCTTCCAAATATCCTTAGCGCATTTTTTCAATATATAAGGAAGTCAAGCTGACAACACTTTTATTACAAGTCTGATTAATGGCGGCAGCGGCAACGGTGATCCTGCAGTTTTGATAGCGTCGAAATAATCATCTCTGAATGAATGTGTGTAACTGAGTCACTGAGTTAATAATAGCCACTCTCTCGAATTTTCAAAAACTAATTTAAGCAGAGCTTATTTTTTGTAATAATACACGTCTTTAAAGCATCTCAGAAAGCAGCAGTTTAACAGTATATAAAATTGTTCATCAGTACGTGTAATATGGTCACATTACTTTCTTTTTACCCACTGTGCACCACAAGCGGTAGAAGTATTACATAACACTGCAGCTTGGTCGACCCGTAATAAAATGGGGGTGTCGCTTGTGGTGGTTGTATTCATATCACTCACACTTTTTATTAAGATGCTGATTGTGTGCAAAACTGCGTTAAAGAAATCGACGTTGGAACGACAAACAAGAGGATTAAGTAACAAAATAAGAAGTTATACGTAATCAATGCAAACAGCAAGACGGCGGGCGACAATGTTTCGTTTATGGTCTCACCCAATCACGCACAATCAAACACAAGGTAAAGCTGCAAGCAGCAAGTGCACAACATGTTTCAAATAATCAACCCCAACGGAGGGGTTGGAACCAAGTGCGGCAGGCAGGCTTATCTTATGGAAGGGGTAACTATAATAACAATTGCATTTAACAATGATTGAATAACGATTTTTTGTTTTGCTTAGAACTTTCAGCGGTTTAAAACACATGCTGTGTTAATATGGTCTCAAGCCATATTCATTCATGCCAGATTTGGTTACACTGATAAAATATAAATTACAATTCATCGTTATTGAAACGAATGTAACGGGGAAAATGATTTCCATCCAAAGTGTTAAAAACAACTTTATTTGTTGTTTATATTTTTTAAACAAAAACTTAGGCGTGTCTGGGATTTTGCATGGGGTCAGCAAAATTTTGTTACAATTGTAGACATTAAAGATTTCCAATAAGCGATAGAAATAATTGATTGCTGCCATAAACATTAAACTAAAAAAGGGAAATCTGTCCCCTCAGACACATAGAACTCAACACCATTTTCATTCATTTTGGCTGTGCCAAAGGGTAGACAGTATCAATGTTTTTAAAATCCTTTACAAAAAAACTTTACAACATCAACTAAAAGAAAGGAGCAATAAAAAATAATCATGTGTCATTCTTGAATGACAGCAATTAATCTATGAATTAATGTCAATGTTGCATGCATTCGGTGGTATTTAACGGTCAATATGGTATGTCTACCTAGAGCAGCTTTTGAAGTTGTACGAGTATGACCAACCATCGCACAGAGTCGACGACTATAATTTCAGCCATAACAATTATTTTCGCGAATCATTGTTGCAACATGCATGCGGCATATAAAGGTGGTACTTGTTTTCATATGAAATAACTTGTAAAGGGGCTACTTTATTTCCACTTTTAATTCAGAATAGTCGCCTACCTAATGCTAATATTTGATGGTGTAAAAAACGGATTAACATCACATCTCTGCCAAACAATATACAAATACATCCCAACTAACAACAAATGTGTATGTGTATTTTGGGCAAAAAAATAGCAACAACAAATTACATATAGCACGCAGACGCATTTTACAAAATGACACATGTCTAATCGCCATCATTTGTCACAATGCCAACTAAAGGCATATCATAGTCGGTCGCGAGAGCAGTCAGTACAATATTCAGTAGTAGAGCTTACAGTGGTAAGTAGCTGCTGCATGCACTATGAGTTTGTTGCAGTGACACTTGGCAGTGGAATAGGAGAATGGTTGGAGGAATCCATTTGGACTACCACCTAACCTATGTTTAGTGTCGGCATTGACTTTTAAAGTCTGTTTTTTTTCTGCTTTCAATTGCCAAAGTCACAAAATACTTTGCACCCCTGAACCCAAGTGATTATTAAGAGGAGACGTATAAAAACAAAAGGAAAAATGTTTTATTGTTTAAAAACATGCATCCTGCGTTTGTTGTTTGCTACTTTGTAGCTGTAATTGTAAGTTGCATGTTTATATCTAGAGAGCGACTATATGTTGCATGTATGTATTTAGTGTGGCTGAAAATTGTACTATTACTTATCATTAACATCAAATCAAGTGGTATGATAATAAAGAATGCTTTAGATAATAAGTACATGGTAACTTTTGTAGGATAAAATCTAAATTACACTGTGTTTATATGCTCCAGTGAAATATTTGAGTGTCAAGAATTAAGGCATCATACACTTAAACGTTGGTACGTAACTGTGGGTAAAAGTTTCATTGTCTACATCAAAGACTAGGTTTTTTTTAATTTTATCAAAGAATATAAAAATAGATGTATTAGAGGATATTTCGAATTCCTGAGCTTAATTTTTCAAATACCTTAAAAAAAACATACTCAAAATGAAATTTAATATTAATTGAAGTTATTGACAATTGCATCGAACATTAGTGCATTAATAGGAGATGACTTTTCAAAAGCATGATTGTTTAATTTAAGGTTTATATGTATAAGTTCAAATAAATTTAGAACATCGCCACTATATGTTGCATCAGTCTATGTAGACATCGGTTTAAGTAGAAGTGTCTATTAGAAATTTTGCTTAGAACTGCTTTTCTAATTATTTTCCAGTATGAAGACCTTCTAGAAGATTCATAAAAGTGATGAAATTAAGCTCCTAAGAGTGTGCGAATTTGGATCATTAGCAACGATTTTAAATGGACTTGTGATTGCAGGGTGTTTTATTTTTTTGATTCCTATTCATCGATTCAAAAATGAATCGGTTCCTCTTCCAAGAATCCAATTTACATCAGCAAAAGATTGGTTAATTACCACTGAAAATAGAGTTTGTATCTGAAAAAGGTTAAAACTTTCTAATAGTCATGATTATTTTTATGTGGAAGCAATTGTATCCATTAACTGCCGTAATTTGAAGAAACGAGGTTTTTATGTAGTTAAGAAAAAGTGTTTTGTATGAATTCGCACACAATTTGGGAAGTATTACATCGTTATATATGTCGCAATTTCTTGAATCTCTTTTATGTTGCTTGCGAATAATTAAATTTTCTATGAAAAATTATTTAAAAATTCCTATAAAGAGCGTAAAGCATATTGCATTAATATTTTACGAAATGTCGCTAATCATGATCACGCGGATGTGCATCTGATGAGTCTATGTTATCTCAGTCTAATAATGATGCTGTCATGTAAGTCAAGGAACTAGTGGGTCATATTAATCATATATAAATGGAACTACTCAGGTTACAGATGCACCAGCTGGGAAAACAAACCCTGCCGAATGATGTAGAATGCAGGGTTGTACATATTGAAAGGTGGCTTCATATCACATCTGCTGATTGTCCAGGACTGCTTACTTGTGTTAGCACTTGTTTGTAGCTTTATTTGCTAAACTATTTCGGAAATGCTTGCCTTTTGCAGGGCTCAAAGAATTTCTACTCTGAGAAGTCTTATCTTATCTTGGGTCCTTTTTCATTGCCACTTACATTTTTTTTTTCATTGCATGTTATTTCATTAAAAAATGTTGGTTTTATTTCATGTTTAAATTATGATTTCATTCAATATGGTTTGGGATTTCTTTCATATAAACTCTTTGGGACTTACATAACTTTTTGAAGTATCACCTCATTGCGTCTTATTTCTTTGGGAGCTATAATTTTGTCCCAGATTATTTTCAGTCGTTGTTATGGAAAAGACAGTAAAATATAGAAGTTCTCCAAGACTATATAGGTTGCAACAGCCATTTTGTAGTAAGCAATGCGCCCTCATTGGCCAAAGAAGTGTTTGATATAAAACGCCAGCCAAGAATGCCTTGCAGACAGATATTTTTGTGACTCCATTTGAACCTCTTCGCCTTTTATATGAAATTTTCGCTACTTATTTACATGCAGTCTCATTCATAAGAACATTTTCTTAATTTACTCCAATTGAAAATTTTTAAAGACTAATTAACATATAAACTGGCTTCATTAAGACATTTTAAAATATTTGCTCTTGTCTCTATTCGTAATATTTTTAATGAGATCGAGTTGTTTCTCCTATTAAAAAGGGAATATTCATATATTTCCACACAAAAAAAGAAAACGTTTCTATTCAAAAATATTATCAATCTTTTCAAAAGCAATTTAGATATTTTTATACCATTTCAATTAAGCAACGGAAAGCATAAACAACCAGTCACGTCATATTAATTGAACACAATATGTTTTCGTAGTTTGCGATTTTCATACTTGAAGTTTAATTAATTTTGCATTACATGCAATTCAATGCTGTACAGTTCAGTTCTTGCAACCAAAATAAATTGTTACATGTCACTTTGGTAAATTTGTAGCAATTTTAATTAAGCCCTCCAATACACAAAATGTAGTAAATTTGAAATAAAACCAGAAAACAAACGATAAATATGTGTGTATGTAGCGCGAAACGGCGAGATTTGTACGAAAATAATTATTTTCAAAAGTAACAAGAAGACGACTACACGCTCTGTATAATACAGATGTTATAATTTTAAATCATTTCGTTTTTAATTTATAAGAATATCAAAAACGAAAACAACTTTAATAAAAACACGCAAACATTGATGAAAAAAAATTAAAATCTGAAATGTCACTTTCATTCATTTAAACACTTGCACACACTGAAACTAGTGTAGAAGGCAGAACAAAAATAACAAATAAAATTAAAAAAACAACAACGCTAAAACGGCTTAATCGCAACGGCAAATGAAAGAAAGGACGAAGAAAAGTACCAGCAACGGCAGCCATAACAAGAAGCACAAAATGCGGTGAAGTTCTTGTCAAATTGCCAGACGCCTGGCAAATTGCAGATGTTGTAAATTTATTTAGCCCTTTTTCCTTGTCCCCCCTCCTTTTGCGGCTGGATA
Source organism: Germaria angustata (assembly GCA_963681545.1). Classification (NCBI taxonomy): domain Eukaryota; kingdom Metazoa; phylum Arthropoda; class Insecta; order Diptera; family Tachinidae; genus Germaria; species Germaria angustata. The sequence continues at coordinate 39,648,415 of OY813001.1, forward strand.
TTGCTGTTTTTAATTCAAAATTGTATATTTTCTTATACATTTTTCTCAAAATATCCACATTAATTTTTTACTTTCTGGTCTTAATATAAATTTGAATAATTATTTGCAAAAGTTTATAAATAGAAATTTCTATTTGAGCGTCTGTTTTAATTTATATATAGTACTTAAGTTTCGAAAGGCTTTTGCATGGAAGAGTTTATATTAAAAACAAATTTATACTTTTGAAACTTCAAAATTATGTAAATTATGCATAATATTAAGAAAAAGGGATACGCACTTGTCATTTGATTAAAAAACATATTAACGAGAAGTTACTATCAGCGCTATTATATAATTCCATTTGTTATAAATCTGGCGAAAAGTAATCTATATAAAGTTTTTTATTTGACTGCCTTAAAAATAATTAATTATACTGGGTGTTTCGGTAAGCTAGTGGTTAGTGTCCCTGCGGAGGTACGGCTTATACATACTGCCTGGTTTCGTGCTTCCTGAGGTATAGGTTTAACAGGATTCCGGACCTAGGCATTATTTGCTGATAAAAGTGAGCTCGCCCGCTCGCAATATGGTTTTTTTCTGACCTTGGCCTTTGGCTAGTCAACCATAAAACTTATTATGTTACTACCAAATACCTGAAATAACAAGGTAAAGGGCGTGCATAGCTTGCCCATGCTAGTCTGAGTAGAAGTGAGACCAATGCCTCAGGATTGCACAGGACCTGAAATCGGAGGTGTTTTTAATACAAGGCTGACCAGAGATTCCATCTGGTACCAGGTGAATCAGTAGTTCCTAAGACTTGTCCTAGACTGGTTACTGGTGAGACCACTTCCAAAGATAAGCGGGAATAGTTATGGGCCAGAAGAGTGTGTTTGCAATATGATGCTAGTGATCGTATTGCAGAAGCTCTCTTCAGGCCATATATCTCTATGTGTTGTTGCTATTCGACAGTCCTGACCTGGCGGTTGCGGTTGGTGAGTGGTCCAAGATACTGGGACTTCTTATTGCTGGCCTGTTGGGGTGGTAGGAGTTTAGATAGCTCCAGCACTACAGCAAGATGTCTATACATGGTTCTGAAGTCTGTACAAAATTTGCTACCATGTCGTTCCTGACTGGGGCGCATGTGCATACTCTCCCCAAGTTTACTTCTGAAAGGGACGACGGGAACGGTGGTGAATAACAACTTTAATCAACCGGTGCGAAGAGCACCATCAGATTAGGTCTTATGACAGGTACTGACATAAATCATTGACATATTTGTACTACATATCGGTATCAAATTTGAGGGCCCGATTCTTATCTAAGACACCGTTCTTCTTGACTACAAAGGAATATAAAGTCTATGTTACTCTGTTCGCTTAATCAAATTTATTATATAACACGTAATTGTATTTGCGATATTTAAATAGAAGACAAATAAGTCTTTAAGCCTTCGCTGTTATTTAAGATAAATGAAGAAAGCTCGAAAATTAGAATATTTAGGTATTTTTAATCTCATATATTCGATCAAAAAAATATATGGATGGACATTTTGTTGTGACCTTTTCAATTTCAATTTCTTTGTGAGGAATTGTCAGGCACTATTGGAAATCTCTTTTGTATAGATTATGAACACTATTACATGACAAGCGGAGGGTTTAAGCAAATCTGGAAGTTAATTAAAAGACTCTTAAATGGCAGCTGTTTAAAGGTAAAAGAAAAATTTAAAAAGGAGTTTTATTCTAAAATATATTAATATACACGGTGGTGCAAAATAATATCATTATTTAAACTTTCAGCCATTTTGTTACAAATGACAAAAGAGCTCTGTAATCATAAAAAGTTTAGTTGAAAATGTAAATTTGATGACACCAATTGGAAAACAAATTACAGCGCTCAAATGGCTTCATCCCGAGTTAAAGCATAATTGTGCTCGTGTAAGAAGTTTCCTTTTTTAAATTGGATTATTAATATATTTTTTAAATAGATATTTGTTTCGTAAATTGATCAGCTAAATAGTTCTGTTAAAATATTAAATGTCAAATGGCCGCAATTAAATAAATCGGTTTGCAAGTGAAAGATTTACGCTTATAACCAATATTTCAAGGGGGCCTTAAGTCTATTCACTTCAATTTCTATGGAAACAAAATGAAAGCAAAAACTTTCATATAAAAAATGCAGAATGCAGTTTAGTTACAGTGAACTTAATAGGACCAGGCAATTACTTAATAGGACCAGCAATTACAGATCAAATTTTTTCTTTTTTTCGATTTGTTTATGTGACGTGTATCTATTCAAAAATTTTCTTTATTTCAAAAAAGTTGAAAATTTTTTGGTGATTTTATGTTGTTGATTTTAAGCCTAAAAGTTGACCAGCATTTTTTATTTGATACATAAAAATAGTTCCCGATAACAAAAATTTATATAATATTTATAACTTTCATAAAATATTTTTACAAGCTGAAGGAGAAGTTGCTCATTATATGCAACAATTCATTACAACTGGAGTACCTTAAAGTGGAACTCCACTGTATATTTACAATTGGTTCATAAAGGGAAGAGTTATGCGGGCAAATTTGCTTTTAAATTTTTGGATTTAAAAATATTTTATTGGACCAGGCTGTAAGAATGCTTCTTTAAACAGATTGAAAGAATTTAGCAAATCAGTTCATAAGTGATAGATTTATTCGAGTGAAAACATTAACAAAATGAAGAGGATTTGATAAGTTGGCTAATGACACACTCTTTTTTAGAAAAGAAAACGTCATCACAGTAGACTTTTTCGTAATATATAAATATGAATAAGCCCCAAGTCTGGCAGAAATATATAAGCATTTTAAACGAAACCTGAAACTATTATTTATGACATCTACAAATATTTGCAAAGCACAGCGAGACGCCAGCAAAAGTATATTTGCCTTCGCTTCCAGCCATTCTGTTTATTTACAAATTTGTACATGCAAAATTCCTTCTGCACTATCAACAACACCCTTTTACATTTTATGTATCCAAAAATAAAATGCCACAGCTGATATTGCAGTTGCTGGTGTTGTATTTAACCGAACCACAGCTACAAATGGTACACGGCCTGTTTCTTCTTACAATAACAATTTAATGAACAGTTTATATTTTCATCATATTGGCATGGCATGTTGTTGTTGGGAATAAATTAGCAGTGATCATAATTTGTGTCTGTCGACATGTTGTTACAAGCATAAAATATAATTATGACTTTAGCCAGTAATGATCTATAAAATAATTATGGCACTAAATATACACAAGCACTTCCACTTCGTATTCTGGTGGTGCTCAGATCCCCTTAATACTATGTTTTGCCATCATAGTCATGAGAATAAAGGAATAACGTAGTTTGAGGGCTAAAAAATTCATGAAACATATTTAGATTTGGAAAGTTTTTATAAATAATAAATAGTTATGTACTTACGAATATGTATATACTTATTGTTCAAGTACTGGGGTATTGTCAAGATCTTGATCAAAATTTTTTCAACGATATTTTTCAAAACGATTTAAAAATCAACAGCAAAAATTTATGGAATTTAAGGTCTTCTACTTACAAATTTCAAGTCAAAAAAGATGAAATACATTGAACTAGACTTACTATCACTATGGGAGTGATCAATAATTTTTAAATATTTTAAAGGCTTATAATTACATATAAATGAAATTATAATTGAAATGACAAGCTAAAGAATATTTGCGCTGGAGGAAGAGATTAAGCGTCGCAAAATTTGCTATCGTTTTTGCACTATTTTTTTTGGTGTTAATAAATTTTTAAGACAATGAATGGCCTCCTTTTCCGTTGTGATTCGATATATTACCGATATATAGTTTTAATTGGTTCCCCTATGAAGTATTTCTTTTCCAGTCGGAAAATTTATTTACACAGTTTTTGATCTAGAAACGCTGCTTTCATGCAAATAAAAAAAATCATGCCAGTAAAATAAATTATAAATTAAAAAGTGACATTAGTTTGTATTAAAGAACGAATTAAAAGTTCCACGTATATTTTTGTAAACAAATTAATTTAAATAACTTTTTCCTTTCTTTAACTAAGTTTAGAAAACAAGAATGTATTTTTTACGTGTGATCAGAAATGTTTCCATCACTTGTAGACCGATTTTAAAAAGACCCTTTTTATATGAAAGCATGGTACTATCTTGACCAAAACCCAAAACCTATTAAAAGCTGCAAAATAATACTTAATTATGACTTAAATATTTACAACAAAAACAAACTTAAATGACTTCAGCAAAAGTCCTTACCAACTGAGATCTCTGAAGGCAGTACCAAGCAAAATTGAAGTTGCCTTGCAAACGGCTTCACATATCTTAGTAGGAAATTTATAATGTAATATTTTAATATTAATTTAAATTCGAAATTAATTTCTTCATTTACATCAAATACGAGTAGAATTAATATATCGCTCCTCTATTAAAATATAGTCAAATTTTAAAGCAACAAAATCTAATCTGACCACGGGCGGTTAGAGTTTTTTCATTGTTTATTTCCCATATCAACACTTTTTGGTTTAAGTTAAATCCCATTATCAAAAGATTTAACATGACAAAATCGTTGAAGTGAGATCTAGGGAAATGACGCATATGTGGCGTAGACCGAATATCAAATTTTTAAACATGCTCTGCAGTAAATTGGATTGAGTTTCCATAATAAAATTGATTATTTAATAGTTTATGATACTGAATAATAATAATAACTAAAGATAAACAGAGATTTATATATAGTTGATATAAGTATATAGTTGTGCCATTAAAGAAAATTCTATGTAAATATTTTGTTGATGATTAGATGTATGAACATATGCACTTCTTCTCTCTAATGTCTGAAAACTTTATAAAATATATTTTTGTTCAAATGAATTCCATCTTCTGTAATCTCTCATCCAGCAAGTATGTTTGAATTAAAAAGTACCGCTTGCTCACCTTAAACGCTTCTCTGGCATATACACATGCCCTACCCCACAAAAAAACACCCGTATGAGTACACGTCTGCCCAAGAAAAAATCAAATATACGTTCATACATACTCGTAGCCATATAAAATAAATCTACGATTTCAATTTTAAATTTTGTAATCACATCACAAGTTTTTAGTCAAATATTTACTTAAATGTTGAATGTTTAGTGTTTAACTTGAATAATTTAACTCATTTCGAATAGCAAACGAGTTTAAATGAATTTTTGAACATTTTGTTATACAGAGCCCTCGCACCACCTACAAGGAGATGTAAGTGCAACATATCGTTAGCTCTACACTTTGATGGCGGCAACATGTTGAAAATTTTATTTTAGTAGCTGGAGATGTACACAAACTGTTCGTGTACGAGTACAAGTGTAGAATTGCTTCAAGGCTGCTTGTTGGTGAGTTAAACTACATCATGGATCTCATCTTCAGCATTATCAACCTGAAGCAGGAACATGATGTTGTTTGCTAAAAATTTCTATTTGTATTTGATGGATGTGCAACAACTCATCAGTAACAAGAACCAACAGCCAGCAAGCAACACCTACGTAAATGTGAAATTTTAAATTATATACTATAACGTACAAACACACACTTTTTCAGTTGTTAATACCTTAAACAACAATACGATATACTACAGGATAAAATAATGTAAAAACTACACCTAAAATGCTTACGTACTAACGTTTTCGTGTTGTTGCAGTTGCAGAAATTGCTGCATATTTGCTTTTGCATTTTTTTCTTCATTTATTTATATATATATATATATATATATATATATATATATATATATATATTTTTGGCAAGAGAAACAATTTGCTTTTAAAAATTTTTCAAAAGTGTAAAAGTATTCGTTAAAAAAAAACTATTACCATTTAAACTTTTTTTCTTTTGTGCAAAATTGGAAGGCTAAATCGTTTAAAGTTCTTATCTGTGTTGAATGGACGTTTGCTTTTGCACAGTACATTATATGTACTTTTGTACACTTAATATGGACTATTGTTACAGTTTTAAAATTAATTAATTTTTTCTTTCATTTTTTATTTTATAGTTAAGGAATTTATATTAAAGGAAACAATTTTTAGCTGCAGTTTTAAGTTGATACAAAATAAAGAAAATTAAAATCATTTATTTTAAGGATAGTGTTTGAAATTAATTCCCAAAGAAAGGCATTTAGGGGCAATATATTGAAACTTTTAAAATTGTTTGTTAAAATAAAATAAGCTAAGGATTTTGATTAAAATATTATTTAAGCTAAAGGTCTTATTTAGTGCTTAAAAATTTTATTTGAAATTATCGATATTTCGATATTCATTTGGTATCATATTCGAGAAAATTTTGTTTGTTTAATAATAAAATTAATATATTACATACATACATACATATTTACAACTATAAAATTATATTATGTATGTACGAGTTATTTCCTGTGTAGCAAGTGAATACATTTTCATATGATCCATAATAAAATACATAATAATAGTAGGCTTAGAAGGGTTTTATACAAACAATTATACTCAACGTGAGTATATTTTATTTTACTTGCAACATGTATACAATTAAAAGACCGTTGGTCGTTATTGATTGTATTCAATCAGGCAAAAATGAAAAATAAAACCTTTATTTTAAAAACTCAATATTGAAATTTATTATTTCGGGAATCCCATATTGTATTTGATTTGTAGGGCATAAACATCTGAGGTTGAATGCTTTCAAACTGCTTAAAGTTCACTGATGATTTGGTTTTGCGACCAATGAAATGTCGGCATATGAAGAAAACTCTAATTATTTTAACAATTAATTGTGGAGAATATCCCGAAATAATAAATTTCGATATAAAGTATTAATTTTATTTACCAAATTCGTTATTCGAGAAAAAAACAAAAAGACGCAAGTCAATTATAATTGTTTGTTGTGTTGTGATTGTACAAAAACTTTCTAAAGCTATTTATACTTTTGTGTATTTGTTGATTACAAATAGAAAAATATGATTGAGTTCTGTTTGAATTCTCATATAGTGTTTGTAGTCTGTGGCATAAGTATACGAGCTTTGAATGCTTTCAATCATGATTTGGCTAAAAGGGTACTGATGATTTGGTTAGCGCCAATGAAATGCAGGCATATATGTACCTAGCTGAGCCAACAACAAACAATAGAGTATTAATTTTATTATTAAACAAACTGAATTTTCCTAAAGATGACACTCAATGAGTGTCGAAATATCCATAATTTTAAATAAAATTTTTTAGCCACTAAACAAAACCTTGAGCTTAAATAATATTTTAATCAAAATTAAATTAAATTAAAAAATATATATAGAGATATTAATTACCAAAGGATAACAAACCCAAATCAATTTATTATACGGTTGGACATCTATAAATTTTTTTCTACAAATTTATAATAATATAAAATATTTATGTTTGAGTGTGTGTTCATATTCTAGGCGTCTATACGTTTGGGATAAAATTTTGTGAATCTAGTATTTGCATCTACGAGAAATTTAAAGATAAATTTTTTTTAATAAAAAATCAATTTCATTGATATTTGCAATATATAAATATATTAATTTTTTCGGCAGCAACAAGCAGGATATTAGCTATTTATTATAAATATAAATCATTAAGGACATTATTATCAATGTGTTTTTGTCTAGTCTATGTATTTAATATTTTACTAGTGTTAACCGGACTTGCTTTCAGGAGATGAGCCATGCTCGTGCATTACATTATGCTGAAGTTGGGAAAATATGTAGGTTATGGAAGCACAATAGAGGGAGTAGTGGCCGTAAACAATCGATCTGAAATTTTCCAAGGCTGAAAGTGACAGAAGATACGTCATCAGGTGAATTATTCCACATATGAATTTATTGGCTAAAGAAGCTATTTTTCTCTGTAATGCAAAGTGCTTTCTTTTAGCATGTTCTGGACAAATGGATGTGCTCCTAAAAAAGAACATGTTTTTCACGATAAATGACAGACTCCAAATATAAGATTTCCGATTCATGATATTCTTTGTCCTTTCCTGTACACGATGAAGTAGCCTTTAAATAGACTTTGAAGTATCAACCCATACATGCAAGTTGTATTTCACTTTTACATTTATTAATTCTATCATGACTGGTTTGCCTCAGAGAATATTCAGTTAAATTGACGTATAAAATCTTCGGCCAAAAAAAGGCAAATAATAATTTTTAAGCATATTTTCAATAAAACCTCATACTAATTTATTAGTTAGCAAAAAGGTCCATTCTGGAAGCAGCATTACCCACCGAAGATAGGCTGTTGCTCCTCCTAGAAAAATTTCCTTTTTTTTAACATCAACCAAAAAATCTGATCTTTATCCTCCACCTCACATAACAAAAAATTTATGACTGCGCTGATGTGGTTAATTTGCTTGGCAATTTCTGGTACGAGCTTTAGAAGTATTTCTCAAGTCAACTGTTTCAAAATTGGACCTTTCGCCTATTCTCTGTCAATCCAATTAGGATTGTATCCTTTTTAAAGTTATGCTCAGTTTTATGAGAAGTTTCTGCAACTGAAAATTAAATATTTTATAATATTTTGATTTCATTTTAATTTTCGCTGTATTTTTTAAATTTTTATTTAAATTTACAGCGATTCCCTCCAGGAATAAAAGGTTTAATAAACAACAATGAACTTCCTCTAATTGTCTCTGTACTCGCGCATGACAAGAGAACACACACACTCACACATTCATTCAAATAGATTACCCCCCACAAATTTATACCCATGATAAGGTGACATTTGTGACAAATTAAAAATAAAGTGTCAAACCTATTGTGTGCACAAAGGCAAGGATAATAAAAAACACTACAAATGCACTAACATACGCAGACGAACGGCCTGTCATTCAGCCGTTAATATACTCTCACACACATGCAATTGTCATGGAGAGAGATAATGGAAATAAACAAGTGAAAATGAAAATATAAATGAAAAATAATATAGAAAAAAACTGTACACAAGAGACTGTGATGTCCTTTGTCCCACACTCTCCATTAAACAGTGTTTATTTACCAGTATTAAACAGAATACAAAAAGAGCTTATGCATGATTGTGCGTGCACAAAACAATTGGATGTAGTAGAAGAAGAATAACTTTTCACTCAAATACAGACATACATTCTGTTTATTTATTATTTGCAATAAAATTCCTTTTATAAACAAACGGCCTACAAGTGATATAAAAATGTATTTAAAAAAATACTTAAAGTGAAATAGAGTAGAATTGGCCAAAAATTTTCCAAATAATATTAATGCATATGTGCATATTTAGGTTAGGTTAGGTTGATTGGAGAGGTGTGATAGCCCATGTCATACGACATACACTTAAGCCAGTGAAGGCTTGTTGTGTGCTCCCTTTACTATCAAACACAACTGCCAGAATTCTGCGGCAGGATTCGAACCTGGGACCTTCGAACTACGAGTCTAGTGCACTACCTACTAGTCTACGAAGGTCAGTTTTTGCATATTTATGTACACAGAATTATCTAGCAAGCATTAATATATTGCCTTGTCGCGATCAGCAATTACTTGCGATGCTTCACTGGCAATAATTGGATTACCAATTTCTTTATTATACTGAAATGTCGATACAATATATTCAATGGAATATCTCCAAAATTTTTCAATTGCATATGGTCCTTTTAAATTAGACGACTCATATTATTTCTCTTGGCTTTGTTATTGCAAAGCATCATTCAAATTTTTCTTAGACTGTGAATGGCTTAATTTCCAAAAAAAGATCAGGGGGCAAATCACGGCATTCGATATCGATCGAAATTTCAAACAAAATTGTATTGAAATTTCGATCGATATCGAATGCCGTGATTTGCCCCCAGTCTTTACTAATATTAAAAATGTCAAGTCTTAATTTTTTCACTAGACAAGCAGCTCGGGTGATGAACCCTATTCATGCAATGCATTAAGCTGGGCTATGGAAATGAAGATAAAGCCAGTTATGCCAGTGAACATTCAACTAGAACTTTCTCAAGCTGAAAGTAACAGATAACACCTGTGAATGGGAAATATTCTATATAGCAATCATTATATATAAAATTAATTCTGTCTGTAGTGCGTAGTTTCATTCGCTGGTACATCGACATTGAATAAAAGCGATCATTATGTAGAACGTGTTCTTAGGGAAAAAGATCGGGCTTTAGAAAACAGTTTCCTGAAATCATTAAATGATATCACATTGTACTGAAGTGTTTTATCGTCGCTTTGGTACTACAGTGAGTCAATAGAGCTGTTGATTTTGATGTACCACCCCATACATGAGAACTGTTTTTCTCTTTCGGTCGGATATAGTTGATATTAATAGTGAAGAGGTCAGATAAAGTATATTAACACTTTCAACTTCTTAAAAAACAAAGGCGCTTTAATAATTCTTTAGCGACATAAAATAACTATTCGGTCCATCGAACATCACACCAGATTTTTATGCCAAGAACTTCAAGAGATGGTCATGTGTTTATGTGTAACACTGGGTCCAGGCATGATCCCATTCAGAAATTATTACAAATTGTAATTGACTACAGCATTCATATTCTGCCTCATGATCCCCATCTCTGTCAGGCAAATAGCAAATGCTGCATCATAGGAGGACGTTGTTAGCTGAAGTGGTTAGTGTTTCGACTGTAAAGAAAATTATGATTTAGAACGTCGGTTCGTTCCCTGTTCAAGTCAAGTTATCAACATCATGAACTTTTCTGAAATATATCAGTATGGCATTGACGTTAATTGTAGTTGGGCTGTTTAAGTGATGAAGACATAGCACTGGTTACTGATCAGTTTGATATATGTACATCATATCGCCCTTCTCCGTTGGTAGCTTAGCTGAACCAATGGCGAAGCAAAACATTAATAAATTGTCTATACATACAGCTTGAGAAACTCAATACAGAGCCATAAATATCAATAAAACGCTCAATGGCATGGTTGCATAGAGAATTGAGCTTTTCTATTTACAGCCCCTGTCCTCTCTACACTAACGTTTTCCTTATTATATGTCAGAAAATTACTTCTATTTAAAAAAATTGCCTCCAAAGAAGTAAAAAATGCTATGATGGACTAAGTTTTGATCATTGTCGTTGATATTAACAAAATTGTAATTATTGTTTATATTTAGGTTTTGATGTAAGTTCCGAGGACGTTCCTGTTACTTTCGAAGTAGTATACGAGTACGTCAAATAAAATATTTCATATCTTATAAGAAGTAGCCATCTTATCATCAGAAGTTAAAATAGGAATATGAGCTCGTAATTATCTATAGAACTAGTTAGGCATCAGTATTTGGCCCTGGACTGGTTATTGAGAAGATTCCTTCGGCAGTAGGGAGATGCGTCCAAGTTGCTAAAGAAATTAACTGATTGATCCACCATCTACGGCTAGAGTTTTATATTTAATAGATAATATTTTGAAAAAGCTGTAAATAACGCAGTTAAGCTGATCATTATGAGAAAAGGCTTGCGTATGATCAATATGTAATTTCAATCAGCTGAAAAAATATTTGGTATTCCGCCATTAGCCTAAGGAAAAGTGCCATAAATTTCTACTCGAAAATAATATCTTGATTTCTTCTTGCTTGTACATGTCTTTCTGATTGACTTCACGAACGACATTTCAATACGCTTCCGTTTCGAGGAGCTTTTCCTGTTTCACAAAACTTAATGCACATCGCTCATGATTTCTATAAAGTAAAAACTTTCGACTTTTTCAATACTTTAACAACATATTATTATTTATTTGTATGTATATACGTGTACACGTGAAGTGTATGTGAGTATGGGTATGTACACGCATACATTTATAATTTTTAGTAATTTAAAGCCGTAGAATTGTGCATTCTCATATTGTCACCACAGGCACGCAATTACTCTCCGGCTTCAATATTTACAAATGTGTAGCATCAGCAGGTGGGCGAATTGCAAATTCTTTCAAAGATAATTGTTTTTTAGAACTCGTAATACATATGTAATTCAATATGGCTTCAAAACAGGATATTTAATATGCAAGACTGCAATAACACATTGCGAAGGAAATAGAAGAACTTTTAGGACCCGCTTCAAATATCAAGAACTAATATACGTCTTTGACATATATACTGACAGCTCAGAATTAAAATCTACATATAACAGCAAATGGTGAGTGAATATACGCATGCCTTTATTTAAAAAGCATATTGATTGTAAGTTCAAGCTGCTTTTAATTTTCTTTATTTAGGCATTATAAAAACTTGAGTCCGTGAAAACATGCAAATGAATTTTATGCACAACCATTGTATTCTGTAGCAGAGGGTATTTTTTTAAGGCATGACACTTCATATTTAAATATGGTTTCGACCATGTGGCTGTTGTGTGTCTGGCGTGCGGATGGCACAATCGAGATATCCGATATTCATAAAATCGTGACCGTAGTTCTCCGAAAACATCCCAAATATTTTGTTTCTAGTATTCTACTATCTCTGATTTATAGGCGTGGTCAATTGACTTTACATATCCCCACAGCAAATATTCTATTGGCATTAGTTCTCATGATTTTTGTGGCCAATTAACACAATAATTATATGAAATTATTCCTCCATCAAATATTTCGTTGAGTAAATTTTTGATGCTAAAGCATGAGTATATTTCCTTATAAAATCATTATCCAGAAATTGGTTGCCCTAAAAACTACCCTTTAACTATGTTCAGTTCGTATGTAAAACACACCAGTAATGTTTATGTGTGACTGTAGGCATTGCTAAAAGCAGGATATTACGAAGGACATATATTTGTAATTGTATATGTATTCAAAATTAAACTTTTCAGAATACAGAAACATACATTTTTCTAAGGACTTTAGAAACCGGATATACATTTTGAAGATAAAAACACACGAACGAATTAATCAATTTGAATGAGACTTTTCGCAACCATATTTGATTTTATAGGTAAAGAGCTAACGAAATTTTAGAATCCATCGAAGCAAGACTACCTGTTTATTCTATAATTAAAATGATATTTTTGTGTTTTATTTCCAATGACGAATATTCGCAGTATAAAATTCGTAATTCCTACCAGTGCTGTTTATGGCATTACCCAGTTTGAGTGTTATTGTAGGCTAGTACCTAGTGTACTAGACTAGTATTCGGAGGTTCGCAGGCTCTGGGTGTTTCTGCAGACAAGCCAAATGGCTTTGCAGTTTGTGCTTGTTTAAAAATAGTTTTTGCCTTCGCCCTTAAAGTAACGAAAATTCGAGATATGACTTTTCTTTATTAAGTCATCGATACGCAGCATTTAATAAATAAACATATTATGTTCAAGCATATTTTAAGGAGAAATTACCCATAAATATTATTGGTATAATTCAGGTTTTTTTAATATTTGCCCCAAGTACTTTGAATGTGTTTGCCTTAGTTGTCTCCTATTTTACAAACAGCAATAAAACAACCTTAATTGCACCTCATTGAAGAAGTCATTTTGTAGCTTCTATCCTTCCCAACACCTTTCCCTTTTTGCTTTTACTTTCCACATGAAAACGTTGGTCATACTTAATTAACGAATTCCACCTGAAGTTATATTTATTTTGTATTTTTAAACACATTTTGCTTGCGTTAATCAACAGCAAAATCTACAGCACTAACAACAGCGATTATTTATTTAAAGCAAGCGATTAAATGTTGTTTACTCTCGAATGCGACATTATCAATTAGATTTTCAATTATGTACGTATGTATGTATGTGTGTGTGTGGGTGTGCATATACTTTTCTTTGCCTTTAGGTACCATATGCTTTAGTTATCAATGTTTGTATTACATTGTGCGTTTCTATAAATGGTTTAGTAAGTTGTGTATGCCCAGCAAACATACGGGCATGATTTTATATTGGGAATGTTTTGAAATCAAACTCTTTCTTGATGGACAATGATTTTAAAATATTTTGAAAATAGATTAAATAAAAAAAGGAAAGTGGAAGATGGCTCATATCCGAAAGTGGTCTGCTCGCAAAACAAATTTAACGTAGGATGATGGATAATGGTTCCATATTTTAAAATAACTTAAAAAAACGGAATATTCTCAACAAATATTCCCAAATTGAAAAACAAATTAATCTCAACTTATTCTCAAACATAGCTTTAATGTGTTTTTCAAATGTGGTTTGCACTTTCAGCGAAGTTGTAAATAAAATATAATTCTTATATATATTTTTTTAAATTATTAATATATATGTAAATCATAAATCGTACTAAATCATAAGAGTTATTTAATTAATATTTTACTCACAATTTTTTTTACTTATTCTGCGGTACCAACAATTAAATTTGGTAGACATATTATTAATATTTGTTTATAGTTGATTTTTTTTTTAAAGCCTATCACGTTCGAGAATAATACCTGTAACACCTGTGGTCTGAGTATATTGTACGGTTATAATTATTATTATTATTATTATTATTATTATTATTATTATTATTATTATTATTATTATTGTTATTATTATTATTATATATATATATATATATATATATATATATATATATATATATATATATATATATATATATATATATATATAACTAAGCTGAACCACGAAAGATTTCTAAGCAATTTCGACGGGGTCTCAGCTGCGCACACCATTAGTGATGCTGACTCCATGGCAACGGCATTGAGGCAGCGCATAGTTCAAAGTTGTGAGGCATCCATGCCCCGTGTAACGCAACATTCTAGAAGACAGGCTGCGTACTGGTGGACGCCAGAAATAGCTGAGCTCAGACGAATCTGCCTCCGCAACAGAAGGAGATACACCAGAGCCCGGCGAAATGGCGAGGCATCCATGGAGGCCGAAGAATTCAGACAATGCCGAAAAGCACTGAAATGGGCGATTATTAGAAGCAAGAAGTTGAAATGGGAAGAACTTCGGAACGATCTGAACAGCAACCCCTGGGGACTCGGCTATAAGATCGTTACGAGGAAGCTAAACGCGAGCCATGCTGCTCCGCACATAGGGAACGATATCAACCACACCGTGGATAACTTGTTCCCCATGCACCCTCCACTGCACGATGAACGCGAAGTCCTTGCTGATGGGATACACACGCCCTTCACTGAAGAAGAGCTAAAAATCGCAGCTAGAAGCCTTAAGAGGGGTAAAGCTCCCGGGCCTGACGGAATACCAGCGGAGACACTCATACTTTTAGAAGAAAATCAGCCAGACGCTCTGCTCGAAGGGTATAACGCTTGTATTGCCCAAGGCACTTTTTCCATAGAGTGGAAAAGACAAAAGCTCATACTGATAAGCAAGGGAAGAGGCGACCAAACGCAACCATCAGCTTACATCCCTCTATGCATGTTAGATAGCACAGGCAACCTATTGGAGAAGCTTCTGCAACGCAGATTAGCAGAATCCATCGAGGTAGCCGGAGGACTATCGGAGAGGCAGCACGGCTTTCGACCCGGAAGATCGACTCTTGGTGCCATTGAGGATGTAGTGAGAAGTTTCGAAAACGCACAGAACGGACGCTCCTACCCGAAACGTATAATCTTCCTAGCTACACTTGATGTACGTAACGCTTTTAATACCTTACGATGGGCAAATATTATCAAGGCATTGCGGGAAAGATTCCGCATACCTAGATATCTTATGAGAATTCTCCAGAGCTATCTTAGGGATCGTAAACTTATATACGACACACTAGACGGCCAGATAGTTAGAACGATTACATCGGGGGCAGCCCAGGGATCCGTCCTGGGTCCTGACCTCTGGAATCTAAGCTATGACGAGATATTAGGAATAGATATGCCAGAAGACACACACCTTGTAGGGTACGCGGACGACATAGCGGCGGTCATTTCGGCACGGGACGCGGACGACGCTAGAAGAAAATTGAATCAGGTAATGATAAGGACTCGAGCATGGCGCGATGACCATGGGCTCGAACTAGCGGTGAACAAAACTGAATTAATCATGATGACGCGAGGGCATATGCCACTAGAAATTAGCATGCAGATAGATGACATGCTCATGGTGACGAAAAGGACGATAAAATATCTGGGCGTAAAAATCGATAGTAGGCTCACTTATTGGGCCCAAATAAAACATGCGGCTGCAATGGCAGCAAAAGTTTCAGGCATGTTGAGCAGGCTAATGGCAAACATTGGCGGGCCCACACAGAGCAAGAGGAGGCTGATTATGGCAACCACAAATTCTATACTGCTATATGGCAGCGAAATTTGGGAAAATACACTGAGAGCAAAGTCTAAGCGTAAGGCTCTAGAAGAAGTCCAACACACAGCGGCACTCAGAATCGCCTCAGCCTACCGTACAGTTTCAGGCGCGGCAGTCTTCGTAATAAGTGGAGAGATTCCGGTTGATCTCCTGGCGCGCGAACGGAAAGAGGCATGGGACTCTAGGGGGGCGGAAATTACTATTAGTGCTGCAGAGCGGAGATCTGAAACCATCCAGCGATGGCAAAACAGATGGAACGCAGAAACGTCCGGTAGATAGACGAAGAGGCTCATTCCTAACATAGAAAGGTGGACTCAAAGGAAATTTGGGGAGATTAACTACTTCCTGACCCAGTTCCTTTCAGACCATGGATACTTCCGGAAGTATCTACACCGCATGGGCAAAACAGGTAATTCCAGTTGCATCTACTGCGATGCAACAAACGACGATGCAGAACACACTTTTTTCAACTGCATCAGATGGAATACTGAGCGAATCGCATTAAGAGAGCAGATTGGCGTTTTCACCCCTGCCAACATAGTTGACAGAATGCTCGAATGCGAAAACGCTTGAAATGCTGTGAGTAACTACATCGAGTATGTCTTAAAAAGAAAGAAAAGAGACCTCGATGCACGGCAAAATGAGTCCCCTTCAACGGGGACTCAGCAAGAATGAGCCAGCAGCATGAAAATGACGGACCCAGACGTGGGTGTTACGAGCAAAGTCCTTCTTAGGAGGATGAAGTTTCTGGGCCTTCTTGAAGTAATGTAGAAAACAGTCCCAGGAAGGCATCCCACCAGAAACGGAGGAGGGAGTATTTTAGTGGAAAACACCACTCAACGCAGTCGACGACGGTCACTGTAAGTGCGAAGGCATTTTCAACCCTACCTCGCCCGTCAAAAAAAAATTATTATTATTATTATTATTACTATTAATACTCAATATGTACTTATAATAAAAAATATTGTTTTTTATTATTAAATGGACTTATACATTACAAAAGCAAATAGTTTGTATTATAATTGGTATTATTAATGTTTAGTTTAATTGTCTGTTGTACATCAGCTTACGCTCAGCTGCGAGTTGTTGAAACATTTCCTAATATTGGACAAACACATTCACACAGCTGGCCGAGCTATTGTTTGATCCCCATTGTCTGGTGTATAAATTAATATGTGTACGTGTGACCGCGTGTTTGCTGAGGCATTTAGCGAACAGCCGTGTTGTTCAAAGCAACATTGCAGATATTCTACATATGTGGTGTTGCCCTCAACCAATGGAGTAAGTAGAAAAAATTTCTTATGCTCCCACTCTTGTCTTAGCAACAGTAGTTGAAAACGCTTTTCCTTTGGCCGAATACCGTGTCTACGAAGCGTTGTCATATAGCAGACGGATTACATTAGCGTTATTTGGCCTTTAAATAATGAGTGTGCTTTGACCACGTGTAGGACGATACGGTGGATTCAAATTTTTTGTTACATATCTAATTATATATAAATATACGGTTTAAAATGTTTGGATAAATTCTTTTTGTACTTCAACACGATCTGTGGAGTCTGCTGTCGTTACACACTTGATAAACAAAATAGGAAAACATTAAATGTCACCCGTTTCTCTATATAAATCATTATTAACTTGGGTTCAAAATTTTAAAGTAAAACCTCTGTCTTGCTTTGAAAAAGGTTTGAGAATTGTGCTTAATGTAAAGTGATAAAGTTATCTTATTTCAACCATTTGACTTCGTGTTTGCTGGGTGTATGTTTGTATTTATATGAGTGTATGCACAGCACATACATCCTTACACACACTTCTTGTAAATTATAGTTAAGTATGTTTACTCTCATGAAATTATAAGAAAAAACTTTTCACCAAAAATTTTATTTGCGCTCAAATATCATGTACAGAATAATAAATAAACTGTAAAAAATTTTAATTACATACTTTGCTAATCGATTGAAGCAAATCAATTACATTCAAATGTACAAGAGCTTATGCTGACATGCCTTGCAGTTTTAATAACTAAAGTTTTCTTAATAAAACAGCAACAAAATAGAATGTTTTTTTTCAAATCACTATTAGAAAAACTTATTTAAAAAATCATTGGCAATGGGATAATAATCAGCGTTAAAAAATTGGTTTAAGGTATTAATTTTTCATTGGTTCCGCAGTAAATGCAGTGGAGTTCGGTTACAACGAATTGTCTCGTATTATGTACGAAAGTTTTATAGAAATAGAGAGCAATATAGAATATAATAAGATTTAAATGAATTTCTTTTCCAGTGAATTTTTTTTTTTTAAATGATTAGTCGAAATCATTAAATGTTTCTAATAATATTTGCAATAGTTAATAAAATTATATCTCCTTTATTTGACAAAACAGTAATAATAATAATAACAAATGAAATTTGTAAATAGATATATCATTGGGGAACTATCACTTCTAATGTAATAATTTTCAAAATTATTGTTTTTGTGTTAAAAATATATTTTGGAAAAAAAAACTTCACGAAAATATGGCTGATATCATAACTTTTCAATGTCTCAAATATGCTATGAATATGTACATATATTGAAAAATTTAAAATAATATACATATATTGCTTTAAACTATTCAATATTCATTAATACTGTTAATCATTTTATTTATAGGGAGTAAAAATATTTGATTCTGTAATAAAGAATTTTGTCTACAACGAACTAAATTTCTCAGCCTCGTAGAATTCGTCATACCCAAACTTCCGTGTAATTGTATATATGTGTTTAATTGTAAGCCCCATTCGGAGATCATTTAGCTTGTTCTTGGTCAAGTGGTTTTAATGGTTTTAAAAATATATTTTCATAAACTATTGTGTTTTCTAAAATTTTTATTTGCTTTTTAAAATAAAATAAACAAATATCGTGAAGATGGTACTCATTGATTAAAAATCTAAAAAATTAAAAGAGACTTTAGGCTTAAAAAATAAATTAGGGTTATAAATTAAAATAAAATGATGAAAAAACTAGAATATATATTTTTTTTACATTTTATTTCAAAAACCAAGCAATGAACCCAGCAAAAAAATGGAAACAGTGGAAATACTTTTTAACTGCTTGCAGAACTATAATTGTACATTTTTTCCGACTTTCAAAGAAGTTGAGAAAATTTTTATTAAAAATATGAATTATTAATCTGTTAAGATTGATTTGAAAATACTTTTCATATATTTATTTCATTATATCTGCATAAAAACATTATTTTCTTCAATCAATAAGTAAAAAAAATTTAATTCACTTAATTCAAAAGCGATCCTACCCACTTGCAATTATGTTTTTCTTACAAATTTAAAAACTATTTCAAATGATAAACTACTAATACTAATTTAATATAGACTTTCTTTTAAAAAAATATAAGAAGATAATTTCCAAATCCTTGAAAATCTTGGAATCAATAACAAGCCGAAGTAGAAATTAACGGAAATTATACAAATTCTTGTCTGGATCTTAATCCATTTTCATGACCTTTTGGCAGCTTTTTTAATGGGCAGTTAAACATTTAGCATGTTAAACGAGCGATAGATGTTTATTAAAAACATTGAATAATACATCAGTTTTAATTTATGCTGCTGTACAACAGAAAACTATACATACTATTACACTATACTTCCGTCTCTGACTTAAAATCATCTGTTTAGAAAATAAAAATAATAAAAATTAACATTTGTTAAGTTTTCACCAAAAGTTTGCTCTTTTTTTGCAGTAATTAATTCTGTAGCTAAAATCTTTGTGTCAAATAAATAAAACACATAATTAAATTCGTCAAATAAATTGCGACAGTGTGAGTTAGATACACGGATTAAGGGAGCAATTTTGAACTGGCAGGTAAGAACTGAAAATTATTGCCACAATACGAGTAGTAACAATAGTTGCAGCTCTCAAATATATACTGTGTGTGGAGATCTGGCGCGATGATAATCGTCAAATCCTTCATTAATGCAACACGGTCATATCTTTAGGGAAAAAGTTGTTCTTGGTGATATTTTCCGTAACTAGTCGTTTAAAGAATGTATTGTTAATTGTGGCTTCAGCTGTTTATATGCCGACCTTTCATTGGTCATTATGCCAAATCGTCAGTGAACTTTAAGCAGTTTGAAAACATTCAACCTTATAATGCCACAACAAACAACACATTTTCGAAAACATTTAATCTGTTTAAAAATGATTATGTTGCATTTAAGCGTATTTTAGAGGCCATATCAAGACTTTTTGTTAAAATTCTGGCTTAGCTTCAAATATGAATCTGATTGTGTCTCTCTGTATACAAAGAAAATATGGAGGAATTTATTTTCCTCGACAACTCAAACATCATGTTTTTCGAATTATGGCAGTGTTGCACTGAAGGAGCGACTTACATTTACACAAAGTGCAGGAAACCTTTTCTCCAGGAAACATGAAAAACAAAATCAATGGCCTTGCAAAGTAACTTGATCTTTTAGGAATGAATATTCTTCAACTAATATTGCATATGAAAATTTTCTTGTCAGTTTCTTTAACTAATTTCAGTTTAAATATTGCGAAACACTCGTATTTGATGCCACTACGTGTGGCAAAATTGATGATGAAATTCATCTTTAGCGCCTGTTATATGAAAATATACTTTTCTGTCTAATAGATACGTTATACATCATTTTCCATAATCATGAATATTTGCGTCCTTAAACCACAACTACACTTGCACTCAACTTATCATTCCAAAATATTTCGGATGCCTTGTTTTAGAGGAAATTTCAGTGAAATTTTATGCTGATATCCATATTTTGTTCTTCTGTTTTTAATGTGTTTGTAGTCCTGCTCCACAAGATGAGTTCTATTGCTGCTTTATGGCGATGTGAATGCATTGCGTGTTTCAAAGTCTGTTGTCAATAAATGAGTATAACAATGCAAATGAGTTGGCTGGTTGGTTGGTTTGTCGGTTGGCTGGCTGGTTGGGTGTTTGGCTGGCTGTTCGGCTGCCTCAATGATTTTCTACAAATGAAGCATTGATGCTTTTAATTACGAGATTGCTGTTGCTGCTGCTGAAATTGCCCTTGATATAATGTTGCTGTAGTATAATTTTGCCGTATAGACAAAAACTACAAATAATGGAAAATAATAAATGGCAAAGATGGAGAAGGAGAAAGGAGAATTCTGTAATTATAAAACACGTTATTCATGCAATAATTACAATTTTCGAGTCACTTTTGTATAAACTTTTTTTGTTGCGTTGAGTGTGGTTTTATTGGTTTAAATACATCATCGTCATCAACATCAACATCAGCATCGCCATCGTTATCATTTTTATTGATTTTGTGTCATTGTGTGCATTTGTGCTTTTGTTTTCTCATAAAAGTTAAACAAAATATTAATTGCTTAAACATTAAGTTGTCTGTAAGCGCGCTGGCAGGTACAACCTGTCCATGCTTAACGATTTATTAAACAATTATTGACATGCACACATACGAAATCGCTTTTTTTAATTCTAGTTTCAAGTATTTCATTTTGAATTAAAAAGAGAAAATGCATAAATTTTACATATTTAAAAAAAAAGTTTAATGATGGAAAATTGTTACTCGTAAAGGAATAGTAAAATGGCACAATTGTAGGGAAATATGAATACATCGAACAGAAACTCATTTTGGTACAGTTTGGTCCATTTATGTTGCCTGAGTATTTATAAAATGAGATATCCTGGGTCCTTACATACATGCATAAGCGGTTGGAGTTAGACTAGGTGTAGTAGAAAATAATTATTATCATTATTTGTTAAATTTATTATTGAATATATTCTCTAAAATATTTATTTAAACACTATTTATCAAATATGTAATTCGAGATATTCTCCAAAATAATTATTTTAATATTTTATTGTTTGTTGTTGGCTTAATATTAAAATAGTTATTTTGGAGAATATCTCGAATAACAAATTTGATAAATATTGTTATTATAAATTTTGTTTTTTATTTTGCCTTATAAATACTTTCATTATCACCCAAAGGTCGATTAATTGTATAAAGGCGTAAAAAGAAAAACAAAAAGACGCAAGTCCATTATAATTGTTTGTCGTATTGTGTTTGTACAAAAGCTTTCTAAAGCTATTATACTTATGTGTTTTTTGTTGATTACAAATAGAAAAATATAACTGAGTTCTGTTTGAATTCTTATATAGTATTTGTAGTCTGTGGCATAAGTATACTATCTTGAATGCGTTTCAATCAAGATTTGGCTAAAAGGAAAGAAATGCAGGCATATACTCAGCTAAGCCAACAACAAACAATAAAAAATTTAAAATAATTATTTAAACACTTTATTAAATGCTTATGAAAATCCTATCTGGCTAAAATGTATTGACAGTTTGGATATCGCCAATGAAATGCAAGTATATACTCAGCTAAACCAACATCAAGCAATACTTTTTTTTAAATAATTATTATCCTTATTCTTAAAACTATTTTACGCCTTCTTGAACACTATCCTTTAGAATGGCTACCATGATCGCTAGGCCATAAAAGACTAAAAAGCTCCACAATCACATATAGTCGCAGATCTCAACATTCATTTGGTCGAAACTTAGTTTTCCAATTAAGTTACAACACATTTACATCCAAAAGTTTGGGTACCATCCAAGCCCACTAGCCTGCCAAATTCTAAATTATAGAGACCTCTGCTGAAAATAATTTTTTCCCGACTTAAATAATTAATCATTTTAACTTGGAATGATTTTCCGCCATCTTTAATCATTTTCGAGTTTAGCTTTGAATATATATATATATATATATATATATATATATATATATATATATATATATATATATATATATATATATATATATAATAGATTGAAATCTTAAAAAGGCTCTCCTGTAAAGTCCTAAATTTTGAGTTGTGACGGTCTTGCACGAAATGAGCGATATATATATATATATATATATATATATATATATATATATATATATATATATATATATATATATATATTCAATCTCCGAATTAATTATTAAAAAATAATCGTAATATAATGAGGGCTTAAATTTGAATTAATTTCGAAAACGTATTCAAGTTATTGCTGGGAAAACAAGTACAATAATATTTTCTCTATACTACCACTTTATTTAATTACCTGGGTAGTTACACCTTTATTACATTATTTATTTCATTAAAATGTTACATGTAACATAGTTTATTTTTAATGACTTCTATAAAGGTGATATATTTTTGTGATATATTTGTGCAAGAAATATCTACGATAAAAATTTTTTTCTACAAATTGTCTCCATTTAGAGAATACCAAAACTGACAATGAATGATTGATGGCCCAAAAGGAAAAAGATTTTTTTTAAGAATATCTACCAAGCCTTATAAAGTTTTGAAGGTCTTCAAATTCTAAGGCACATGCAAGTAATTTGTAGTGTCAAACACAATACAAAAAATATGCTTCTTTTCTTTCATATTCAATAAAGATGTAATTTTAAGATAATAATGAGTTTTAGCACTAAATATCTTTAGTCATTTAACCATTTTTTATAAAAACAACCATACAAAAACTTTTGCTTTCCAGACGAGTTTTTTTACACTCTTTTGGGAAAAAATCCAATTCTTTTAGAGAAAAATCTACAAATGAAAGCATGAAAAAGTGCTTTTCTGTTCGATTTTTTTTTTCTTCAAATTATAACACAATTTAAAGAAAGATAACAACACTATGAACGTTCAAAAGTCAGTTGTTGGTGGAAGTGGTGTCCAATTAAACACTTTTTTTTTTTTTTGTTAATGCCATAGACTGAAAACAATAGAGGGGAAAAAGTGCCAAATGAAGGCTTTAAGAAGCTGTTAAACAATAAGTTAAGCATTACTTGGCAATTATTGCAGTTAGATTCAGATGAAAACTAAACCGAAACCGAACATTTTCAGAGGAGGAAGATGCCACAGCGTGTACGAGTATCGAAGATGCTGCTTAACAATCGGCCACATGTTGGGTGCAATACTAGTGCAAAGAGTGCTTTTGGAGGGAACGCGTGGTCCGTACTCGCTAGTGGCTTTGTATCATTTGGAATGGCATGGAATTGTGGTGTTCAATAGACCGTACGATAAAAATGGAAGCAATTGAAAGGAGAAAATAAAAAAATCAAATAGAAATAGTGTTAATAGCCACACAGCATTGGTTTCTTTTGTCGATGATTTCGTACATATAAGGTGTTGCAAACATAGTCAAAATCACACTTAAAACACGTTCGAAAGCTGCAATTGTAAGCTTACCAGCAACAATTGCTAAAAACAATGTTGCACAAGATATTCTAGTATAAGCGAGAATATGTTTTCTACATTTTTCTGCCCAATAAAATGAAAAAGGTTATTCTCTTTCTTTTATACATGCAGCTACACTGGATGGAGATCACACTCTTGCACTGTAGAAATGTTTGCGACATCATAAGATTGTAGGGGCTGTATAAAATAAAGAAATTACGGCAAAAAATAAAAATCAAATACATTTTTATAAGTTTTACAGAGTTTAATAAATTTTTTTTTTATAATTTTTTGGTAATACTAGTATTTCATGTTATGAAAATAAGTACTTTAAATGACATGCAGAAAACATTGGGACTTTGTTTCGCTTCTTTTAATTTACTAATATTTATATACAAAAAAAAATATGTTCAAGCTGCTATGGCTACGCTGTATTGGAAGACCTTAAGGAACTGCAAGGACTTTTTCTTACCCAAGACTGGGTGCTTTGCACCCAGACGAAGGCCCCTAATACAGCTTTACTTATGAAAGCGAAGCCAGGCTTGAAAAGAGTTTTCTCTATAATAAACTATTAAATTAAATAAAGTAAGTCAAGTATTTCTGCACGTCACTTTTAGGCAGAGCTCAAGAATATTTTCCTATAAGATGTTTGCTAGGCCCTTTTTCATAATTTTGGATGTCATTTCATTGAGACTGATTTAAATTTTTTCTGCATGGCAGTTATATCATTGTAAAAAAGCGTCTTATTTCATTTTCAGATTTGGAAATAATTAATATGTCTTTCAAAATTATTGTACTGATTTTTGTTAGAACTTGTTTCATTTATTAGGTCCTGTTTTAATGAGGGTTATCCTATTTTTGCTCTTGGGTCTCATTTCATACAGCTGATTTTAGAGCCATAAGTTTCTAGTCAGAAATGATATTATGTATATATGCTTTACATTATAGAAAAACAGTATCGAAAGAAGCTTTAAATATTTTAGGTTTCTAATTGTATTTATTAATTTTTTAATATGTTATTGTTTGTTGTTGGCTTAGCTAGGTATATGCCTGCATTTCATTGGCGCTAACCAAATCATCAGTACCCTTTTAGCCAAATCATGATTGAAAGCATTCAAAGCTCGTATACTTATGCAAACAATTACAAATATATATGAGAATTCTATCAGAACTCTATCATATTTTACTATTTGTAATCAACAAAAACAAAAGTATAAATAGCTATAGAAGCTTTTGTACAATCACAACACAAAAGCTTCTATAGCTATTTATACTTTTGTTTTTGTTGATTACAAATAGTAAAATATGATAGAGTTCTGATAGAATTCTCATATATATTTGTAATTGTTTGCATAAGTATACGAGCTTTGAATGCTTTCAATCATGATTTGGCTAAAAGGGTACTGATGATTTGGTTAGCGCCAATGAAATGCAGGCATATACCTAGCTAAGCCAACAACAAACAGTAACATATTAAAATAGTTATTTTGGAGAATATCTCGAATAACAAATTTGATAAATATTATTAATTTTTTAATCTAAAATAAGCTTCCAAGTATTTGTGCAGTTAAATTCAGACAAAAGAGTGCCTTGTTATTAAAGATTTCTCTTTTAGAAGAAAAAATTATTAATTTGCCATTGATGGAACACCACATAGAGCCCTTTCAATTTAATTTTATTGCAGGCACGCTTCTGTAAATATTTAGTATGTGTCTTATTTCCCATCTTCGGCTCAAGAGAACCATTTTAAAAGTGTAGATTTTTTTTCATACAAACAGAACAATTTCACTAATCTGTAGTCGGTTTAGCTAAAAATCTTTCATTTCCGAAAAGAAGTTGAAGTAATTTTCTCTTTTCGCTTAATCGATTTCGACTATAAGTATATTAAAAATAGTTCTATTGGAATTTATTATTAAGAGTTTTTGCCCCTTTAATTTAAAGTCGCATAAGCTTATAATTGGAATGAAATAGTCTTATCGGTTGTACGCAAGTACCATTTGTAGGCTTCAACCTAGAGTATGCTGATAAATCAAGAAGGTATAGAGTCTATTATCTATATTTTGATAAAATCAATGTACTTCCGGTTATGACATTGTTTATCGTTTCAGTTGAATAAAAAAATAGGGCACTGCTTAAGTCTTAATAGACTTCATTTAATCAAAGCTGTAAAAAAAGAAGGGAAATTTTTAAATGAAAAAGGTTTTGCGAACTTCACACACGACTTTCATGAACTTGCACAGATCAGGCGCAACAACGAAAAAACACCTAGAAGTTGTTGCATGCTTCATACCTTTGCCTGCTAACGCTTCCTTTACCAAAGATACAAAAACACAAAGAAAAATTAATAACAAAAAACAAAACTTGTTAAGGCAACACATTTTGTCACTATCACCACTTTGGAATCTCAAAATTTGGTTTGCTTAGATGCATAAAAAAGTAAAAAAAAAATCGCTCCTGCCAAGCCAAACTTAGTACTTCAAGTGTTACATAAGATGAACAATATAAGGAAAATTCAAAGTAAGAAAAAAAGAAAACTCTGTTTGTCGAAGTTCACATGGCAGCCGATAATGGATGTGTCCCTTGGGTGCACTATTGAGTGCCACATAAGATGGTGTCTAGTCACAACAAACACATGTAACGAGCATGTACCGCTTACATATCCTCCTAAGCAGCAACATCGCTTACAAGAACAACAGCAATGACAACAACAGCAGCAGCAATTTTAATACCACACCACTAGCAACTCTGAAGTATTTAGTAGGAAGTGAGCAGGAGATGGAAAGCAAAAGCTGAAACATTTTGAAAAAAAAACTAACGTTCTATGATTTGTTTTTCTTCACTTTTTTCACGTTTAGTTTTCCTTCTAGACAGCAACTACCAAATAGTATCATATACATCGTTGTGTGCTATACGAGCTTTATCCAGGTGTAGTAGTATCTATGACTAGTGGACATAATAAAGCCAAGTTTACTACCTACTGTTCCATATGAAGGTAAGCTTTTGGTAAATTTTTTCATATATTTATGACTTTTCATGAGAATAGCAATATAAAAGAAATATTAATACTTCCCTATATTGTTTAGTTATACGAGGAACGTTTTCAGATTAGAAATTCTTAGGCAAAAGAACAAGTCCTTCGACGTATAGTAACAGTATGACCAACTTGTTTGCTATAAAATGTATCGCTATAGAGTTTGCTTTAAAAGCAAAGCGAAAGATTCTGCAAATTTACGCAGTGAAGAAATGGGAACCATTCTCAAAGGACAACATAATCTATAATTCTACAGGGAATTTTGTCGAACTTTCTAGTCAAACTGAATAAATTTTGAATAGAAAAAAACTACTTCTACAAATCTAACACCCGATTTAAAAATATCATTCATTATCGTTTATTTCCTAAAATTTACATGAAAACATTGTATGAATAAATTACAAAAATACTGTGACGACTGATAAATTTTTACGCATTTCTGATGTAAACTTTATTCTAACTTGTAAATAACAAATTCTCATTTAATGCAAGCCATCCTGTTAGTAGGAAGTATTAAAAGTGCACTTTTCTCAATGTAATAAAAATAGCTTCAAAATCGGTGAACAGGAGTCACAAAAGCTGACATCCTGCAAAAATAAAGCGAAGTTAAAATCACTGAAAATTATCCAAATTTGCACTACTTTTGGATCTTAATCATAGAACTATCATGGTTTAAAGAAGGTTCTGTAATATTATCAAAAAATATTAGTTTTCGGCGTTGTGTCGCTGTGGAGAAAAATTAGCATTAGCTTTGAAACAAGATTTAGTAAAAACGTTGTTGACGGGAATTATATTCCATTAAATCACAATACAAACTTG
The DNA here is from genome assembly GCA_963681545.1 of Germaria angustata. Lineage (NCBI taxonomy): Eukaryota > Metazoa > Arthropoda > Insecta > Diptera > Tachinidae > Germaria > Germaria angustata. The sequence continues at coordinate 39,676,723 of OY813001.1, forward strand.
ACATATACAATAAATATACATCATAAAGATAAAAAGTATTTACAAAATCGCTCTATATCGCTTAGGCAAGAAAAGTACCGTAATATTTTCGTTATAGGAAAATTAACATAAAAACAAAGTGTGTATATAAATATACTTTTTTAATAGTTCATATCGATAAAAGGATACTGAAAGTTTTAGCACGAAAATCCAATGTATGTTTCGATGCACTGAGTGAAAGCATTTAAGTTTCTCTGAAGTGTTGCAAAATATTTCGTCAATTAAAATCGAATGTTGGCGAATACGTTTCCTCTTTTTTGTCAGCATTGCCTTGGTTACAGCTCCAGCTTCAGCTCTACTTTCAGCTTGAGTCTTATTTCCTCCACTGCATTTAGCTTCGGCTTAAAATATATATTTGTCTTCAATTTTGGGTTTATAACGCTCCTTTGATTGGAACGCTTGTGCCCCTTAATAAAGCGATTCATTATTCCAAAAAAAAAAAATCTGTTGATACGAACAAAACTCTCCCAACAATCCTCGTATTTATATCTGCTTTTAATACTCTATGACAACACTGCAGTTGTCTTCCTAGTTGTAGTTGTTGCTGTTGCTGTAGTTCTCGCTGTTTTGGTTGTAACACCATTGTCATCGACGACATCATAACTGATAGTTATCGCCACTTGGAAAAAAAACAGCAAACCCATAGATAAATTCCAAGTTTAAATTATAAGGCAGTTTACATACACACATACACAGACAAACACACACACACACACACACCTACATTCATGTAACATCCCTGAAGGAAACATGGGGACAAGTGTACCCAAGTCACCAGTTTTGTCGACTATTTTGGTGACTCATATGTAGACATCGTCAACGGAGTTGTCAACACTTTTTTGTTTGATGAGCAGAGAAATTTCTGAGAGCACGCTTATGCCTCTTCATTTTTTAACTGCGTTTATTTGTTCTATGGTGAACCTTTAATCATTTATTTTAACTAAAACTGTAGGGATATATGTATATCAAAAATTGTTTACATGGACCCATTAGAACGACCTCTTCAGTAGTGGGTTTTCAATGATAAGTCCATCTTAAATTTCAATAGAAAGAAGTATTGTGTAGAGTATGTCAATAATACTGGTGACAATGTCTACAGGGAAGTACTAGTTCTACGGTCGTCATATGGTCCCATTGGAACTAGTTCGTCACTAGTTCCAACGTCAGTAGTGGATTTTCAATGACAAGTGCATGTTAAATGTCAACAGAAAAAAGCATTGGCTGGGGTATAATTTGTCACTAGTACTGGTGACTTTGTCAATAGTGAATCACTAGTGAATCACTAGTGACATTTCCTTCAGGGATATTTACGATCGAGTAAGTGAGCATTTCTATACCGAAACACACATACACACTTTGCAACATACACCTCATAAAAGCTATAAAGAATTTTATTGCACAAAACATTTATTAAAAACATGTTTATTTTTAAACAATAGTTTCCGTTTTTTTTTTTTTCTTACGTACCTACATATTTTTTCGATAGAATTTTGTCTTTAAATCTCAGGCTTTTTTTTAAGGGAAATCGTGTATCTTTATTTTAAAATCTTGTATAGAAGACGATAGCTTAAGCAAAAATCCTTATCATATTTTGAACATCATTAGAAAAGAAAACAAAGGCAAAGACTTACAAAATAGACAAGGAAAACAAAGAAAAAATTACCATGATTAAATTCCATATTTAACATGACAGTTGTCAACCCCTCCAGCTCTTCCGGACTGGCTGCCACGCTAGTGTGAAATTACATCTTGTTACACAATTTAATAACCTGCACTTAACTGTTACTTGCTAAATGTTATTGTTAAGAAATGGCAACAACTTTGGCAGGAAATGTTCAGTAACATGTTTGTTAAATGACAATTTTTTCGTACAATTTCATTATTCATAAATAAAATAAGAAAAAGTTTACCTAATTACCGGCTTTTCATTGCTTATGCTCCTCCTTTTCCTTTTGTTGTTAACAACATTTTGATTTTGGAAAGCATTATTGTGTGTGGTCTTATTAAGACTTGTGGATAATATTACTTTAAGCATGTTGTGGCACATATTTACAATAGATTTTCAGCTAAAGTAAATCTGACAATACAGTGTTTTTAAATTAACTCTAACTATTTAGAAATCTTAGCGGCCTTACTAGATATAAATCACTGGTGGAAAATTTGAACAGAGTTTCTGCAAAAAAAAAACTCATCTGTTGATAGTTTAAAAATCGTTTTCCCATCAAACCTGACTGCTGAAATGGCCACTGTGACGCCTGCAAAAGTTAGAGTTCAAGTACTACCATAATTTGAGAGATGCATGAGACAATTGACGAAATAAACAGCAAGAAAGGTTCTGGTGTCAACAATATCAGAAAAGGATTTTTGTACAATTGTCTGCTCAGCCGTTTTTTTTTTTCTGAGAATAGAAATAAGTATATACTTTTAATATAAAACAGACTACGGCATGAACTTTTAATAGACAAACTGAAAGGGAGTTCAGCAGAAGGCGCACATAAGTCGCTGCAAAGACGCATAAATAATAGATGATTATTTTCAAAATGAAAATTCTTATAATATTGTCTTGCCTGTCTGGTTCCTACGGTGTGTCAAGATGTGAGTCGACACAAGTCAAAGAAGATTAGGTTAGGTTAGGTTGATTAGAGGGGTGTGATAAGCCCATGTCATACGACATACACTTAAGCCAGTGAAGGCTTGTTGTGCGCTCCATTTAATTATCAGACACAAACTGCCAAAGTTCTGCGGCAGGATTCGAACCTGTGACCTTCGCACTACGAGTCTAGTGCACTATCTACTAGTCTACGAAGGTCAGTAGTCAAAGAAAAAAAAATATCAATATCATTAAATAGGGTTGAAAAAAATCAGCTAATGGGCACATAACAACTATGAAACTTTTTAAATTTTTCAAATTTTTAGATAAAATTACTTTTCGAAGCAGACACAAGGCCTCGAATGCCCGATAATGGCAAGACTACATTCTTCAGTTAGAGAAAATATTAAATCTGTCAGTAATTAAGAATAGTTAACGAAAATACATCCATATAACATAAGAACAACACACGGGATATCAACCATCTTTCGAGTCAATAATGAGGTATTGATACGTATTTCACGTGGTATACTACCAGAGTCGAGGTTAGCACGAATGAACTTGTAAGCCAAACTGCCTTATAGACCGCGATAAGCACTAATATCCATTATGAAAATCAATTATGAGGCAGTGCCTCATAGTCATATAAAAGCAAATTGGATATCGACAAAAAAAATTCGACAAATGACAATATTCTCCCAAAGGAGGGCTAAATTCTCAAGCCTACGAGCATTCCAAGCCACCTTATTACGTGAGTTGTCGACGACGTCATGTCAATCCAATATAAAAAAATTTGCACCTGCGTAGTCATTGTTGACAAAAAAAAAATGACGGCCCGGGAAAAACTCTAAGCCCAGTGCTGACTGCCACTCAGATCGCTAGTTAAGTCGATGGGTAATTGAAGCAGCTTGAACTCGGAACATCATAAATTTAATTGGTCATATGCCTTGAAGAATATTTGACATTGGAATAGATGCCATTTTTATTTTTAAATTATTTTTTATTTTTAAAAATTTAGATGTACAGTAAGTAATTTAATAGAAATAATCTTAACTAAATAATTTGCCCTTTCCGGAATATTGAGATGAAAATGTTTTCTTATTTCCTTATCTCAAAACAGATTGAATGGTTTCAGTCGAATTTCCGTCAGGTTGGTTACTTTTTATATTTTATTTTGGTACACTTGCCACAAACGTGCGAGTATTTATAGCTTTAAGATAATTTAACAAAGGAGAGAGTAGAAGTTTTTTTTCTAAGCTTTTGCCAAAATTTTGAAAAAAAACTGACGATTTGAAAGCTTTGATTTTTCTAAAAATAAATTCTAAAAATTTAAACTTTGTTGAAAATTTTTTTTTTTTAATTTGGATGGTGAACATGTGTTAATTCCCCTTAGGTTGACTTATTTAGATTTTTCTTTCCACCAAAAAACAAATAATGAGATGTAAAACTAAATGTTCAAAGACAAAGTTTAATTACGCTTAATGAGATTTTTATAAAAAAAATATGTAAATAACACCAAAAAATTTGTTGTAATTAAGACAAACTGTAAGGAAAAGATCATAAGCATAATTTTGACGAAAATACTGTATTGATAGTCTGTAAAATTTACGTAGATGAAGTTTTGGAACATTAAACAATAGTCTGTCTGATAGAAACTCGGGAAGTCGCCATTTATTAGCTTGATTACAAATGCTGTGGTTAAAACTATTGTATCACCCTTTGCTGCAAATAAATTGATTTATTGCACCGTGTATTCGTAAGAGTGCAAGTTAAAGACCAAGATTTATTTATATTATGCAAAATAGAGAGTAAAATTTGTTTTCGTATAGAATCTACTGTAGATATATAAGATGGATAATTGCCTTGTTATCCCCGATCCTATAAATTCTTTGGCCCAACGCTTAACAAAACCGAATACCACATGGATTTTATTGATGCAAACGTTTATATGATTAAGAAAAGCAGCTCACAATGCAGCCCTAGATCAAACAATTCATAGACAAACTCCAATACGTGATCTCCTAAAGTTCATCAACCACTTGGGTTAGTTTTTTTTAGAAAAGTGCATGTGTTTGTGTGGGTTTTTTTGCTTTTTTCCAAAAAGTTCACCTTATATCAAACAAGTTTCTAAATCTTTCTGCTAATATGATTGGCTAAGATAATTATCTTAAATATGTAAAAGTCATTGGCATAAGTCCAAATAGCTAAACACCCGATTTCACGTAGATGTACCTAGAGAGTGAGTTAATGAGGCGAACATGTTGATAACGGCGGACCAGATTCCATTTTTGTACAATTCAAAGTTGTAATAGAGAGTCCCATTATATAAAAAAAATCTTCTTAAAAAAGGAGATGATGTCTAACTCTGTCAAAGTTCCTACTGAAGTCAGTATACTTCTGTTTGCAAAGCCATGGCTAATTACTGTAGTTAAAGGCATCAGATTCGTTATATTCTAACGTCTTTAAAGAAATCCATTTCAAAAGTGATAAAGGAGTTAGAATTTAAAAGCAATCCGCAAAGACTTAAGATATTCGACTCTTCTTGTCAAGAAACAAAGTCAACATATAATTTTTTCAGTGTTTTGTTGTTTTCTATCTTTTTTTCAATTGAAGGAGATCACTGATCCCCTTATTTTAATTATTGTACGGTTTTTTATATTTTTTTGTTATCGTACGAGTTACTGATTGACTTAAAAGTTTCTAGTAAAATTTTTTCTTAAAATAAAGTCACTGTGTGCTACGGTTTCTTCACTGAAATGAAATAATTGTTTTCGTTTGGGCTGTTATCAGTACATTTACATCGGGTACTAAGGAATAAAGAAAAATTAAAATAAGTGCATACGCTTGTCAATTCATAAAGTAAAGTTATCACAACTTGTCAAGCAATTAGACACACCTTGAAATTGTACTTTTTTCGAATTCTCAATTTCTTAGTGCGAATATGAAATAAATACTTTAAAACATTAAAAAAAATATGTATATATACGTACATACTCGTACATATGAATGTATTAAAAATATTTATTTAACATGACATATGAAGGTCTATAAAGACTAAAACTCCAAGCAAAGTGGAAAAACATTTTTAGTAACAACAATGACAGAAAATAAATCTAAAAAAAAAAATAAAATAAAATCCAATTCCATCAAGATTAAGGTGCAAAAATTCAACTGATCTATAGTATAAATAAAATAAAGTGCAACATTGACAAATGATGGATGTAAATGCGTTGGCGTCGCCTGCCCGGCAATACGGCTGCCAGCGATGCGGTGCTGGTGATGCTAGTGATGGCTTAAGAAAATTTAATTTCCAAAAATCGATTATAAATTTTAGATTAAGCCAAACCCTGCAATATAAGTATGTGTCTTTTAGACAGAAAAAAAATGTTTGGTAACAGACAAAGACCGCCACTTCAAAATTCTTCACAAAACGGAGGTCAAATAACGGTTTCTTAAGCAGAGATCCAGCTGAACGAGGGAAAGAATTCGTTTATATATGGGACACACAAATGAAACACCTACGCTTTTGATAGTTTCGCTATTGTTGTTTTACGGAAAACTACATTAAAACATTCAAATGTTGCTTTAAAATAAAACAAACAAACATACAATGATACAGACAACAAACAACTTTTACAACGCAAATATTGCTTGATCTCATTGTCTTGCTACTCATACACACATGCGCATACATTTACATACATTCACATGCAGGTATGTAAGTATGTGTGCCTGTCTACGAGTACCAGTCTTTAGTTTTTTGTTTGTTGAAAGTCACAAGATTACAATGTCTTAATTAGATTGCCATGTATGTTTGTCCAACTCTTACATTCGTTTGTTACTTTTCATCTGTGTGTCTGTCTGTCTGTCTGTCTCTGTATTAGTACAACTCTATATCCGGGCAATTGTTTATAACTATTATGGACATACTTGACTGTGGGGCTCTTTTGTGTGCTAAAATTGGTATGGAAGTAACTCTAATTTTCATTTCTTTTCTATAAAGATATCAAACAAATCCCCTTCTGCATTTTCTTTTGGCTTCTTTCTTTCAAAACAAGACAGGAAAAAAAACTCACCGAAAGATCACAAACAAAGCAATTCATTGTCCGCCTTTGGTCAAAGACACTGAAAATACAAACGAAACCGTCAGTACTTAATCTTTTACTGGATGATTGTCCACCACAATTGGATGTGTACGTAAACAATCATGATCGTAAATAAACATGCATGGCGCATGCTTTCTAACGTTTGCAATAAGTAACCGAGTCCCCATTCCTACACGTTAAGTTTTCAAGCCGCAGCTTTCTTGCATAAGGCCAAACGCATGTGCGTTTATTTTCGAATATTTATTTTATATTGTAAAACAAAACGAACTTAATGCTGCAATATCTATTTTTCTATTCTTCTTTTTTAAGGAACGAAAATTTCCGCGTGTAAACTGGGATCAGAGAATGAACAATGCAAACGCATATGAAACTATTTGGAACAATTGTTTTATTTTCTTTTTTTTCAGCTGTTTACTGTTCAATTCCGCCATCTATTTGGTGTTACGATTTTGTATTTCCTTTACGGCAGTATTAGAATTGGGAATGTTTTAGAAAAGATAGACAACAATTTCAAAAGCCAAGTTACAATTGCATTTGTAGACTTATTTTTAAACTCGAGTCACTGTAGATGGGCTTGACAATTCGAACAATTGAAAGTCTAAGAACTTCTATATAATTCTGATAACTTTGAAATAGACCCACAAACTGCAAAAGTGTTATTTGTAATCAAATTATCTTGTTTTAATTTCAATTAATGAAATAATTTTGTCAGGTATATACATATATGACTATCAGGTATTATATGACTGTCAGGTATTGTATGACTATTTTTCTAATTTATTTTTTCCAATACTTCCTTATCCCTGGGATATCACTTTCAGAGCATGTGAGATGATGAACGCCTAACACTGCCTTTGAAGATAGTGTCACACCAGTCATTTGTTTAAGACTGTCCACAGAACATCGAAATATTTAAAAAAGAAGCAACAAAATGGTCTAAGCTTTGACAAAATTACGTTTTATACCATTCTTTATCCTTTTTAAAAAGTTTTACATTTTGAAATTGAATATAAAAAAACTTACAACATAGTTTTCACATTTGCCACAGTTGAATTTTCTACAATTTACCATCTACAACATTGAGTCAATTGAAACATTATTTTCATTCGATTTAAAGTTTGTACTATCATTCTCGCCAAAGACTATTATTTTGGCAAAAGAAAGGACTTCAGTACAAAGAGCCATTTAAACAGATTTAAAAACAGAAGCAACTATGGTTTAGTTTGAAACCCAATATAGTAAATTTTTTTTTTGTAAATAAAAATAAATAAATAAATAAATAGGCCTCTAAACGGCGGAGATATGGCATAACAATTATTTCGTGCTACCACTTTGTTCAACCAACTTCCACTTAAATTTTGGTGTAACCAAACTGCAATCTGAACTTTTAAACAAAAAAGTTTTTTGTTTTCAAAATCGGTATCGATAATCAATATTTTGGGGCAAACTGCCCGTCCGATTTTCAAAAAAAAAAAAAACTGGAAATAACCTACCAGTAAATCCTTTGAAAGTTGGTTCACAAATGATAAAGTTATGCATGTACAGTCATTAAAAAAAGTAAAAAATATTACAATCGAATTGAAGTCGATACTTTTGCCTTTTCAAAATCGGTATTGATAATCAATATTTTAGGGCGAATTGCCTGTCCGATTAAAAAAATGGAAAAAAACTGCCAGTAAATCCTTTGAAAATCTGCTCACAATTGATAAAGTTATGCGTGTACAGTCATTAAAAAAAGTAAAAAAAATACAATCGAATTGAAGTCGATACCTTTGCCAAATTTAAGTAACTCATTGAAACATTTCCTTTTCTCATCATATGGATAAAAGCTTGCAATTCAATGAAAACAGATACCAAACAGGAAACTTTCTGCAGTTATAAGTCTATATTAAAATCATTGCAAATGATACGAACTTGAACTATTTTAGAAATTTTTAGCTCATTTTTGCACTGGGTATTACCAAGGATTACAATGATAAGGCAAAACTTCTGATTGGTTTTACTTGGCCAGTTCAGGGTGATCCTTATTAATTACACTTCAAATTGTCCCAAAAACCTTCACGTGGAGGGCGATGTTCTTGACAACCGTCAAATATCGTCGAACTGTGAGAGACGTCTGCAACGTCTGTTCTCCTAGTTGGGGTGGCTGCAAGCGGACGTCTGTTTTTATATTAAGCGGTTCGCTTTATAAATGTGTTTAACACTCAGCCAGTCTGTTGGCTTAGATGGCAGCCCCATATCAGACTAGGATGCAGTAGACTAATCATTTGCTCACCTGAGATAGAATGATTAACGAAACCTCAAAAAAAGAGGCCCCATGCTCCTTACAGGTACAATGGGAAAATATATAAGTAACTCATATTTTTGGAAGCGTTCCAGCAGCCGGGAACTAGTTCAAATAATTAATGATCAGAGTTAATTTTGGAACTCCAACTTAAGAAAATGCCATGTTAACTATATTGAAGAAAATATTTCTGAATCGAGGGAACATCATTTACTTATTATTATTTTTTATTAATTTTATTCACTACGATATTCTAGCACATCCTTATATACTAAATCATACACCTTATGCCAAATTTAAAGTTCTTCGATTACGATTGTATTCATTTCTCTGTTTAAACAGAATTTAAAAATTAATTTTTTTGCTTCATTCTATTGTTTTTATAACGTTAAAAGTATTTTCAAAAGATTACAAATGTATTTTGCATCACATTCAACGAAAAACAATGTAGAATGTCTATGTAATTATTTTTTGAAAAATGTTGTTGCTTTTATTTCACAAAAGTGCTGTTTCACAAAATTTCATTGTAATTCCTAAATAAAATGTGCTCAATCCAAGGCAGCAATTCCGCAACGCGAGTATAAACACCAGGTTTATTGGGCAAAGCACAGCCAACGCCCCAAGACACAATACCAATTTGTTTGTCGTTGGCTACCAAAGGGCCACCTGAATCCATTTGACAGGCGTCCACACCACCATTTTTGTACCCGGCGCAAATCATTCGTCTGGTAATTAAACCATTCATTTGACGATTACAAGTTGCATATCGGACTACTGGGATATTAGCCATCATTAAGTAATCGGCCACCTTCTGAGTTTTTAGATCCGTAAAACCCCACCCCAAGACAGTGGCATAGCTGCCATCTCTTATTCTATCTCTGTGTGTGGCCAATTTTATAGGTTGCACCATGGGACCGAAAACAAATGAAGTGTTTATTCTCACCAAGCCCACATCGTAATCTTGCGTAGTACTACTCCATTTTTCATGATAATAAATGGCCGCAACATCGTACACTTGTCCCTGTATTACATCGCGAGATTTTTCACCCACATGAACTTTAATATTTGCAGCCGATGTAAAGGACAAGCAATGAGCCGCTGTAAGAACGGTACGTTCATTAATTATAGAGCCACCGCAACTATGAAAACGACCGAATACTGTGTCCGTCATTATCGAGGCTATAAAGGGGTAATCACCCTCAGCAACACGACCACCGATAATTCGAGGCTGCACTTCATAACTTTTCAGTTTTGCAGCGTAAGTGAATGCCAACAAAAAACTACCGATAATTATACAAACGTTCTTCAACAGCGAAGCGCACATAATGACTTGTCAACTGCTGAATGTCAAGCACAAACTCTATTCTTCCACTTGTACAAATTGTTTGCCAATACGCGACAGTTAAATAGCGTTACGGCGATAAGAATTCATTAACGCAAAACAATGATTTATTGGTATTTAATTGTTTTTAAAAGAGTAAAAGATACGAGTATATCTAATGATTGCGTCATCTGATGGCTAAAAACAAATTTTAAAATTTGTTTGAGCTTGTATTTTACCCATGAAGCTTTTTATCGCTTGAAAAGAAAAGTTATTAACTAGTTTTTAGTTCCAGTATGGTTTTTTTGTAAATTTCAAAGCTTTGTATTTAGTCGAGATAAAATATTAATGGAGTGAAGGTTTTAATAACATCCGTTTATTGGCCTGACGTTGTAAAACAGGCTGTAATTTTTCAAACATTGGAGCGACCAAGGATTTGATTCAATTTTCGAACTATTCCTGCTATTCCTATTCCTATTTATTTGTGTTAATTAAATGAGTAAGACAAAGGTCAATCTCCGAGTGGGTTCATGGGAATGGGATAAATTGTAATGCTTGTAGGATCAAGTATTGTATGCTTTCGCATGTATGTAAAACCAAACCTACTGATAAATCTGCAATTATGAGTGGTTTAAATATTGAGGAACCAGAATTTTATATATACAGTCTGATGTCGTACTAATATTGATATACAAAGTTCACCGAACACCATTCGAAAATTTTCCCCATCGAAAATTTTAAATATTATTAAAACCAACCAGCTGCATTATAACTAGCTGTCGAGGAAATCTGCAAGACGAAAAGAGGAACTCTTAGGTTTAATGGTCAGATTTCAAAATTTGCAATTTTAAGAGCTTTAAACAAAATTATAATATAATATTTATCCTAAAGCGTTATTTTCCTTATATATATATATATATATATATATATATATATATATATATATATATATATATATATATATGTTCCCATTGATCCTATAAGGAGCATATGGCTTCAAATCTCCTTATTATATTAGTACTAGCTGACCCCGTCCGCATTGCTGGCCCTAAGCAAACATTAGTGTTCTATTACCACACGATTTAAATTGAGCGTTTACCGAAATTTACTTCCTTTAAATAAAAATCCATGGAATACATATCACAAAGTTTTGGAGTCCATACGTTACATATATATCCTGTTTTACATATATATATAGATCTTTAACTTATTGTACAATGTTGCACCTTAGTAAGCGCGGAATATCTTGTGTTATCGAATTGTGTAAATATTTTGTAAATAAACCGAAAACTCGGATTTTTTAATGCAACCTTTCGAAAGTTTTAAAATTTTGATATTGAATTATTATTAACATAGGTTTTTTGTAAATATCTTCAGAACTACATAACCCATTTAAGAGTTTGATATCTCGTTTTGAAAAACATGACAACGGTTTAAAAAAAAAAAGTAAAATAAAATAAAAAAAGCAATATGAAAATTGGATTTTGCCACGCCCCTCTGCCCGCAGACCGAACATCAAAAATCATTACAGTGTCACCCGTCCCAGTATTCTGAAGGTTCTTTGAAAATTTCGTTAAAATCGGCCCAGCCGTTTTGGAGTCATTGCGTTACATACATACACACATCCTATTTTATATATATAGATACAAGAGATTTATCAAAATTTATATGAATGTTTTTTTTTCATATTTTTTATAAAATTTTTGTCTTGGATAAATTAAATTGCTTATTTATGTGTAAAGAACGCAAAAATGCGAAGAGCTTGTGATCAAGTAGTAATGAAAGTTCTTTGCTTAAAGGACTTGCATAAGATCCTACAATTATACGTAGTTTTAAACAGCCAACCAACAGAACAATGTTGCTGGTTCAGTAACGTCAGTAATAAGATATTGATTCTATTGTTCATAATAAAATTGCCATCATTAACTGCAAATCTTTTATACATTTCATATTATAAAAGCTGAGATCGTGGCCTACAGCTAGACACCAGCGAAAAATGATATCCTTTATCATCATATCCCATATAAGCGTATCCTTTTCGAAATTTACTTCATTAAAACACTTTTTTCAATTTAATTTATTTGACTACAACAATTTGAATGCTTTCTCACTAAATTTCCTTCCACCTGCCTCTGCAGTTTATTTTGTGCTCGCGGAGCTTTTTAGCATCCCGCTTTTTATATCAGACATACGAAGGTATATTGGCAAAAGCTCCAGATTAAAAATGTATTTTCAGTTTTAAATTCTCCTAAAAAAAAATTACCCTATATTGCTTTTTAACGGTTTCAATCATTTAGTCCATAAACAATAATATTTATATTACATTTGCTCCTTTATAGACTCGTGTCAACTATGCTTCCAAAACTATGCGTGTGCTTGGGTGTGTGTGTGTGTGTGTGTGTGTGTGTGTGTATTCTCTTATTTATTGCCTGCTCTTCCTTGTAAATTTTAAATTCATGCAATTTGAAAATGGATACATAAAATGTTCAATTTCACAGAATTTTTAAAATAAAACGCTGCATGTCAATAAGCCATCACAGGAATTTTAAATACATCAACAAAATTTTATAGCATGATTGAGGAACGACTTCGGGAGTAATAAAAATAAACAAATACTATATAAAACAAAAAAAATTCATATGTACTTACATACGAAAACAGCATTGACATGCTTGTGTGAATTTGTAAAAATACACTCAGAAATATACATATACATACGTATGTACATGTAACTATATACACATAACAAGATAACTACATTCAAGAATTTTTAGTCATACAAAACTTTTTGTTGCACGAAAATATGTATGTATTTAAGTCGGCAAACGTTCACATGCGGAAAAAAATAAATCGTAAAACTTAATATTGAAATTTATTATTCGGGAGAATAATAAAAAATAAAATAAAATAGACTCACGTTGAGTATAATTGTTTGTTGTGTTGTTTGTATAAAAACATTCTAAGCCTACTATGATTATGTATTTGTTATAATTCATATGCAATATTGAAATTCTCAAATTGTATTTGTTTTGTGTGGCATAAACATACGAGGTTGAATGTTATCAAACTGCTTAAACTTCACTGACGATTTGGTTTTAGCAACCAATGAAATGTCGGCATATGAAGAGCTAAAGCCACAACAAACATTTTTTCAATGTAAATCGTAAAACTTTAAACAATAAAACAAATAGAGCAAATAGAGCAAAAGTACAAAGGGGAATCTCTAATGCAGTAACAATGTTAAACATACAAAACTACGAATAGATATAAACAATTTAGCCGTTTTACATCTTATTCGCTGCAAATTGAAAACCTAGAACCGACACAACCAAAAAAAAAAAAATGAATAACATTTTTTTTAGATATTTAGGGATACACACAGTGTAACGAAGAAAAAATCATCACAACAATGACAACCAATTCAGATCTAACAGGTCATAGAAAAAATAATAAGAAGTCATGCCTTATAAAATTGCTTTCTGTAGCAATATTCGCCTGTGGGTGTGTGGATGTGTGGGTGCACAGTGGTATAAAAATTTTCATTTTGGCAGAGTATCGAAAGTTCACGAATTTTTTTAGCGTTCGTCCAAAAGTAATAAAAGTCGTGTTTCGTTTATAGCCAGATTGTAACAATAAATTATAAAGTCTTAGAAAACTTTAAAGAATAGAAATTGCAAATTTAGTTGAGTGAGAACTGTAAAGCGGAAGTATATTTGAGTTAAATTATATTCATACAACTCAAGTTGGACTTTTTAGGAAAATTAAATAGTTTTTCAAATTATAATTACTATGTTTTGTTTTGACATTTTGATTTTTTTTAATCAGCTAATGAAAATTTCTTATAAAGAAAAATTTTTGTAAGAATTAAATACTTAAATGGTGGAGTTATTATTAATGTGATATTTATATAAAGGGTAATTTTTAAGACCTTTCGGATATGATTTAAAAAACATATATAACATAGAGACATTATTTGAGTCCATAGAACGATCTATAGTATATAATTCAGTGTTTAAAGATAATCTTCTATATATATAAAATAGGATGTGTGTATGTATGTATGTATGTATGTATGTATGTAACGTAATGGCTCCAAAACGGCTGGGCCGATTTTGATGAAATTTTCAGGGAAGCTTCAGAATACTCGAACGGGTGACACTGTGAAGTCCGATTTTTTATTTTCGGTCTGTGGGCGGAGGGGCGTGGCAAAATCCAAGAATTCATAAAATGAGAACGGCTTGGCCGATTTCTGTAAAATTTTTTGTCAGTTGTTCGTATTTTCGAGGAGAAGGTTTCTATAGAGGAAAATTTTGGAAAATCCCTCCGGAAAAGTCGGAAAATTGGAAAATTCGAAAATCGAGTTTTTGTATGAAATTTTGTTTGAAATTATTCCTTAATGGCTTTTTAAATGAAAAAATAGAAAGTTTGTCTGAAGGCTTAAAATTGGGGCGAGGCGAAGTTCGCCTGGTCCGCTAGTTTTATATAAATATTAACCGCCTCTAATGATTCATACGATGAGTCAAATTTTGGCATACTCTCACCAACATATCGGCCGGATTCGCACGAATAAATTCTTCAATATTGGCTGCCAGTGCGTCGGCCGTTTGCGGGCTTGTCCCTGCAGATATGAGCCTTAACATAGCCCCACAAAAAATAGTCTAAAGGCGTTAAATCGCACGACCTGAGTGACCAATTGGCCGGAGCCAATTTTGAAATAAAGTGCTCACCAAACTCGCCTCTCATGTTTACATAAAAAAACTTTGGTGAAAAGAGGCAGGTAGATGCTGGTGAACTATTGACAATATCTATTTCATAAAGAATATTGCTAATATATCTATATATTGCTGATAAATATATTTCCACGTGATTTGATTCGTTTGAAAATTTATAAAATTCTATATGACTTAACATTCTTTTAATCAAATATTGATTGGCTCAAATATGAAACACTGTCCTAATCATAGCGTATTCGAATATAAATTTTTTCGAACTGAATTAGAGAAAACATGCACTGGAATAGAAATAAAATGTGGTATATTTTTCCATTTTATCTTCATATATATATATTATATTGCAGTTTTTATTACTACGTTTATACGCACGTCTTATTTGCAAATAAAAAAGAAGAATGTTGCCGTATAACTTTTTTATTGTAACTTATTATCTCACTGAAACAAGTCGTGAATAACGACACTATTTGCAAATAAAAAGTAAGACCTTGCCACTTCATGAACGTTTTTTGTGTTTTACTTACCAAACAATCATATTTCGTCACATGGCATCACTAATAATAACATAAGTTCTGTATGCAATTTCCCGTATAAACAGTGAATTAGTTATTTGCAAATAGTTCTATTTGCAAATAAGACGTGCGTATAAACGTGGTATATATTTCTAATAATTATAAAAATACTTTTGAATACAAAAATCCGAACAAATATTTTAAACAGGCAAAATCTTGGAGGCTGTGCGCTCAGGTCTATGCATTTATAAACTCCTCGGCTCTTTGTGATATTTTATTAAGATAATTTCAATAATTTTGTAAGTATTAAAAATATTTATATTAAAATAAATAAATAAATCACTGTACCTTCTGAGACTCATCTGGATCAACTTGATGAGCGAGCGATTTCTTTATGATGAAATATTTGTTGGTGTTCTTTTTTTCGCTTGCTTATTTTTATGACATAAATGTGAATATTAAAGCAAATTGTCGACATATTTTCTATTTTACTAACACGTATGCAAACATATGCATCTACATATGAATGTACATATAGTATATTCGCATGTGTTCACCCATATATAAGCACTGACCCAACGAACCTTAAATTAAAAATTTAAAAAAGCTGGTTTCATCTTTTCTCAACTTCTTTGAGATATATGTAGATTTAAATTCTCTAAAATTTACATTCGGGAAGTCAATTGAAATCTCGATATATCTCCCATGAAGCTTCTATTCATTTATTTATACATGTATGTACATAACATGCAAACATTCGTTTTCGAATGCTTCAACGTTAGGAGTCTATCCACTACGACACGGTCTTCGAGGTAGCCCCACAAAAAAGTCTAACGGCGAGAAATTACTTATTCTGGTAATTTCCCATGCAATAAAGCCTTGAGGCACCGTCAAGTTGAAACCACATATCGTCCCGTTTATTGTCTTCAATTTATGACCAAAGACATTGCTTATCATACGGCCATAGAGCTCTAAATTGACAGTAATGGTTCTTCCAGCATTGTTTTCGAACAAATGAAACTTCAGATCATACTTTACCAAACAGTCACTTTTTTCGGTTGCAATGGCTTTCCTTCTACTACTTCTGAGGTCTCCGAGTCTTAAATGGAACAGTTTAGTGAAAAATGGTTTTTGTTTTAAAAATCAGCATTGAAAGCCTGTGGATCTAAGTTCCAATCAACATTGCTACGGCGTTGTGAATGGTCAGCCGGCTTTAATTGTTATGTGAATTTTACTTTATATGGATGAAGGTGCAAGTCAAGTTGTAAAATATGCCATAATGACCGGTAAGACAGGCTCAATTACAAAGAACGCCGTGAGATCGGCAAATTCGGATTATACGTCACTTTTTCACTAATGGAAGCGAAATTTTCGACAGTAAGCACATTGCGATGATGTCCAGGCCAGATCACATCTCATTAACTATTTCTATAATCTTGCCAACAAACTTAAAATTTTATTCCGTTTAGATTTTCAAATACAATAGATATGAACAATAAGATTTAAGAACGATGTTTGAAATTATTTTCAAAATACATTTTTTAACATAAAACAAACTTTCGTGCCTTCAAGCCTCTCTCAATTCTTTTATTTGTAAGAAAAATTCACACAAATTATTTTCGATTACTTGACGTAAGAGAAATACTTGGTTCCCAATCATTCTTAATTTGCTCTCATATGCCATTGTTTGCTGGGTGCATGATTGTCAATAACGTCATATAAGCACTGACACACATACATATATATATATATATATATATATATATATATATATATATATATATATATATATATATATATATATATATATATATATATATATATATATATATATATATATATATATATATATATGTATGTATGTATATACGTATATCGCATCGTTCCAATTTCATTTTATTATCCTTTTTTGCAGATGATAACACCAACTGTTGTTACATCAAAATTCGAGGAAAAAAATTAAATTTTTATACAAACACATACAGTTGAGATGTGCTGCATGTGAAAAGTGTTCTAACTACACTTGTAGCATGTTCTTTTTAAAGGTTCAAAAGGATACAATACTTTCTGTTCCAAGGGCTAATCCAGCTTAGTTTTTTTTTTGGATTGAAAGATAATAATTATTATAAAATATATTTTTAGCTAATGAATACGTTCTTCATCAATTTCTTTACGATTTTTGAGATCCTTTAAATATCCTTTCAATATCTCTCTGTGTATTCAAATAACAATTCTCAATGTTTTCCAATATAGAATTTTTCCTTCAGTTTTATTGCACGCATACATACATACACGAGTACTTTTAATGCCCTCGTAAAAACACATTCAAACACATAAAATTCCACAATCGAATGCACATACACACATTTTGAAATGAAATTGTATAAATCATGTTGTATATGTATGTATATAATCGTACAAGAGTATTTGTGTGTGTGTGCAATATATGTGTAATAATAAAAGTACTTTTTGTTCGTCACTTTTTTTTTTGCTTTTTCTGCTAATTTCAGCACCATCAATGAAAAGGTCCTGACTTTTTATAGCTGTTGGTGGGGCAAAAAGTATAAGTAGGAGTTGGGTGCCTGCGAGCAACTTGTTTTGCCTTCAATTTATGTACATATGACATTCAATAGCTGTGGAAAATACATCCGGACAGACTGACTAAAAAATTTGATTTCTTATAAAAGTTGTATATTATTTTTCGAGGCCAAATGTATTTGATACAATTTTGTTTGAATTTTAGCCTGAATTTTTTTCTGTTGTTTTACTGAAGATTATCACAGATTTTCAAACTGAAGCACTATAATAGATTATTTTATATTTACATTAGATCTCATCTTTAAGAACATGGAGCCGTTTTTATTGGACAGTTCTTTACGGAAAAAATTTTTATGAAATAAATAAGTTTAATGTTCTTGAATAAAATGGGTTTTAAAAATGGTATTATGGTAGTCTCCTAATCAGAAAACATTAAATTCAGAAAACTTTAGGAGACCTCTACGAGGATTTTATATATTAAGAAAATTTTAAGGTTAGAGTAAAAGTGGAGTTTTCGATGTTTTATACATGAGAGATAAATTATTTCATAGTGCTAGTATATTTCATTGGCAGTAGCAAATGAAAGGATGAGCTGCGAAAATATATAAAAAAATTTTCCAACCAAAAAGTAAAACATGACATCTTTTACATTTTTGATTTCAAAAAATTGTAAAGTGTGTTTAGCGCTCCTATTTGTGAAATATACGATTAATAAACAATCGGATGCTACTAATGGTGCCTAAGTTATATCCCTACAAATTTGGGGATATCAGATAGACAGAAAAATTATTTATATTAAACGTTTCGCAGATTCAAATGAAAATGGTGCATTAAAAAGCACTGAACTTCTCTAAACAACTAGTTTGTGCAACGTGCAAGAATATATACTTTTTTTAAGATATCATGAAAAAAATATCCTTTCTTTTTTTTTGTTATCATACAGACAAAAATTCAAATTGGGTATTCATTTGGATCAAAAGTTGTGACTATTTTTTACTGGTATAAAATAATTTTTCACACAAACTGTTTTATTCAATATTTTATTTTGATATTATAAATGCACTGTGTGCTTCAGTTTCCCTAAGATTTACTTCTAAAAATTTTCCAACATCGACGTATCAAATGGTTAGAAAAACATTTTTGTTGCTCCTCAATTTCAACTTCAAAATTTTAAAATTTATATTGAATCCTACAGTTTATTTGAAAACATGCATATTTATTGATAATTAAAAGTAGTCAAAACTTTTGAGTCCATTATGAATCATATTTAAAATTTTGTAGCAAGTAAATATACAATAGTTGTCTATGAAATCTCATTTAGAGATCCTTGCAACATGAGGGCATATCACCTAAGTCAAATGTCTAAAAAGAAAAACGCCTTTCATTCATAAAAACGCATTCCGAGGTAGTTTTCATTAAAAAAAAAGCGCAATATATCCAACTTTGGAGGGCTTCAGTTTCAAAATCCTAAGTAGTTTATGTATCATTTATTGCAAAAATTTTAAAATGTATATGTCACTCGAAAAAAGCAGGAAACACTTTTAATACGGGCTGGCGCAATAGTTATATCATATTTGATGATTTCATACATCAATAGACTGAAAATTTGTCATCTCTCCATGGCTTATTGACATCTAATCTTTATTATAAATGTCAAAGCGCCGTGGCATTTGGCGTCGTGTGAAAAAGTAGAAGCCAATTAAAATTATGGCATTTATTTGTTATAAAGTTTTAGGTTCCTGTATTAAAAAACTCTTCTATGTTTTTAGCTTTTATGTATATTTCAATATTTAAAAACAATTTCTTTATTCATCTTCAGGAAAATTATATTACAAAAATTAAAAATAATTCAGTGTCACCTGTTATTAATACTTTTAAAATTCTTTTTACCAAAGAAAGGATGTATAGAAGGTTTACATATCCTGGTAGTGCTTTTTATCTCTACTATATTACAATACTTCATTGTTTCATTACATTAATGTACGATAAGTTTCGACTCTTGATAAATTTTTGTATTTATTTGTTGTATAATTTAAATCATAAATTTTCAAAAAAGTATATAAATTTTGATTTTTTAGCAACTTTCTTTTCGGCAACAACGTTTGTAGATTATTGAATTTTATTATGAAAAGTCATGCTCGGTTAAGAAAGTGCATCGTTCACCTTTTTATCGGATCTCATTTCTAAAAAGAACGCTAGGTTAGGTTAGGTTAGGTTGATTGGAGGGGTGTAATATCCCATATCATACGACATACACTTAAGCTAGTGAAGGCTTGTTGTGCACTCCCTTTAATTATCAAACACAAACTGCCAGAATTCTGCGGCAGGATTCGAACCTGGGACCTTCGCACTAGTCTAGTACACTACCTAATGGTCTACGAAGGTCAGTGAAAAAAAAAGACCGTTACTTTGAATGGGGAGCACTACCGTGCGATGATTTAAATTTTTTTTGTCCAAAATAGACCTGGACTTGACTTAAATGTAGTTTTTACAATATGATGCCACATGCCATACAGCACCCAAAACAATGGCCCAATTGAGAGACAAGTTCGGTGAATAGTTTGTTTGGGGATGGGTAGTTGGCCACTGCAACGGTCGTCGCATTGGAAGCCATATATGTTGGAGATACATATGTTGAAGAAAGTATGCTAAAATTTGACACATCGTATGAACCAATTTAGGCGTAGCCACGGTCAACATTTACATGATATCATCTTTAAATATTGAATTAAATAGATCGTTCTAATGACTCAAATAAAGGTTTTATACATTCATTAAATTTTATGTTTTTTTTTATCAAATTCAAAAGCTCTTAAAAAACCACAATATATGACGCGATTAAGAAAAAATAATAAGGAAAAACCAAAATCTGTTTCTGATATTACTGTTCGGCTTAGCTTATATCGTCATTGTCTTAAAAAGGATATATGAGGAATGCTAGTATCCATGTTGCAACTAAAAAAAAATAAATATTGTACAAAAATTATTAGCTAAACTATGGGACCATTAACTAATTTGTGATATTCTCTATTGCTTTGTTTAGCTTAAATTGTTATTTTTGTGAAAAAGGATATACGGAAAGTAACTACCTGCTTGAGTGAGTTTTTTTTTTATATATTGATGATACAGAGTGCCATACGACTTCAACTTCGATGTCAAAGCTTTGTGGTCCATCTCTTAAGCAAGCGTCTTATTAATAACAGACAAGAACTATTATAATATACTTATATGCAGACATATATTTTTGGCAAAAACTGCACCATTAATGTAACATCCATAGAGCAAAATTAATTAAGTTTGTTTTCTTGTTGCTCAATCATGTTCATACTGTTAAATATGTACCCTTTAACCATAAGAAAAAACGAAGCAAATTACTAAACACAAAAGCCCTCAACTTCTTCTTGTCTACCAAATAATTATCTCTTGTGAAATCTGAAAGAAACTTATAATCTTTCAAATTCTGCTTTAAAATTAATGTGCTTAACAAAATATCATCAACATTATAAAATCCAAAGTTATGACAAAAATTTTAGGTCACCATGAACTTGTGATGGTTGATAATGATGACACAGAGTCATAGCGTAAATGAAAAAAAATATAGGACATTCACTTTGTTTTATCAGAGGATTATGGGCTTAAATCACGTTCGTCCATAAACTTGTTAATTGCCAGAAGTTTAGCCAAAAATTACATTGACTTGTTTAATAATGAAGCAACAAAGATTAAAAAACTACGGGAAGGAAAGACATTATTGTCTGTTTTGAAAAGTTTGGGAATAAGTTTAGAAAAAGAACATAAAAATCTAAATAAATGACTTCAATAAACTTAGATAAGACTCAAGTAAAATGAAGGAATTAAGCATAAAATGTATTTGTATAGTTTTAAGGATTTGTAATGTTAAGTATTGAAACGTGCTTAAAGGAAGCGATTAAGAAGAAGTCCCGATATACTTATATTTGATTAGTTCTCAATGAAACCAGAAAAAAGATGGAACACAAAACACAGAGCAAGTAAGTGCTTGCATGAAAATATATATATATATATATATATATATATATATATATATATATATATATATATATATATATATATATATATATATATATATATATATATATATATATATATATATATATATATATATATATATATATATATATATATATATATATATATATATATATATATATATATATATATATAAAAGGCAGTTCAATTAGGGCAGGCTGATGAAGACCGTCGTATTGTTTTGGTTGCATTTGAATAATGTGTTGTTTGTTATTCAGTCAGTAACGCCAAATCACAATGCTAATTACACAATATACCAACACGTGAAGGTGATAAAAGGCATTTCGAAGAAGACCCTAGTTTTGGTCGAAAAAAATTAGCGATATTATGGTAATTAAAAAGCGATGTTACTATATGTGATATGACTCCAGCCCACACGATATTCAACAGATGGGAATTAATTCACAAAAAATTACTGTTTGGTTTTGGGATGGCGGGGTTATTGGTCCTTACCTTTTTTAAAACAACATAGGGAAGACCACCACCGCCAGCGACGAACACTACAAAGCCAATTAACGAATTTATTTCGGCTCAAGTTGAACATTATAGTGGCAGCAAGAGCGTACCTGATGCCACGATACACTTTCTACTCGAACGATTTGAGGATTTGATATGATGGCCATAACTTATATTCAGGCAAATATATATGCAAGATTTACCGAAAATTTGAACTACTCATATGAATGCTACAGTGAAAAGTCAGGGCGGACATTTGCATGATCTCATGTTCGATACATGATGGCATAAATGAACTTTTCAAATAAAGAAATAATTTTGTAAGTACTTCATATACATATATCTTGCTTTTTCCTATTTCGAAGTCTACCCACGCTGTCTGAACAACCCTTTATTTCCTTCAGTCAGACTATTGACTTTATTTGTTATAGATGTGGGGACAGTGGGAGAGAAGACCGAAAAAGGAACTACTCACACAGAATGGACGTCATCGAAAAAAAAATATTGAAAAACAGCTGCAGTTTGAATAATTTGTGAACTAAAATCCCAAGTAAATAATAGTTCTCAAATTTTAATGAAATATCTAAGAAAAATATTAAGTAATTTGAAAAAAAAAATTTGTTAGACGCAATCATTACAGCCATTTTATCAAAATGCTTATTGTGTGAAAAAGATTTCATTGCTGCCCTAGATCTTGAGGAGTTCATAAATTGGCAACAATTTGTCGAAATGGTTGTAGGTGAATTTGGTCTGCAGCGTTTATATTGACATAATCAAATTTATTTTATGAGATTGATTTGAATATTAAATACTGATTTGAATATTAAATATTTCCGTCACATGAGCAAGATTATTTATATGTTTTTACTTAAATACCTACAAACATTTTCCATTTCCTATTTATTAATCCACTAAGCCAATAATAGAAATTGCGGTTTCAAATTGAATATTGCCTTTTTGTGATAGAATTATCTTTGTGACAAAATACCTACTTTAAGCCCAAACGCCCACACTAAACGGTAATCAAATAACCTGAATTGAATGATAAGAAAATCATAAAGTCATACGCAGATTTTCATCAAAGAAATAAAAAGAAAACTTACGTATAATAATGTCAAAACAGGAAAGCATTCAATAACTCACTCACATTGACACCCAATGCCAAATTTGTATTGAAGAAATGAAAGAAAAAAGAGAAATGGAAAAGAAAAATAAAATTATCATCAGTCTTAACTTTGGCTACCAAATACTACAATGCAAAAATCAAATTGGTTGGTGACAACGTGACATATACGGTATAGTATCAACATCGTCATCACATGGCGTTAAGCAAACATGACAACTGACGTTTCCCCAATGTTCTCTAGCTTCTTCTTGTACCTGTGTAGCGCTGTGAATGTGTATGTGTACGAATTGAGTATTGTAAATATTGAATAATTCAGGTAAAACAAATGGAAGAAATATATAAATTTATACAGAAAAAATTTACTATCGAAAGGAAAATATTTTTACCAATAAAAATTCAGAATTTAAAAAAAAAACTTCACTGAAGAAAGAAGACAATGACAATCGTATTTCATTGATGGGTATGTACATGCATACCTATACTGTACAAATGTATATACATACATTGAAAGTGTAATAAAAGCAAAAATAACTCAAGCAGCTAAAATAAAAATTTAACATATAAATTGCCTTTTTTACATGCAGATCGAGTCAATATTGAAGAACACAATACATTTCAAATTCATTTTGAAACTTAAAATTTTATCCCTGCCAACTCATTCTTAACCGACAGCAATCAGCTCTACATTCATCTTTGTACACATGCAAAAAGTAAAAAAATTTAATAACTTCTATTCTTTTTAATAAAATGTATATTGATTTCTTAAAGCATGAACGAACCCCTTTAGTTATACAAACTATTTACAATACCAAGAAATCGCATTACTCTTTAGGAAAATATAAGTAAAATATTCTGATTACAAATGGATTTCCATTGGGGAAATATCTAAATATGAAGCATATTTAAGGGTTTTTTCTCCCCTAATTATGACTTTATGTTGTAACATGGGTAGTGGTAAACGTACATAACTGAAAATAATCTTTTATAAAAAACTCCCATCCTCCTTATTCATTATAAAATAAATTCATTTTCAATATTGCACTCTCCTTTAATCAGATCTGGGAGTATGCATACATTGGTAATGAAATGCAAAGGTTTTGCTTGGTAGTAAATTTTATATTATAAATTTTATATATATATATATATATATATATATATATATATATATATATATATATATATATATATATATATATATATATTAAATACAGCGTATTTTAAAGCTATTTAAGATATTGTCTAATTTACTTACGCAAAAAATTGTTGATTCATTGTAGGCTTAACTGTCTAAACATCTGACATTATTTTGGCGCTAACCAAATCATCAGTAGACTTCAACCCTTATGTTTGTAAATGCAAGATGAAAATTTTAATAAATTGCAATCAGTCAAAAAATATATATGGTACATACACTCAATAAACTAAGAGAGCTTTCACACAAGTAACGCAACAAGCAAATTTATATTCATTATGAATATATTTATTTTTCTTCCAACTTGTATACAGTTGGCTGACATTTCCTATATTTATAGGGCCAAATACACAATATTTGCTATTAGAAATATTTATTAATATTATTCGAACTATTAAAAAATAATTGTTTATAGAATTCTCATATTGTATTTCGCAGTTAATATTTAAGAAAATGAATGCTTTTTAAACACGATGACCTGCCTAAAACTAATGAAATGTCGGCATATAGGCAGCTAGTCCCATTGAAAAAAATTTTATTTAAAATTTTAATAAAATATATAATTTTTGTAATCAAGCGTTAGGTCTTTTTTTTAAATAATAATTTTTTGCAATATTTCGACGCCTCTTTGGGCGTCTTCTTCAGAAAATTTTTTTATTAAATAAATATTGAAAAAAATTATTATTTAAAAAAAAAGACCTAACGCTTGATTATAAAAATTATATATATTAAAACAAAAAAGGTCGAAAAAATAGTGTTAATTAATTTTAATAAAATTTAAAGAACTGAATTAACACCGAAAGATGCAAACTTAAGTGTGATATAAATATTTATTAATATATTTTTATTTCCTTTTATTAATTTACCACTTTAAAAATTTGGGGTAACTGACTTCGCGCTGACTTCATCATCCTAGGGCTGTATTCTCGAGGAAATTCTTATGGCTGTATGACCATAAAATGACTATGCCTGGAGATTTTGTCCTCTTTTAGATGTCATATCGATTCCACTTGGAGTATTTTGAAATTTCTCGATAAAGCAGTAGATTCACTTAGGAAAATAATATCAGCTGACACAAATATTATTACAATTATGGCCAATAAATATCGCTTTGGATATCTTTCAAGTCAGTTTTCTTAATTTAACCATATTTCTGAGTTTTTTCAAGTTTTGAATACCTTGACTTTTGCTTAAATACTTTGATTGATTCTAAAAATGTCTCTCTTAAAATTTCCATAAGAATGCTTTTTTTAACAACCCAGAGAATCTTTCTCAAATCGAGCTTAATATAAGCGGAAAGCTCCACGAATGCCTGCAATGTCAACCATATTTTTATTAATGTATATAAAGTATTTGTTTGCCATAATATTTTTTAAATTTTTGAATATTTTTTATAAAAGAGTAT
Source organism: Germaria angustata (assembly GCA_963681545.1). Lineage (NCBI taxonomy): Eukaryota > Metazoa > Arthropoda > Insecta > Diptera > Tachinidae > Germaria > Germaria angustata. The sequence continues at coordinate 39,703,090 of OY813001.1, forward strand.
TTACAAAATATTTTAATTGCTATTTACTGATAATGGCAAGCTAATGAACATAATAATATGATTATATTTACAATTTGATCTGGAGCTCAATTATTTTCAATATAAAAAAATGGTCACAGAGATCATAGTAATATGTTTCTGGTAAATAGAACTTTAAAATTTTTCAGTTTTATAGGTTTCTTCTACAAGACTTTTAAAGTAAAATCAACTCTCTAAATTAAATTTCATTCTTGCTTTTGTTTGAAAATCTTCAATTTTTTTAAATCAATCGATGTTATCGATACCATTGATATTAATTACGGACTTTCGAATAGTAACGGTTGCGTTCACTATCGATAGTTTCCTATGACCACGTCTAAGTCATATAATTTTTGTGATTAGACCATTTCAAAATCATATTTATATATTAATTATTTAGAAAAAAAAACTTGTGTATAATTAATATTTGTCCCAAAACTCAAATGATATGAAGCCGAAATATGCACGAAATATATAGTTGACATAACTAAAACATAATTTAATATTGCATGTGTTTCAAACTTATTCACCATAAGAAAAAAAAACTTAATTATAGTATCTTTCAAAAATAAGACATTGACTGGTCAGTATTTGTTCATAGTTGTTCGCTTGAACACTTTATTACAGATAATGATCTCACAGGACTCCCGCTGGCCAGTCTATGACCGCCTACCTGTATAAGTTTCTTCTTTGGATAGCTCGCCCGTAGTGATGTTACCGGGCATATCTCGCTGTCTTAATCAAAGATGTCTCATATTCCTGTACCACCCGGATTGTCATGTAAATACCTGAAAGAGCATTTATAGTGACGTTACGGTAGGTACTGATCCAATCCTCTCTAGTACCTAGCCAATTAGCAGCTGTTTTTATTGTGGATATCTTGACTATAATTGCACGGCATTGATCCAATGACCGAAATTTTATTCTTGTTTGAAAACAGGGAATAAGAAGGCTACCTACCACCATCTTTTCCAACTTGGATTCATCGGTATACACCTTTAGAAATTTCTCTTGTTTATTATCGTGGAAGAAAGACTCAAAGTGTCTTTTATTATGAAAGCGAGCAGTAATAAATGTTCTTGGGGATTGTTGGTAGAATATAACAAAGTTGACGCATGGCTTGCGCAACGTGCTTTCTACAAGCTCCAGTATGAACGTTTGCTAATTGTTTGATCATAAAATCGATCGAAAATTATACCATTGCGTGTGCTTAATTTATGAATGTTAAAAAAAAAATCAAAAATTATTCAATATAAAACCACAGTTGTTAGTTTCCGACCCTGGTGATTTGATGCAATTCGAATGTTGTTTATAGTATCCATACAAACGTAGTTGCAGCAACAACAACAGTGGCAGCAATAGGTTTTCGCTGTAATTGTGCAATGTGAATGAGTGAAACCAATTGTATATTTTAAATATTAAACTCATTGAATAACGTAACGAGGCACTACCGTCACATCCAGCCTGGGCTCTGGTTATTCATTTAGTTGTAACGACTAGTACCGCTTGCTGAGGCAGTTGTTGTTGCTGATGATGATGATGATGATGATGATTGCGATGTAGTATAACACAACATTCGGATCGCGTTCCATATACTACTTCAGTATGTTCAGCAAATTTCATAAATTTTATAACTTTGCAACGTTAAAGTAAATCTTCAATGTCGTATACTAATGCACACACATATGTACATAAACTCTTATGGAATGATATCAGAACGAGAATGAGTTGTTTTCACAATTTCGCTTTTACTTGCAATATTTTTGCCCTTCTATGCATATACGGATGTACTTCAAAGAGATAACACATATATATCCTTCTTAAATTACTCCTGAAATGATTAGTATTCACTTCCTTCAATTTATTATTTTTATTTCTTGGCATTTATTTTAGTTAAAAGTTTGCAATAAATAATTGTATATTATTATCGAAAACTTTTTGAAAAGCATACATTGTAAGGAACACATACACACATTTGCAAATTACAGATTATCCTTCCATAATACAATTTATCGTCTTTTGACCCAATTGTCCACTGACAATTTCACACTCAATCGGTTTGGTATAGTAGATGGGAAAATAAAAATTATGATAGAAACGTTTTTACTTTTTGTCACTACTTTCAGGGAAATCAGAACACAGAGAGAAATTTTCTGGTCATTATTTTCAGTTGTACAAATACACGTTCTATACTGTCAAAAACGTATACAGACGTACGAGTACTTTAAAAAAAAAATAAGAAATGACAATTTACCTTTTAATGTTCAAAGCAAAATTTTATGTGTTTATAAATTAGTTGATTTTAAGTGACTTATCGAGCTTCACCATTGCCTACACATATATTTCAACCTTGTTATTTACAATAATTTCGTGTTCAAAAATGTTTTTTTATAATCGTCATATTTTTACGCGATTTTTTTCATGTAAAAATAAATTTTTCTCTTTGCGCGGTTTAATGAAGGACCGATCTCGCGGTTTAATGAAGGACCGATCTTCCACGTGAAACGGCGGAAAGGTGTTATTAAGATGTTTCTAAAATATAAAGAGCAATACAAGTAAAACTCCTTGGACTGTTTTCGTTCAAAATTCAAAATTATTTTCAGCACAAACGGTATAATTTTTATTTATTTTTTTTTTATATTGAGGGCAGACGCTCGCTTTTAAATATTTTAAATATTACATTCTAAGTTCACATATTAAGCAATTTACCGATCATAATTTTTTGTTTGCTTTGTTTTTTTTTGGCCGATATAAGTATTATTAAAAAAATAATTTTAAGTAGTCATTAATATTCTGTTCTATATTTAATAAACTTTACATTTCAGAACTATTCGTATATTCCTCAAAATCCTTTCGTGACTTGACTTATCTTAGTGATAAGAAAGGTGGATCGTTAAAGGCCGCAAGTACAAATGTTTGTGTAACCAATTTTTTTAATCTTTATTTTTGCATTCTAACGCTTCTCCTGAGAGCTTTTTGACTAGTAGTACTCAATTAAAGTTTCCAACGATTCAAACTCTTATGTACAGTGGGAGTAAACATCTTGCAAAGACACTTTTGAGCGAAAAGCTGAAATTTTGAACCATTAAAAATATTCTTACAGTTCAAAGTGTTAAGAATATTACCAAAAAAATTGTGTAATATTATCGATACCTGTAATTTGGAATGCCAACTCATTATTTTCAAAAAATATCCTAGAATTATTACCATCATTCGTTTTTCCATATTGGCACTTTGAGCTGTTAAATTTTAGTTCAAATTTTGTGCAGGAAAGTTAAGGATCGCTCTTGTACATATATCCAGTAAAAAACAAATCTCAAAGAACTTAACAAGACTGACAACTTGTGATCAGGATTTATCTGAAACTAGATCTCTTTTTTTGGGATTAAGTTCATTGAATTTCTTTTAAGTACTGCAAACGCTAATTGAATTTATATGAAAAAATTTTAGTTATACTATTTGTTTTTCTTTTTTTTTAATAATATTTAAATTTATATTGATATTTTTGTCGAACTTGCTAATGTTATTTGATCATGTTACACCTCACTTACATGATTTGCTCATGCAGTAAAAGAACTAAGTTTATATATACAGAGAAAAGCTATGAGACATTTTTGGAAGAGAATAAGTGAAAAAGAGCTTCCAACGAAGTCATTAAAATGCAGAGGTTTTGATATTCCAACGTGCGTAATTCTTCAATGATTTAAAGATAGAATTGTCAATAAAAATTATTTTTATCAATGATTTCATATTAAATAAAGATAAACCTACTGTTTGGAATACGATTTTTATGTGAAATTAATAATAAAGCATTTAATCAAATTAAGTTTTTATGTAATTTATGTTTATTGTTTTTCATTTCATCTAGATCTTCTCAATTTAACTCCTTGGGAAGCTGGAAAATACACTAAGGGATATTTTGGAAGTAATGAAAAAATTTTTTCATAAGAATAACTTCTATTCTTTTTCACCGGTCATATACGTAAAAAATAGTTCATTTAAACAGATCTAATGGAAGTCTCTCTAAAGAATTTAAATTTCTTAATTTTTCTCAGTATTGCTGATATTGAAACTGTGTTTTAGCAATTTCTATTTTTATTAAACTGAATTTTATTGGATACAACTATTCTAAGTGATTTTCTCTCGGAAAACCAATACAAATTATTAAATATCTCTCAGTGTTGCCCTCGCTATAAAACTTTTAAGTTTTAACTTTATTCCCTCCCCACATTCCAATTTAACAAATCATAAAAGTAAAAGAAAAACTTTATAAACTTGACAAAGTATTATATTTTATCTGCGGTTTTGCAGCCACAAGCACCACTTCAATTCTCGTAAATGCGAGAATAAAAGAAAAAATATATTAAAACTATGAAAAAAGCAGTTGAGACTAGAGACAAACCGAAAGGGAAAGACAGAAATACAGGCAGTTGGATGGAAACAAAAAAGTAATAATGGAATTTAATCCAGAATGAGTGTTAAAAGTCTATAGCAGGAGGGGATGAGGCCTGATACATGTACAAACAATTTAAACTTTCATTTGAATGCAACAAAAGCCGCTTGAATTCGTTCATAAATTTGCAATTACGATTTTCCATTGTGATGAATTTTGAGCGGATACAAGCTAAAACTGCACTTCCGATTCGAAATAATGAAAAAAAATCAGGAACGGTTACAGCAGCTAGAGTAGTAAAACGGGGATGGATGGAATTGAAGAATTTACCCACTCATGTAGAGGGGCCAAAATGTAACTTCAAATGTATTGAGGCAACAGTAAATGGGAACGAAGGAGCAATATACTCGTAAATGGGTTATAAATTTAATCACTGTCTTGTTTCGTACAGTTTTGCAAACCAAATATGATGAAGGCTTCGCCTGATGCCTTCTCATAAAAGTTCTATTGGAATTTAGTCAAGAAGAAAATTTTTGCCTCTTTATGTTTCATACTTCTCTCTTTGTTAGACATTGAGAAAAAAGAAGATGATTTAAAATCTAAAGAAAATGCAATTGGGTGACAATAAGGCTTTTTGTATGTCATTTGCTTTTTTGTTGAGGATGTGTGAATGCATTTTTGCCATGTCCTTTTTATTTATTGTTGAAATTCCAAAAAAATTTGCCAAAAATCTACTAAAATACAAATGTACGACGAACTTTCTGTGAAGAATGTTTAATTCGTTATAAATTTGCCTTAATACTCATATTGTTGCTAATGCATTGACGATATAAGGGAGGCGTGTCATCGTTGGTTGCTGTAAAAATTCAATGATTTATCAAATCAGTTTATTGTTGCGGCTTTGGCACTCGAATATGCAACTATTTTATTATTATGCATGCTGATTACTAAACCGCATCATGACATCATTTACGATGCAAACCCTTGTGAGAGAGTGTGTGGTACGAAAATTTATGCATATTTGGGTCAGTGAAGACTAGAGAGAAAAAAAAAACTATAATTTTGAATGGAATTATTGGCCACCAGTGATTAGAATTTGTTTGTAGCATGTTAAGTGATACTGTTACATATTTCTTAATTTCACATTTTGTTTATTTGAGTTTTGCGATAAACTTTGTTAAACAAATTTTATTGAAATGAAAAAATATTTCTAGTCCTTAAGAAAAAGGTTTTATAACTACCATCTCTTCTAATAAACACTTCACCACTATTTGCTTTTTAGTAGAGTATTTTTTGTTCCTAGATAAGTCTTAAAAATTAATTAGATCCTGACAATTGCGTAGGAGTATGTAACGCTCTTCTGCAAGAGATATTTCCAAAATTATTTTCCTTTCTCGTCAAATTGATATGGAAAAAAATCTTTCTTTCTGATTTTCAGAAAACAAAATTCCAAATCCAAAAAATTTCAAGTAGAAACAATAACAAATAAAAAGGATTTGTTAAGCCAGACTGCGGTATTGTTAGGAAAAAATAGGGCCAGGGTATCATCAGTTAAAGTGATGGATACAAGATTTTTTTCATGTCTGTCTGAGCACAACATGATAACTTCTTTGAAGTTTAAGGCTTAAAATTAATTTTAATGAGGGAGGATTTTTAAAAATATTGAAATTTTTCTTTCAAGTTTATTTTATTTTCCCTTTTTGTTTTTGTTTTTTTTTTGTTATAAAAAAATTTGCATAAACTTGTTAAATTTCTAGAGAAAGAAAAAAGACAAAAAAGTAAAAGTTAAATTTTCTAATAATATTTTTTAATGATTTTTTCGTTAACAAGAAAAAAAGAATTTTGCCGCATGATGAATTGAAACTTTTTGCATTAACGCTGGCTATAAAATCATAAAGAAAGAAAAAATGTGTTCTTTTTGGCTGAAGAAGGGTGGATATTTAACCCGCAATCAAAAAGGCATCATCATCTTCAACTGGAACGAACAATATCAGCAAAATCGAAGAGAGAAAAGGACCCAAATAAAAAGGGAAAAAATTCAAATGCTTTTCTTTTACGACTTTAACAACGAATAAAATACAAAAAGAACCATTCAAGCTAAAAACCCCATAATATCTTTTAAAACTGAAAACGTTAAGAAAACAGACATTAGACCAGAACAAAACCCAACAAGAAAAAAACGCTCCAAAAAACCAAAGTTAAACTTTGTTATTTTAACGAAACAAAAAGAAAAAAAAAACACAACAAAACGATTTTCTTTTAGCTTTGCATTCTTTGAGCAAACAGAATGAAAAGAAAAGACGAAATACTTTCTTGTTAAGAAATGTCTGAGAGGTTCAGCATTTTCTTAAGTTTTGTTTTTATTCCTGCAAAACGAAAAATTAGTGCGTTTTTGACTTTTTACTTTGTTGCTTTGTTGCTTTGCGAAATAAAAATGGCCGAATACAATAAAAGTTTTGCTGCAAAAGTTTTGCCAGCTCCGCAGTGTTAGAATCACATTTTATCCTTGGAGCTACAACAAGCAACTGTTGTTGCAAGAAGACTAGAAGAAAGAACTGCGAATGTGTGTTTAATTTGAAGTCAGACGCATAGAATATTTGAAATATGTATTTCAAATGCACAAACAGTAGCATTTACATGATTTTACAATGATGAAATTAAAATCCATTCAGCACTTTTAAATGAAAATTAATTGAAGTTGTTTCAGATCGCGAAATGGTGTCTTAAATAAGTTGCAGCAGCGAGAATTTTGCCATTAGATTCTGTTTACACTAGTAATGAGATATTTTCAATCGACATTTTCTTTTAACCTCTAAAATAATATGCACGTAAAAAAGTGTATTAATTTTTCAGTATAAAAAAAGAATCAAAAATAAGAACTTAAGCTCTGGATACTCTATTATTTCCTATAAATATACACTTCACGGCAAAAAAAAATTTTGCTGGTGGACGCTAATTTTCACCGGATGTTAAGACCACTATCAGGTAGAGACCCTAAATTAGTAACTGATGTTAAGCCCAAAATATCGTTGTGTACGGTAATCTGCGAACTTGTGCTCTATAAGCAGCATGACAATGTGTACAAAGATCAGGTGTTAAGGATCAATTTCAGGATTTAAAAACCCTGTTGAATTTCTTAAGGAGAAACAAATCAAAAAGCCATCACCTGGGCAGATATGCTAAGAGGTATTTTATCTTTCAAATTGTAAATAAGCATACGTAAGCAGAGTTATTTGATTATTAATCAGTACATGTGTGCACTCTTGCACTGCCCTGGTGGAAGGTAATGTTTCCTGGGCCAAATGCTGTCGTTTTATTTTAATTCTCATTAAATCTACCCAGTAAGTTGAAATAATATTCGCCGCCTATTGCTTTACCCTTATGAAGGTAGTCAATGTAGATTATACTGCGTGCATCCCCTAAAAGGTCGCCATGACTTTATTAGCTGACAAACCCATCTTGGCGTCGATTCACCTCGAAAAATCTACTTGTTTTGACTGACGTTTGGTCTCTGCTGTGGCGCAAAACCTCGACCATATTGTGGTTGAACAATTCGATTGTGAGCAAGCAAAGCACCATATTACGGAAAACTTTTTTATATCCAAGTCATCATTCAAAAGTAAACCTCACGAGCCATGTGATATGCCTGTGGCTTCCACAATCTTTCGTCTTTTCTATCCCTCATCTGGAAACATCATATCGTGAATTTTTTAAACTGTTTCGGGTGTAGAGACCTCAACTGGGCGTCCATAACGTTCGGCATCACTTTCATATCATTGAAATCGATAGTGTGGAATTCCTATAATATCTATCAGGCTTAGCCTTGGTGATAGTGATAGTTTTTTACCTCCGCACACGGAATTCAGGTTTTTTTTTTAATTTTCCAAGCTAAATGATGCGGCTTGTTCAAATTTTAACAGGAGTCAAATGATAGATGCCTCTTTACAGGAGCAGTGTTTTCTTTTACAGTTGATCTGCTCTTGTAGCTAAACTTTTCTGTTGTAACTATAGAGCAGTCTGTGTGGCGTCTGTTCATAGAGACACTGACTTTATGGGACCAAATATGGGTTTTTAGTCTGGGAATGTTTGAATAATCCAGCACAATTTCACAGACGATGATAATATTGTCAACCAATTGTTGTTCTAGAGAATATTAGAAAAACAAAATCCAAGCATTAGCTTTCCGTGCGTATTGCAATTTTTCCTATTAAAGTACTTTATGTCGATTTTCTCAGTGTAAGGAAATCTGCTGAAAGAAAAATTCAATTAAAATGTTTTACTTGTCTTTGCATTCCTCTTTGTCTATGCTCGTTAACTACTTTCTTTTACTAGTTTCGAAAGAAAATGAATTTATTAATTTTCTACTTTCTTATTTACATCTAATGCATGTCTTTACAATATTATCTGACGTGGTAAATTCAATCCTTAGTTCGTTTTTTTTATCCCAGCTGTAATTTAAATTTCTACTTGCAACAATTTAATGATTTTTATTACATCCGCTAATGGCACATTTATTAAGGCAACATTTTGGCGGTAAATAAATGTGCAAAGTTTTATTTCTCTCGACATTTGGAAATACTGTATGAAAAGAAAATCGCTTATAAAATGATTTTCAGTTAAAGAAAAGAAAAACTTGATGAAAGAATATAAAATAAGGAAATTAAAGCAATAAAATACGTTTTAAGTACATGAAGGAATTTCGAGCACAAAATGGGAAAACATTTCTTTTGGGGAGTGGGGGGGGAACGAGTGAGCTTTTAAGTCAGTGGGTGGAAAAATTCAATTTTAATCTTCTTGTTCTAAAGCGGAAGTTGAATATCTAAAACAAAGAAATTTGAAGTGAATTGAAAAGAAAAACGAGCGAATGAAAACAGAAATGATGGCATTTGATGAATGGCTTGTCAGTCATTATTGATCATTAATTAAATTTTTAGCATCTAGTTCAATTTGCCAACGAAAAAAGAGCAAAAGATAATATTCCATGAATAATTTAGCATCTAATTTATGACCTTTTCAGTTTTTATATAAAAACTTTTCTCGTTTTTCCCATACTATTTTCATATTCATTAATTAATAGAGTAAGAGCCAGAAAATGGAGAAAAAGGAACAGCTGAACAAGTAATTAATATTTATTTAAGTTGTAAGAACCAAAAAAATATGAACTGAAGAACTGTCATTATTAAATTATACTTTTGCTAGTGCTACAATAGTCATAAATTCAATTGTTTGTGTTAAGCAATTATAATAAATAATATAAAAAGATCTATTAAATATGAATACAATGGCAAAAAGGATTTTTTATTGCAAGAGAGCTTGCAGGATTCGTTAAAGCTATTAGCACTAAATTAAACCAAAAATTATATAAACAATTTTAATGAGGAATAGCTAATTTTGTAGCAAATAAATTGCAGTATGTCCTTTTCTTGAAGAAATCTGTTAGAGCTATGCAATATTTATGCTTTTGGAATGGAACTAAGAGATAAGTTACCATCTATGAAGGTAGTTTCTCTGATGCTGTAGTGATAGTAGTTTAGTGTGGCTGATTTCCTTAGAACGAAGATGGCTGGCAGTACTTTGCCTCATAGACAAAAATCAAAAAATAAAATTTCATGGGATGTTAAAAAATTAAGTGCACTGCGTTTGTGTCAAAGTTACATTAATACTTCGACTGCTTTAAAAAATTCCTTTTTGTTGAAAACGATATTTTTAATATACAAAAAATGGATTTTTGATTTTCTTTGAAATGAAAAACTTAGCACGCAGTTTGACAAGCGTTTGTCCCTCGATTAATGGGAGTGAATTGGTTTTTTTTTTTCTTAAAAAAACCTGTCCTTAGTATTATGATAAAATATTGATAATTGACTATATTTGTAACGTTTTGAAATTTATGCCTTTTCTTCTTGTTTGAATTTAAGTAACAGTTTTCAAAAAAGGATTCAAGAAACGATCTGAAAAAATATTTTACACAAATTATAATCTATATATTATAAAAATTTTAACAATTTTTGTTATCCTTTACTGCTTAGTTTAGCTTACATCCTTACTTTTCTAAAAAGGATATATGGTTGGGGGCCATATATGTTTTTTCAGCCCAGGTTTGTTCCTTTACTTTGTTCGACGTTAAAGCAATGTGTGTTCCTCAAATGAAAATGTTTTCAGTTTTCCATATAGAATTAAGATGACAGATCTTATGGTTGACAATTATTTTTAATTTCAAACAAAATATAACAAAATAATAACAATTACTTATTTACCATTTCCACTAACCCAGTTTTTTTGCAATAAAATTTCGACCTCAACCTCTTTCCATACGAGTATATAAACATTAGTTTTCACAAATGTTTTTTAATTTAAGCCAAATTATCCTATAGTATATAAATCAAAATTTTAAAGCAGTTACTGTACACATTTCACCTATTTAATATTCACTTTCGTTCACCTGAATCGTTATTCAGTTTTTTTTTTCTTTTCTTTTGAATTCTTATTATAAAGAGGAAAATTGTTCTTACTAATAACGTAGAATGTATTTTTCTTTTCTTTTCTTTATTGAAAGTTTTCAAGAAAAATTAAGTCATTACAAAAAATTTGCACTTGGCAAATGTTTCCTTTCACACAACAGCCAACAGCCAACAGCGAGGAAGAGAAAAGAACAATAATAAAAATACACACATAAGAACAAATCATGGTTGCTTCAATTTACTTCACTCATACTTGGAAAAGTGGGTTAAACACCAACGATCAATGTGTTAAAATAAGTAATAAACGTAAAGCATGTAATAACACATATTTTAATTTATTATATGAGAATAGCATATATTTTAGCGTTACGTATTGTTTATAAAATTTCACATGTACACACATACAAATAAGTTTGAAAGTCTGGCAAAAGAAAATAAATAAGCTTCGCTAAGGAAATATTTGTCATAAGTTATGGGCGAATATATGTTACTGTACAATATCCATATTGTATTCGTAATCAGAGAAAAAATGTAGTCGTATGGCTATTGCAACAATATAGTGTTCCATGCGAATATTGTATGATGGCGAAAAGGAATTTAAAATATTGTTAAAAGTGACTTTAAACAAATTGGTGAGCATAAATTGTGAGAATAGTTCTCGCATACAAAAAGTAGTAATTGCTTAGGGTGCGTACACAGTGGCCGCTTGTTGCCCCAGCCGAGGACCAAGTTTGAGTGTGCATAGTGGATGCGAGAATCAGCGCTGATATTTCATCTATTATTTGTGTTTTATGGATGTATGTTTGTTTATATTTTTTTTATAATTTTTATTTTTTTTTTTTTTTAATTTTTTATATGTATATTTTATTTACTTCTTTTATTATATATTTTTTTTAATTCTGTTTGTTTTTTTATAATTTTTATAATTTTATTTAAGTTTTATTATTTATATGAATTTTTATTTTTTTGTTTAATTTTTATTTTATTTTAAATTTTAATTATTTTTTTAATTTTTTGAATGCATGTTTTATTTACTTTTTCTTAAATTTTTGCTTTTAATTTTTTTATGTTTTCCAAACAAGTTGAAATCATAACAACATAATATAAGCAATGTTTTCGGCGCTGAAATACGCTTTGAAACTGTTTTCTCGCACTCAATTAGATTTGCGCTCTGACCAGCTGGGCGCCCACTATGACCTGTTCGTGCTAATTTTGTTTTCTCGCATTGGTTCTCGCAATAAGCATCAGTCGGCTCACCTCGGCAACAAGCGGCCACTATGTACGCACCCTTAGAAATATTTAAACAAGCAAAAGCTTCGAGGCCATTTTGACAGTCTGCAAAAAATGTAGAGTTTTTGGCATGAATCGAACCTACGGCCCGCAAATCACTATCGCAGTATACTGGCTACTAGTTTACGGGACATGACTTTTTTATTATCATATAACGAAATTAACCCTAAACACATTTTAACTTTAATTTATTTTTGACTTCAAAGAAGAGCCAAAAGCTCTTGCTGACCCGAAAAGCTGCTCATTCAGAGAGATTTAACATCTTAGTACTCTAGGACTTATAAATAGATCTCATAAATATATTTATGGTATTACATCAGATAATAAATTAATAAATGATTCCTCTCGTGAAGTCGAATTGAGTTGACATTTTCCTAAATTTTAGTTTATATCTTTTTCAGTTTTCGAGTAGGAATATAGCTGATAGTGAGTTTCAAGTCCCTCAAAACATTTAAGGAAATAAACTACTTCATGCATACTGTAGGGCATTAAAAAAGTTTATGAAAAAATAATAAACTTTTCAATACATGAGTATGAAATTTCAATTTTTATTATGCAGCTTAAAGAAAAACAATGCAAATTTACCATGTAGTGAATGAAACAAAGTTTCTTTCCTTTTTTATTTTCTACTTTTTATATTCGAATAAAAGCTGAAGCACATATTCAAGCAACTTTACACAAATAAAGGGTAATTTACTAATTTCCTGCAAAAGAAAAGTAGCAAACAGAAGGCAAACAAAAACAGAAATAAAGTTAAAAATCACTTAAATAATATCAATGACTGAATAAAAATTGGCGACTACCTACTTTTCTGTAATAGCTGTACTAAAGTAGAGTTATTGACTAAAAAGGATACTAAATAATAATGTAGAACTAAACGAAAAACTAAAAAAATAAGTGCACATGCTTGCATGTCACATGAATTAAATTAAACAATGAGTCATTATTTTAAATAAATTTCAGCTCAGGTTTGTTAGCAGGTTAAAAGGAACTCATAAAGGATTTTCACGGATTTTTTTTTTTCAAGTTTTCATAATGTCCTTTGGTCGACATTTGCTCCTTTTCATATGGTTTGAGTTGGTTTATTAAGAACTGTTACTTCTTTTGAAATAAGCAGACTAATAAATCAGGGTGTAAATTAATTCATAAAAAATTAAAGGTTCTTAACCTCTGCCTTTATTCATTCGTTTATTTCTTGTTGTTTCTCATTTAGTTTTGTTTAATACTATTTCTATAAAAAGAAAAAATATTTATATAATAACACTGAGAAAATTTTGATTTAAGGAAATGCTGCAACAAAGCTAAATACGTTAAGGAGTTGCAATTATGTATTAAATGTAAGTTTAAAGTGTTTGAAACTAACAATATCTATGCATTGTTACAGAGAACGTAATATAATACGTGTAACCATCCCATTGTTTTAAATTTTTTTATGTGAATATATTGTATTTACATAATTTAGCAATAATATTTTTAGGTATATACATTTAATATCATTTGCTGAGAATAAATCCATTGTTTATTAGAGGGACTGCGTATTCCGATTCGAAATGAAATATTTTCAAATATACTTTATTTTAGAAAAGAGACCACCATTAATACTCTAAATTATAAAGATAAAACAAAGCCAGTTTGTGGAAAAAATTTTGAACATTTTTAAATTCAGTTGAAAAGGCTTAAAAAGGTACATTTGAAAATTTTTAGAATCTAACCATTATCTTTAATTGGCAAACAAATAAAATCCATCACTCCAATAAAAAGGTCAAATAAAATTTTCTTCCTAAATTTTTTTCGACATTTCCATCAAATTTGGCATTTAAAATGCAGTGCTACTAAGATTTAATTAGCTTTTCCCAATTATGTACAACTACAATGCACTAGAAATCTCTAACGAGTATGTAACTCGTAGAGTGTAGAGTGTTGCTAAGGCGAAACGATGCCTGGAAAGTGATTACGAGCATCTATTTAGTGAACGCGACCATACGAGTACATGAATGCGCGTATAAATTCAATCTGTAGTCATAATTATGCGCAACTTTTGCATAATAATTTCACATATAAATGAGTAATAAATAAAGACATTACTATACTTTACATATAAAGTTATAGTATATTTTGTGACAGGTATCGGTCAATTAAATTCATTAATTATTACTAAATAGTCTTTACGCTGCAAAAAGTGCAACATTACAGAACTATCATTGATTTTTTCTATTGTTTTAGATGGTACTAATCAAGACAATATACTAAAACAGCTGCTAAAAACCTTTCAACCTTTGTATTTGTATGACTTTTCTTACAGAAAATTGGCTCTAGAATATGAAATATGTATTGGAAACTAACGAATTGGTTTTGATTTTAGTCAGAAAATTGAAGCAGTTTGACGCACTGTGGCAATGTTATTGTCAATCCTAATTATATTTACCATAAACTGTCAAAAGAACATTCTGGAATTAGAAGTATATTGCTATATTGCATGTGAAAAGAAAATATTATAAAACCAAAACTATAATAGAGATGCAATATGACATTTTATTGAAAAAAAATTTTCATGAAAAATGTCTTCTTTTTAAGGCAGTACTTCATAACAATTTTTTTCTTTTTCTTAACTTTTTATTGCTAAAATCAAGCAATGGCAATACAGCAAGCTTTTTTTGCTAATCACTTTTTATTTTACGATATCTGTTAATACCTGAAAAATATTTACTTTAAAATAATATTGACATCGTCTGTCAAAAAGTTTCAATGCTGTTCCTAACGCAAACGCAGAGATTGAAGCTATAAATTGTTACGTCCTACCGCCGCATAAGTGTTGAAAATATTATATTGAAGCAACCCTAATTTGTGTTTAAATATATATATTCCGAAGGAACCATTGATATTTTCTTCTAATATTTTTTCTTACTTTGAACTACATGTATAAATGTTTTAGTATTAATAAAAACTCAAAACTGAAAAGACGTTATTTTATATTGGTTTTAATTTTTCAAACAAAAGGTTATGGGCCCAGGATCCACGTTCATAAATATTTGTAATATTTAAAGCAAAATCAAAATGAGTTCCTTGTATCAAATCGAAAAATTAGATGATACAAACTACGATTGTTGGAGCGTGCAGATGAAAAATGTTTTAATTCATTCCGAGCTGTGGAGTGTTGTTAATGGCGTTTTAAAGAAGGAAGATGACGAAGGAAAATGGAATACCATCAATGAAAAAGCATTGGCCACTATTGTTTTGAGTGTTAAGCCATCGCAACTGAATTATATAAAAAATTTTGAGACAGCCAAAGATGCATGGGATCGTTTGGGAGAGGTATATAAACCTAGTGGTCCAGCTCGTAAAGTTACACTTTACAAGAAATTGTTGTCGTTAAAGATGACTGCTGCTATGAGTATGTCCGAATACTTAAATTTATTTACGGACCTTGTGGAAAAATTATCAGAGGTCAAAATAGACATAAAAGATGAACTTTTGGTAATAATATTACTATCTAGTTTGCCAAGAACGTATGAAAACTTCGTCATTGCTATGGAAACCAGGGATGAACTTCCGGCCCTTAAAGTTTTAAGAGTAAAACTATTAGAAGAAGGTGAGCGTAGACGGGAAGAAAATAAAGCAACAGAAGAAAGAACGGATCAATTGGCTTATTATGCACAAGACAACAACAAAAGAAATAATAAAACTACTAATAAGAATGTCAAGAACAAGAAGCAATTCAACGGTAATTGTTATAAATGTGGTTTAAATGGTCACATCGCAGCGAAATGTACGTCAAAGAGAAACGACAGTAAGAAATCAGATCAAAGTTTTGCATTTGAAATGCTAGCAGGTACAGATGTAGACACGATAAACGCACATACATGGTGTTTAGATAGTGGTGCAACATCCCACATGTGTTGCCAAAAAGGTATGTTTACTAACTTTGTTTTACATAAAGAGAGCATACAGTTGGCAGGGGAAAATTATATATCAGCCGAAGGCGTGGGAGAAGTTAAATTGAAATTTGACAGTTGTGAGTTCGTTTTAAGTAATGTTCTCTATGTACCGACGATGAGAGGTAATTTTATGTCAGTCGACAGAATTACACAGAAAGGATTCTCTGTCAAATTTAACAGAAATTCCGCCAGTATTATCTCCAAAGGGGAAATTATTTTTACATTTGAAAAGAAGAACAAGCTATATATCACTGAATATAAGATTAAAACCAAATGTTTTTCTGCTGTTTTGTGGCATAATAGATATGGACATTTAAATTTTAAAAGTTTGTCTGATGCTAAGAAAATGGTTCGTGGTATGGAAAATGTGAATTTTACAAAAGAAAATTGTATGACTTGTATGAAAGCGAAAGTTTGTACACAACCATATCCAAAAGCATGGCCCTTTGTTCCACCATGGAACTACAGGAATGAATATATATATCCAAAAGCGACAGAAAACAGAGCTGAAAATATTCTAGATTTAATACATACAGACGTATGTGGACCTTTTGAAAAGCAATCAATTTCGGGTTCAAAATATTTTATAACATTTATAGACGATCGGTCAAGACGAGTATTTGTTTACTTTCTGGCAACAAAAGACCAAGCTTTTAGTAAATTTATTCTATTTAAAAATATGGTAGAACGACAAACAGGCCGAAAAATAAAAAAAATTCGTAGTGATAACGGAGGTGAATTCGTCAACAATCAATTTAACAAATTCTTGGAGCCTAACAGAGTTACCTCATGGCCAAAAGGTGGTTGGCTGTAAATGGGTGTTTGCTATAAAACGAAAACCTGATGGCAGTATTGAACGTTTCAAAGCCCGACTTGAAGCCAAAGGGTGCAGCCAAGAGTACGGGATAAATTATAATGAAACTTTTTCTCCCGTTTGCCGTTTTGCCACCATTAGAATGTTACTTGCTATTGCAGTAGAAAATAAAATGTATCTCCATCAACTTGATGTATGTACTGCATATCTCAATAGTGATCTGAATGATGAAGTTTACATGAAGCAACCTGAGGGTTATGTTGATGAAACTCGTCCGAATCTTGTTTTAAAGCTTAATAAGGCTATATATGGCTTAAAGCAATCTGGAAGGGAATGGAATTCTAAAATTGATTCTGTTTTGAAAGAAATTGGCTTCAAACAATCTGATCATGAACATTGTCTATATATAATGATAAAAAGAGGTAAATTATGTTTGATTGTTATTTATGTGGATGATATCATTATAGGGTGTCAATCCAAAGAAGACATTCTGTGTATCAAAAAAATGATATTAGAAAAGTTTGAGTGTGTGGACTCTGGTCAATTGAAATTATTTTTGGGTATGAGAATTACACGTGATGGCGAACTGGGAACAATTACTATCGACCAAACGCAATATATTGAACAGTTATTGAGCCATCATGGTATGAATGAATGCCGGTCTGCATCGACCCCATTGGATGCCGGTGGTAAATTTTATTGTAACGATGCCAAATGTAGTCGAGTAGATCCTAAAAGTTATCAGTCTATGATTGGATCTTTAATGTTTCTTGCGTTAGCGACCAGGCCTGATATTTTGTTCTCCGTATCTAAATTAGCACAGCACAATGTAAATCCACACAGTGAGCACCTTGCAGGTATAAAGCATATTTTACGTTATATTGCTAGTACCAGAAATCTGAAATTAGAATACCATGCAACTGGTATTCCGTTACATGGATATGTAGACGCAGATTGGGGAGGTGATACATCAGATCGCAAGTCCCATACTGGTTTTGTTTTTCACCTATTGAATTGTTTATTAGATGATAAGCTATTTTTGTCGAAAATAACTGATCGAGGCAAATAATTGTACTGAAAGAGCGTTGCCACGTCTAATAAATTTGTGTATAAAAATTTTGCATATCAAATGAATATGTTATATATATGTATATATGTATATAAAAAAAATAAAATAAAAATCTTAATATTAATAATTAATTACTTAACGTATAAAAAAGTTTTTTCAGATTAACTGCTCGAGTTTTGGTTACTAGAAATTTTTGTCTTCGTAATTTCCCTGTTGTTTTAGTCTCTAAAATTTTTAAACTGCTGATTAACATTTAGACATTTTTTCTCAAACTCTTCTGCTTTTTGCGTTAGCGCTAATTAAATTTTTCTGATTATACAATCATTAAGCGAGCTTCTTTCCCCTTACACATAAATCACTGCTTTAATTAATTTTTATAGGTTTTAAATCGTTTACAGTTCAATAGATATTGGTTTTTAAAACATAGAAAATATTTATTTGCAATTTGATATTAAAAAACATATGGTTTAAAAAACCATAACAGAAATAGGGCACAATTATCATATACACATAGGGAAAAAATAGTTTTTGCACAAAAAAACCAAAGCGGTAACACTGATAATTTTATTATATTCCTAGCGACAGCATAGTTAATTCGCCTCAAGGAAAACTACAGCGAATTTGACACATGCGATTTCAAGACGATCTTTTGCATGGACCCTGGACTTTTCTGCCGATTGGGATACTGCTTTCGAAAAGTTAACTTTTCGAAAATTTAACTGTATTACGCGTACCCTTACCTTATATATATATATATATATATATATATATATATATATATATATATATATATATATATATATATATATATATATATATATATATATATATATATATATATATATATAATTTGTCGTTATAGTAAGCTCGTAAATAAGAATTAAAAATATGAGATAAGCCATAAGATTTGGCTTTGTGATCTATTTTATTTCATCGAATGATGCGTTTGTTTACACTTAAGTTTTCCGAATTGCTGGAACTCATGCCCAATTTTTGTTAAGTGTAGAAATATACACCTGCAATTTCTAATCACACATGTAATCGTGGCATGCAAAACGACTTTACAAGTACAAGTGAACTCAGGCAGTGGAAATGTAATTTAAAAAAATTATATTAAAAAATAAATATGCAATACAATTGAACTTACCACAACAACAACAGAAAACACGTAAAGACGCATGCAAGCACTTAGAAATTATTTTGAACTAAATAGTTGAAATTTAAACATGAATAATAAAAAGTTGGCTAAACTATATAAGATCGTATATTTGATATTAAGAACAAATCTAGACTGCATACTTAAGGCCCTTATGATAATATTTTTTAAGGGATTATACAAAATTTATATAAGAAATTTTTGTGGAATTCAGTTTTACCAATTCTATGTAAATATTACGTAAATTATTTTTATTAAGACAGCTTAAATACAAAAGGTAGACAAACTTTGGTATACGATATTTCAGAGAATTACACTGCAATATGTGCTGGAAAATGCACTTTATAATTAAGGACATTGCAATTTACTCGGGCCATAAATATTTAAAATGTGCAATAATATATTTGTCTTTAAATTTGTGGACACGTTGGTTAGTTTTCTCAAGCTTACAAATTCTCACTAAAGAAATATTAAGGAACGATTAACATTATGTCTTCGAAGCAGTTAAGAACATTATATTTGTAAAAATTCACCAGAACTGGGAACGTTATTATAATTTAAAAAGAATTTAATTATTAAATTATTTATGATTTATGCTTCATATATATAAAAATCTATTCACTAATAATCAATGAATGTTTAGTAGGCTATGTATAGTATGTAGTAGGGATGATTTATCATATTAAAATTTTTTTAGCATGATTTGTGGCAAAAAGGGGAACAGACATCAAAAATAAAGTGTGTGGCACAGGTAATGTTATAATTTTAAATGGCTGTCAAAAATCAAGCTGCGTTAAAACAACAGACTGAAAATAGTTCCTCGTTCTTGAGATGTGTATCGCTCCATAACGGCTTGTATTCAACTAATGCTCTATACTCGTATATCTACATCATAAGTGTCAAAGCGCCATCTGCAAAAATGGCACACATTTCATATTATGACATTTGCTCTTGCCCCGTATTGTGTTTCAATTTGTTGATGCGATTAGATTTTTCCTTCCTTCTTTTAAAACTTTTGATTATTGTATTAATCAATCCAGGACGTATGTATTTCATTTGTTGGCATTATAAATAATTAAGAGAGATTTAATAAAGGCCGCCAACAAAAATGAGTTTGAAAAATAATGAATGACAGATACAGGCTGTTAAAAATTTATACACGAAAAATCTTAATGGGAACTAAGTGAATGATTAAATTGGGATAACATGACATTTTGTGTAATTGTTGTTTAAGAAAAACATTAAATAAATTATGTAAACAATTTTGGGACTAAAGGAACAGGGTTTTAAGCAACTCAAATCATAAATTACATAAAACAATAAAAAAAACACTGTCAAATAAATTAGAAGAACAGAGTTTATTGCGAAAACCCCGAACAATTTAAAACAAATAAAAACAACAACAATAGCATACAAAATTTCGATTTTGATTGGGTTAAATTAAACTTCGAGAAAAACTTTTACTCCCAATTATAATTTCTTTAGTAGTTTTATTAATTTAATAGTAATAGAAAATAGCCATTGATACGAGTACAAAGAACACAAAAGGGTTCAAACTAAGGATTAAGTACATAAAGTTTGATTTTATATAGGAACTTCTGTGCAGACATCTAAAACTATTATTTGTTTTAATTTTTATATGTCATTTTCAAAAATGGGTAATTAAAATATTGAAACCAGATTTGGGTCGCAAAAAATCTGTGATGAGATCAACTATACTTATGGACTCGGTGTAATTAGTAGGAATTTGCTTTGTAGCTGGAGACGTGGAAAGATTAGAGAGCAGTGCCATATACCCGAATGAGAAAAATGGAAGAGGCTATAGAATAGTTTAGAAATAAATCTTTTTTTAGTATTATACAATCTTAAGGAACTTGGAAGTTACGACATAAAAATCTGCCCTGATTTCTAAAAATTACTACATCCTTTATCTTTATTTTCGTATCAACACGAATCAGGTGATACCTTTTGCTTAGCAAACTTTCATGAAAGTTTAAGCTTACACTTGTGAACTGTTATTAATGTAATATCATTGATAATTATCGAACTACACCACTTGGAATTGACAGTGATGTGCTGTCCACAAATTCTTTAAAGAAATATGTACCGATGACGCTGCCAGCCCAAAATCCATACCAAACGGTGAGTATTTCGGGATGCATTGACGTTCTTTGATCTACACATGAATTCTAATTTTTTTTTTTTTTTTTGTTGAAGCACACATTCATTCAGAAATGTAGGATGATTATGACAACCCTAATATGGGCGAGACGCCCGAAATTTTCCTATTATTTGCACATGTTGTTAAACGCTGTTTACTTCCTTGATGATTTGGTAAAACACACTAAATAAACGAGAGCCAATTCAACAGATTTAGCTGCAGCATAGCAGCTCTCAACTGTAAAAGTTTAGGAGTCCCAAATGGAAGATCTAAATAAAGTCCTTGTAAGTCTTATAAGAGTATCCGGCCTTCCATATAGTGATATTAAGTGAAAAGTTTTCAGTTTTCTTCTTTAGATATAGACTTAAAGGATTCAAAATTATCCTTTATAATCAGCCATAGATTTAATATATCTATGATTTTTAAAGGTATTGAAATTTTATGCTCAATGATCAGACTAAAAATCATAAAAACTAGATTTTTCTCGCAAAGGGTTAATAGATTTGGCTGCATCAAGAATAAGACTAAAAGTACTTCAAGGCGTTTAAAATTAATGCTCATATTGAAAAGCAAATTTCTTATTGTAATCAATTATGTTTAAATTATAATTATATAAATTTTTACACCATATTTAACAGAAATTGGTTTAAAAAGGGTTTGAAAAATTTTCATAAATACCGCGATGCAATACAAAATATCTTTAAGCAAGCAATTGAACAAAAACAGCTGAGGGCCTTATTAATGTGTAATTCAATTGTATTTTGTATAGTTTCGTCGAGGCCAGTTTTGTAAGTGCCAGTTTATGGCTTCGCATTTAGTTAATTGCCATTGAAATTAGGTTTAATAGTCATATATTAAAGTTTTTATTTTATTGCTTCCAGATAATGGTATTATTGTAGAGCTTTCAAATAAGTTTCAACAGTTTTCAAAAGCAGCTGTTTCACATATGACCACGATTATAATTTAAGTACAAATTAAAATTATGGAAATCAACACTTTGAAAAGCCGAAACCTTTAAAAAATTATTTCTTGCCTATTGACACAAAATAGCGCATTTAAATATATTTATGTGAGATGTAAGAAATTTTGTGGATCAACACCGAACAAAAAAAAGACATCAAAATCATACGATCAGTACGATTAACAAAGATACACTTTCATTGGACATTTAATGTTACTCAGAATTGTATTGAAAAAGAAAATTTCATACTTAAATAGCACTTGAGTATATATTATATAAAAATACAAAGTCATAATCTGACCGTAAGGCCCCTATGACATTTCATTGTTCTAGCCTTGGATCGGAAGAAAGAATCAGCAAACGCTACGAAGAACCAAATAAATAAAATTTAAACATCAAGAGAAAAATTCTAATCAGATGGACAAAATCGTAGAAGAATTCATACACAAGCCGCTGAGTTAGCAACAATTTAAAGGGTTTAAGCTTAAGAGGTCAAATTTAAACTGAACATTTAAAAAAATTACAGGTCCTAATTTTTTAATGGATAAAATTAGTTTGGTACTTACCTTTATATAGCTGAACTCTTCGCAGCTGGTAAATTTTCCTATTATATCATATTTTTAGTGTCCTCCAAAACTTAAAAAATGCGAAGAAAATGAAGCGCCACTGAGAAAATTTGTAGCTGCCTGCAATATTTATGTAAAAATAAGGCGGACAGGCGGAGAAAGTACATATGCCAAATAAAAAAAAACATGTTCTGATATATATATATATATATATATATATATATATATATATATATATATATATATATATATATATATATATATATATATATTCCCTTTATTTATACAAATGAATTGATATTGTATATCGCTTAACTGCCATACCTAAATAAAAGCGTCAAGCGCAACGTTTTTTACGCCGAGCTTTAACGTTCAAATCCCATACCTAAATAAAAGCGTCAACGTTATGTCAAAACGATTAAAACAGGGTTATCGAACAAACAAATAAAACAACCCTGATTATTTTAACAGGCTGCCGGACGACATTGTTGTTTGTGATTTTATGTTTAAAATTTTGTTATTTAAATTAAAATTAAAATAAAATAATTAAAATTTGAAAAAATTAGTTATTTAGAAGAGTTAGAAGATTATTTTCTCATTTGGTAACTTTTAAAGCGAATTTTGGTTGTAAAAATTTTTTGGTTGTGGCAGCACTGAGCATTAATGTCACATTAAAAAAAAACAATAGTACTTCTGCAGTCAACTTCACTTCTTAACGCGTTGTCAAAATCGGATTTTCCAATAGCAAAGCGTTGGCGCCGCGTTATTTCGGTATGCTCCATACAAAATGTATGGGCATGAGAACTTTTGACAGCCAGACAACGCTTGACGCGCCAATTTAGGTATGGCAGTAAGTGTATAAAAGTTCATGTTGAACATAGAGCGTCCTTTGCACGTTCCATGTTCCAATCTTTATCCGTTGTCTAAAAGCCAAATTTCGTCATCATGGTGGGGGATCGTGTTGAATTCATTGTAGACGTTTCAGTAATAAGAGTTTTTTCCGGGAGAGGGATATTAACCTGCAACCCAACCTGCTTGAAGGCGAGAGACTTGGACTAAAAGTTCCTTGGCATTAGTTATGAAATGGCGCCAATATTTCGCCATGACGATTGGAGCCTCTACGGCACTCAGAATTTAGAGGTACACGTTGCCATGCGTGTCAATCTGAGACCATCTTCTCCGAACCGCTGAGTTGTCCGCTACTGCTAGATCTTTTTCATGCTGCATGATAGGGTTCTTCGCTATCCGCAACGTGCGGAGGCGTCCCGTAGCATCTCAGCTATGCTTCCCGAAAAGATTCTTTACATCTGCGTGGGAAGAAGTCCCGTCGAAGAAGAAATATAAAACAATACGATAATACTAAAAAAGATAGTGGTCGTACACCGATTGCCCAGGGAGAGTAAAAAATATATATAAATACCACCAAAAAATTTTAAAAATCTAACTAAACCCCGTTCCTATATTGGATAAAGCTGTGCTTGTTATATGATGCTTATAACAATTCTGCTTAAATTAGAAGACATGGGTGCTGACTACGCATTTTTCCATTTAAATCAGAATGCATTTATTAATTGAAGTTAAATCTTTTCATTGTAAAAATGATTTTAATTTATTGTTGTAATATAAAATTTTTTAAAGGAAGCGCAGAAAGAGGCGTTAAAATATTGAACAAAATAAAGTTGCTTAAAAAGAAATTCACCTAAGCCTACGTAATGTTTTTTATATAAAAAAACAAAAGATTGAAAAAATTTAAATTATAAAAAAAAAATTTAAAAAAGAACTCATACCTTCAGATGCCGCCAATAACCATAAACTAACAATAGGATAACAAAAAATTATTAAATCCTAAACAGGAACAACGACCGGCAAAAAGTCATGAAAATTTCTTTCGAAACTTGTTTTACATTGTGATTTTTAAAATGAAAACATAAAAATATTTATAAATACATATGTACATATGTACATACTTATGTATATACATATTGTAAAACAAAAACTTTCCTTTCATTTAAATTTTATTTTCCACAGAACAGCAATAAAATCAAACACATACATTACAAGGATTGCACACACACACACACTCTCCCAACCATAAAAATAAACACACCCAACACCACAACTGCAAATGAAAGTAAATGCTTACACAGGGAAAGTTGTGAAAAATACATACTGACGTTGATTGGAAAATTTATGCATACCCTCAAAGGGATACTAGTTTACAGGTTCTACCTTTAGCTAATAAACCAGACAGGATAACAAAAAAAGAAGAGCAAATAAAAAAGATCTAGAAATTGCAAAAACAAAATTCGGCAAATGATGAGAAAAATGCTGCCTGTATGAAAGTTTTTCAAAGCACAAAACAAGCACTGATTTACTACTCTAATAAAAAGGAATTTGTTAAAGGAAATTTCTCTTGCTACTTTGTTACTGCGTAGAAAAATTGCAAAAGTTTTATTAGATCTAACAATTTTGCGTTTACTGAATTTTTTCAGTATTTAAAAGTAAGAATACTAATGATTGTTAAAGCTATTTCAAACATCCAGATTGTTAAAAAAAAGTAAGCCTAACAATCATAGTTTCTTTTTTAACATTGAAGCACAACCAATTAACAGATCTCCATTCAAGGAATGAATTAAGAACCCAAGAGTTCTGGTAACTACTATTGATTGAATCTAATTCTGTACTAATCTGATTGCGATGCTAAATTTAAAAAACAAGAGGACAGTGAATTTTGTGGAACTAATCGAACTATATCAAGTCGTACAAGGGCCATTAATTAAGTCTATGCTGAAGCCCAAATGAGTGTGAAACCAAATGTCAAATTCTATACATAAAATTGTGGTCAACTTTTTTTCTTTGACGTTCGGACTCCGCTAACTCGCTATTTCATAGATTTTATTAATAGGCATTAATACCTTGTGAACTTGTTATAAACATCCTCCGAAGTTTTGGGAATATTCCTCGTATTTGCGCATCACATGACTCAAAAACCAGTTCGATAATGCTTATAGTTCTAAAGTTATAGCCTTCCAAGGTTGGACATATCGGGAATTTTGATAAAAAATTAGCAAAATTAAACATGTTATAATTTTAGAACGACTAATCAAATTCAAATATGATAAAATTGGCATCGTTAGAAAAAACTGATCTTTTCCCCTTTACATTAAAAAATTATTTTTTTGTAAAATGATAATTATTTGAAAAAGCATATTTTGATTTTTTTTTTTTCAAGAATAATAGGTTTTTTACAGATAATAGATAATATGATATCTTTTTTTTCGATTAGACAGTACTCAGACAATGACCCCTATTTATGCAGTGCATAGGGTAAGGAGGATAGCGGGAGTTGTGCTTGTGGACATTCGATTTGAACCTCTCATCGATGGGTATGGCAGGAAAGACATCTGCAGGGAGCTCGTTCCACATACGAGCCGTTCGATCAAAGAACGAATTGTTTCTGTGATGAGCAGTGCGATTCGTTTTTATATCGACCACAAATAGATGTGCTCTTAATGAGGAATGTGTTGCTCTTAAGTAAGAGCGGGTCTCGGAAATATGTTCCCTTACTTCATTAGAGCACATTCTATTGAAGTAACTATAAAACAGCGTAACACATCTCACGTTGCGACGATGCTCCAGTGAGTCAATAGAGTTGGCTACGCTATTGTCACCAATGAGTCTTTTCGCCCTCTCCTGTACTCGGTCCAGTAACTTCAAAATAGACTTTGAAGCACCGGCCGATACATTCCATTTTCTTTTTGTTTGCTGAAAATAACATATGGGATTTTCAATTGGTAAGAAAATTGTGACTGTTAGTTGCAATTAAGAAATGAAGAAAGGCTTTTTTACAGATAAAGAAAAGTGAAGTTTATTTTCCTAATGCCATTTGGACAGCGGGACCTGTAGGGAATCACACGCAAGTGTTTGGATGGTATGGATATATTTTCTCTGGACGACAATGCTGCTATTGGATGAATAATTGAAAAACAAATTCGTTATCCTGTTCAAGGAGCTGAAAAGACTAACGTATGCAGGTAGTGGTTAAGAATGTACTATCAAATGAAAATAAATGAGTGAATCATTACTGGATGTAACGAACTAGTGATACAAGCTACAGCTGGGTGAAAGATGAACACCATAAGCGATCTTATTCTAATACAGATTGAAGCATTTATCAAGGATTTGTAAAATACAGGATAATAAACATCAATAAATGAAAGCAATGAAATAAATTAAAAGCTAATAAAACAAAACTCATTATGGTTTGGAATAATACCATAATTCTTAAAATGAAATATGTTTCATTGTCTACAATTTGAAGGTTACATGGATATAAATGACGTCCCTCTTTAATAATGAACAAAAACTGGAAATTAATAACAATAAAAAGGAAAATTAAAATTAATACGAGGATGGCTTAATAAGTCCGTGAGTATTGCATTTCTTACTTCTTAACACTGTTTCTGTGTCAATTGATTTTGGTCGAAATTTTAACAAGCGTCATTTAGCTTGTGTGTGTCAGCTATTGATAGCACACGACCGCGGGAGTGGAGGAGAAAATGGAATAAAAGTGAATTTTGTGTGCTCCCAAAACCAAGGCCAAGCTTTGTAAATACTATGGAAAATCTGCACTATCACTTTCAATGGTAAAAAGGTGATTTACTGAATTTCATCGTGGCTATACAACGTGAAGCCGCACGTTCATGACGCCTAGTTGAGGTCTCCACACCCGAAACAATTTATAAAATTCACGATATGGTGATTCCAGATCAGACATTGAAAAAGCTAGAGATTGTTGAAGCCATAGGCATATCACATGGCTTAGTTGTTTTAATTTTGAATGATAACTTGGGTACGATCTACGCGAGATAGGGATCCCGTTTGCTCACAATAGACCATAAACGTAAAAGTGTGACAACTTCGCAGGAGTGTATTGCGTTATTCCATCATAATATGGGCAAAAAACCTAACCAGCATTCAAAACAATGGGTTTATCGGGTTGAATCGACGGCAAAGAAGGCCAATGTGGGTTTGTCAGCCAACAAGGTCATTGGCGACCGTTTTTTGAGAAACACGTGATATAATCCATTTTGAATACTTCCCAAAGGGTAAAACAATCAATAGAAAATATTATTAGATCAAACTCTTTGGGTTCATTTAATGCGGAGTTGCATAAAGATTGACCGCATTTTGATAAGAAAAAAGTTCTTCATCAGGATAATGCATGAGTGCAGACATGTGCCAGTTTCCATGGCAAAAATCCATGAACCAGGCTACGAATTGTCTCCTGATCAGCACTATTCTCCATATTAAGCCCAAAGTGCGTACTTTTCGCTTCCTAACCTGAAGAAATGACTCACCAGAAAATGAGTTGAGTCCAACTATAAAATCATCTCACACGCAAATATTTATTTTGATGACCTCGACAAAACACAACTTTCTAAGGTATAGAAATATTGGAAGAAAGTGCATTGGAGAAAGTACATAGAAAGTCTTATTCAAAAAGTTGCGTACTTATTGAGGCATCCTCGTACCCAATCAACTTGTAGTCATTAATTCTAAAATTTGCACTTTTGTTTTTGTCTTTCTCATTTCTTTTGTTGTTTTAGCATCCTTTTAGTAATATTGGTATTAAGAGAAAAGTTAGGAAGAAAGTATTGCTCGCAAATTTACACAAAAGAGAACAATAGCATTACAATAGGGAAACTTACCAAAAATCCTGTAAACATTTACCACTAGGTTAGTTGGTTGCTGGGTCATTGAGCACATAATTGCAGTTATTGATTAGGTTTGAAAAGAAGATCCTTGGAAAATCAGACAAGGATGTTTTTGTTTCGAAAGATGCACATCCTTTTTAAAATCAGTTCTTCCAGGTTAATTCATTTCAAAGTGTTTCTTTGCTTTTTGCTTTGCACTCTGTATTTTTATTTTAAATATGATAGAAAGCAGTAGATTGAAAAGACGTATTACGCTAAATTTGTAGTGGTTTTTGAATAAAATTAATTTATTTTTAATTAAATATTTGTACACAGAAAGTTTTAAATATTATTGGGTTAAATTGCATGAAAGAAAATCTTTATTATTAATTTAGGTTTTTTCTGCAAAAAAAAATTAAATACGAGCAGCATTTAATTATATTTGTACAATGGAATGTATTCTAATGAAATCTAGATCGATGGTGTCTATCACAACCATCACGTTGAAATGACATTGAATTCTTCTTCGCCTTATAGAGAAAATTCGTTCTTTAGAAAATCTGTTCATATGTAGAATAAGCTTTCTGCTGGGATCTATTCTGTGCCATGTAGTATAAAAAGGTTCAAATGGAATATTTGCAGACACTAGTCCCTCTATGCTCCATTCAATGAGCGATTCTCCCAGTCCCAGAACAATGCATTCCATGAGTAAGGGACACGCCCTGATATATATGTATATGGTAGTACAAACTCGCAAACAAATAAAAAATGTATTAGTTTGAAGCAAAGTTTTGCAAGTTTGTTGTTTCTTGTCAAGACTAAATAAAATATATAAAATATTATAACAATATTGAAGTAAATTTCAAAATTGTTACCCTTACCTTCATCAATTTATCTGGGTTAGAGTTTTGTCGTGCTTATGTATTTCTTGTTTCAAGGAAGAGCAAAAACTGGCAAAACTATGCAAAAGTTTAATAAACTTTTGTTCTTATTCTTAAGTATTATCTATGGCAAAAAAAACAATAAAGAAAAAACTTGTAAACTGATATTAGTCTCATCATCTTCATCAGTTACAACTTATGATTTAGAAACAACTTAAGCTACATTCAGCAACCGTAGCACAAACGCCTGTAACAAACATTGTCTCCAGTGTTGTCGTTTAGCAATAAAATTCTTTGTTTTTCATTTGACTATGTAACAATAGGAAATTTCTCTTGCAATACTGTTGGGGAGCAGTTCATATCAGCATTTTCGATAATAAATAATTTTCAATAATGATTAAAAATTTTCATGTTATTTCATCATCGATTTTTAGCAGTTACATTTGAAATTTGGATGATTTTTTCCTTGTCGAGTTCCTTCCGGTATTAGACTATATGCCAGGGTAGGGAAGTTTCTTGTAATTGGAAAAAATTTACAATGAGCTCTTGCTTTATAGTGTACAAATTGAAATAATTTAAAATAATATGAAGTTATTTTGCTTTTATTGCCACAAGGAAGTTATTAGTAATAACATATTTACTATTTAATTGGCATGATTATATTGATAATTTATAGTGCATAAATAAAAAAAATCAATAAATTAATTTTTATCTCAAATATTTTTTTACTTAGTATATTTGCAAATGGACTTTTTAAAATTTTTGTAAGTCTTTTTCGACTAATCATGTATCTATAAAATATAGTTCATTAAATTTTATTACTTTTTAAGGGTAATATTGATTATCCCAAACAACAAAATGTTTATTAAAAGTGGTTTCTATGTACAAAATCTTTATAACTTCAAGGTAATAATTTTTAAACCCAAAGAAGTAAAGTAAAGCAATTCTAATAATAAATTTAAAAAAATATATGAAATATAAATATACCCGAGTGTTGAAGCTTAGAATGTATATATAAAACTATATTTAAATAAGATTTCTTTTCGCCTTTTCATTACAGCCCATTATACACTTCCATACATTACGGAGGTTTCAGAACATATTATGAAAATATCAAATAATGAGGAAGGAAGCTTGTCATTCTACCATAACTTGAAGGTACATAATTTTTATCACGTTTATATTTATAGAAATCAAAAAAATATATCAAAATATTTAACAAAAAAATTTTGCGTTTATTTAGATTCAGAACATCTTTTTATTTTTCTGTTCATATTTCTCCTTTTAGCTGAAGTGCTAAAGTGCAAAAACGAAATTTAATTTCACTCTCTTACAAAATCATATGAAAACATCAGAACTATTATTATACCATAATTTTAGAAGGTCCTTAGCAAATCTATAAATCTTTTTCTATTCTTGGTAAACTTACGGCTTTTAGTTCACTTCTCTTTTGGATGAAATACTTAGTTTTTGGAGATCTTCTTTCATAATTTGTTTTACATGAACATAAGAAAATACATTACCATAGTTGGCTTAAAACGCTTTTATACAAACAGTACAACAAATGCTTGACAAAACCGATTTGTCAAATTTAGGACAGGAACTTGAGCGGATAAATTAATTTTTTTAAAAGAAGTTACACTCAGCCAATCACTGCATACTACTTCAATTCTAATTTCCTTTTGTGAAAAGGATGGCTTAGAGCGGATAAGGTGGTGAAAATAAGAGAAGAGAGCTTTACTCATTTTACAACTCTTCTAATGCGCGTTGTATTAGTTTTTAACAAAATTGCAGCGCCTCTAGTGTTAAGTAGACGTACTAAATTTCTTAAGCCGCATATATAGGCATTTTATTAATTATTTTACTTCGTTGATGACTCTACTAACATTACCTGCAAAGGAGGTCTCCTTCATCACTTAAACAGTCCAATAACAACTAGCATATTGCCACTCTAATGCACATCAGAAAAATTCATGCTGTTGAGGACTTGTCCCTGAACAGGCATTGAACTCAAGTTCTTGGTCATAAAATGCAATGTAATCGACGCGTTAACTACTTAAGCAAATGCAGTTCGAAATATTTAGTGGAAAAAAAATTTTGCAATTCTTTTACAGATTTAATTTATGTTTTTGGTAATATTTGTAAAAAGATTTTAAATTTTAATAAACATGTAATATCTTTCTGTGTACATACGGCG
This sequence comes from Germaria angustata, assembly GCA_963681545.1. Taxonomy (NCBI): domain Eukaryota; kingdom Metazoa; phylum Arthropoda; class Insecta; order Diptera; family Tachinidae; genus Germaria; species Germaria angustata. Next base: position 39,734,685 of record OY813001.1, read on the forward strand.
TTTAAAAAGAAATATGAACCGATATAGATAGTTCCTGAGATCGTGAATAATGAATTGAACTATAGGATAAGATCTTTAGGCTTAGCAGCCATTCTTCTGAATATTCGTTTCAAGTTCCACGCAGGAACACGTCCATCTGCATATACATATATTTATCTATCATATAACCGATTGCATTGAAACCTCTGAAGTAGGTCTTATTAGAAAAATCTTTAGTATACCATAGCTGAAGAACTATAACAGAATTGTCTTCAAATTTGTTAAATATTCCCTCAAAGTCAAAATTCTTCAAAAAAAGGCCGCAGAATAAATGGTAGACTTGGTTGTGGGTTTGCAGGACTGCTCTTAGCAAAGGACCTTTTAGTACTCGAGTACATACATACTTTTAATTTTCACTATTTATTTTATTTATGGTGGGAGCAGTGAAGAATACCTGGTGTAGTAGAAGACAAAGTTAAAGCAAATGCACTTTTATAATTGCTGCCTGCTTTGAAAGGTATAAAAATAAACGGTGTTAAATAGATTAAAGCTGTGTCTGTGTTGACCTTCAGTAATAACAGCTTCCCCCAGATATCTGATATCCACGCAACTTTGATTGTATATCTTGATGAACAGATATATTCTGAAATTGAATTTTGACAAAATTTTACTAATTTTATGTTACAAAACTTAAATTTATAGTTTAGCTTTCGCTGTGTTCACATGATTACAGTTATCCTTACCTGAAGGCAGAAAGATAAGCAGCCTTAAAAGATATTTAGCACCCCTTAAAAATGTTTCCTACTTGTGGAATTCTAAATAAATTACAATATTTCTTCTCTGTTGAAGTTCGACACTTTAAGCTCCTAAACTAGAAAAAGGCCCTTTAGGCACACCTGAAGACAATTCTAGCTACGCCTCTATATGTTTATATGGCTAATTAAAATGTAAGTTAATTAATTCCTTTTTCATTTGAATTGCGGTTAAAATAACAGCCTTAGTAGTAGTTCCGTTTGCTTTTGTATGTAGAATTGCATCAATCTTTCTTTTTAAAATATTATCTAATGCAAACACAAATTTAAAGAATATAAATATATGGATCCTTATAAAAAGTTTAAGGTCTCAGGCGACATAAAATGCTTGTCATTTTGCATAGATAGACGAATGGGCAATATTAAAAACATCAAACAAATGTCTAATTTATAAAAAGTTTTGTAAACTAAAATATATGATTTATTTATCGCTTTAATATCTACAATTGCTTGATTACATACAATCAAACATTAAACAAAAGTTCTTAAATGCACATATTAATGGCTTCAAATAAATTTGGCTTAAAAACTTTATAGAAAACAAATAAAACACTTTACCGGCAACCAAATATTTAGCCGTAGTAATATTTACTGGCCAGTCATCAACAAATAGACGGACATTTACAAAATCAACTGGCGATGGCTTGAGAGCTGGAGAGCGTTTGTGGGAAAGTTTCATTTACGTTAAGAGGAAGTTGTGCTGATGCAGCTTAAATAAAATTAAGTTTTTTTTTCAACTTTTCGTTCTGCTTTTATTATTACTATTTAAGTTTGCGTTATTAGTGGTTGGTCAATCGTTTGGAAACGATTGCTTTAGTTTACTTCAACTAGTCAGGGTATTATAGCTGAAGTCAAAGGAACAAAAAAAAATAAAACTTTATTTTGTATGTCCTGCAAGGACAAGGCGAAATCTCTCTTTTAAGCAATAAAGTAAAGTTTACAAAGAGAAAACTATCATATAGATTGTTGTATTATTTAACTGAGAAGATTTAATGCAATATAGTTATAAGTGACAGTTCTTGTACAAAGTCTATGCGAAACTCCCTCGAAAAGTCCATAAGTTGTCTTCGTTGATCAGCAACTGCATGTAAAATTAGCATTCATCTTTTGGTTTAGCTTCCAGCTACATCCACCATGTCAGTTCGTACTTGGTTAGACAAAGCTAATCTCAGTGAATATTAAATCAAACCACATAAAATTCCGAAACGACATCTAGAACAATTAAAATATATCTGCTGAGCAGCTGTAGCATATATTGTAATTCTTGTGCTAATATATGGTACTGTGGTGTACGGTCAGCATGGCTGTTCATTCACTCGCAACTAGGAAAAGACAAATCTCATATTCTAAAATAAAATTTTAAATAAGACTAAAGAGCATTAATTTAGTGACATAAAACATTAATACTAATGCTTATCCATTCACCTCATTAGTTATCAACAGCTACGAACTAAAATTAAATAAATAACTCAGCAACAACTGCAAAAATTGAGGTTAAATAATTGAAATAATTTGTGTAATGTATTGTGCCTCACTAAACTTACACATACTACCTTGTGTTCCCAATACATACGTACAATAATTTTACGCAAACGTCTATTTACTGAGATGAATGACATGTCACTAAACATTAGGGAAACTGTTAGTAATAGATGTTTCGTTTTAGTCTCTTCCGGCTTATAATCGGCTAAAAGCTTGCAGCTGAAAGGGACCTTTTTTTATAAAACAGTAACCTTTATTTTTCATATTTTTAAATTCAATAATTTTTAGTAGATTTCAAATATTATTGATTTTGAAGAAATTTGAGTCGGACTTGTTTCACTTTTATTTTGTGTAAACTCCACAAAATTTGGTCATCTCATGTCTTCTACTCCTTCTGTCTCCAATTGGACATGAAACACATAATATCCTGCAAGATGATTTATTTAACTATTCAGCAGCAGATGCAGTAGTTGCAACAACAATTAAAAAATTATACGAGTTTAGAATAATTTGGATTTTGAAGTAATTGGAATCGGAACTGTTTTATATTAATTTTGTGCAAACTCTGCAATACGTTACTTTATATTACGTTACTTTGTATCACAATCCTGAGACTCACAAATACATACAATGTTATAGGAATGTTTCATAAACGTTAACAACTTTAAATTAAAATAAAACTAGGAAACTTTTTTTAATATCAATGACACTGGCTTATGTGGAAAAATAACTTTTGACTTTTAAAAACCGATTTCGACCACGTAGGACTCACGATTAAAGCGTTGTTGGGGCAACATAAATGTTCTAAATTCAGAACACTATCAATTTCAAAAATATCCTTGAAAAATATGTGAAAATACATCTATGAAAGAACACAAAATCCTATTGTTAGAAGTAAATATTATTATACAATTATGTAATTTTCTTCAAGCGAATATATGTGAAAAAAGCTCTTTAACTCTCATTTATAGTCCATTATATTAGTAGTTTCCCTTAATTTGAGTTTAAACATTAGACTTCTAATTTAAGAGGAAACGAGAAAAATGGCATATGCTCATGTAAATATTTATATATACATACATACTTATATACATATATACATATTTATATAGTATGTAACTACTAACGAGGGTGGTAAACATTCAGAAAAAAGGAAACACCAACAACAAATGACAACAAGGACAGCAAAGGCAAGAGTACTAGAGAAATATTTATAAAAAACTAAAACTATATGTTTGCATATAAATTAAAATGTGTGACGTTTTACACGGGTCCTATACTCCCAGTTAACCGCAAATTTATTTGTCCATCGCAATTAAAAAAAAAAGCTAGAAACCGCTGCAGATAAACCAACAACTATCACAAATACAAAGGCAAATAAATAAAAAAGATTACTACTCGTACATAAAAGCCATCATCATCATCAGCAACAACAACAAAAACGAGAGGTAAGATAAAGATTAAAATAACCAAAATGCGGACACAGTTTCAAAGGCTCCATTATGGATGGGTTATTATTCGGTAACCAGGAATTTATTGCTGCCAGTTGCCATCCATAATCGAACCATAACATTTCTTATATTTGCCATACATTTTATTCCACCGGATTTTTCTTCAAAAGAACTTTAAAATTATTTAGAATAATCATGTGTTATTTAAAAATTATAAATTGTTTGTTAAATTTTTCCATCAATTATGTGGCAAAAACAAAAATATTACAGAAATTATTGTATCACGGTCATCATGTCAAATTAAAAAAATCGCATATAAAGGGTGCTTTTTAAAGTTCAGAGTACAAAATAGGACAAAGGAACTATTGAGTATGACTTTCGCTGCCAGTGCATAGAAGACGCAATCTGTATTTCAAATATTCACAAAATTTTTGAAGTGAGTGCTGTACTTCATAAATAATTCGCCGAATGTTGTATCCTAAGTGCTTATGATCTACTGATGTTTCCTAAAAATTTACCTAAGATTAATTGTAGTAATCAAGAGCTAGTTCACTTATGACAATTAGTTAATAATAATTTTTCACCTGAAATAAAATCGTTTTCGAATGTTTCTTATTTACAAAAGTATGCCAAGCCTGAGAATTTCTTTGATATACATACGAGTATAATGCTTTAAATAAGAATGATAATTTTAGTATGGAAAATTAAGACTGTGTTTAGTTACAATTAAAATTTTAATAAAAATTATTTGAAAATTTTAAATGACCATTTAAATACCGCGTGAATAACTGGCCTAAAAAGTCCCAATTTTGTTTATTTCAGTCTTTATTTATGTCTGTACTCGTAGGTATGTATGTATGTGTGTATGTATGTGTATGTACCTGCTAATGTATGTCAACAATATGTGTATGAAAATGATTCCTAAACAAACAAGAACATCAACAACCACACAACACGATAAATTTGGCTACTCTGCTGTATAGACCAGCAAATGGTCTAAGTTGCGTATGAGTATTAAAAAATAACTCATACGTCCGGGTTGCGGCTTGAAACGGTGTGTTGAACAACTGAATGGGGATGGACATACATACATACAAACGTGTATAAATAGAATGAATGGTTGAGTGTTTATTGTGGTTTTGTTTATAAAATTTCTGATTAGACATGAAGCCTTCATTATTTCTGTTTTTGCAGATTTTTGTTGTTGTTGATACTAAAATATTCTTTGTATTTTTATGATCACAGCGCTCAGTTGTTGTTTGTGGTTAAAGATTTTGTCGAAATAGGCGTCAGTCTCATTTACATATATTTGAATTTTTGTGCATGTATTTTATTTTTTATTAGACTTCTATTTATTTTAGTATAATCCTTCTAGTAAAAGTTTAACCAAAAGATTTTGTTTGCAATATATTACAAGCTTAAGGAATCCAATTTAGTTAATAGGCATGAGCACCCTACATTAAGCAATTAGGAAAAGGATTGCTTTTCAGCGAACTTTAATTTAAATTCTAAAAAATTTATAAATTTATAAACTGTAAATTACAATTTAGCTTTGAGCATTAAAAACCAATATATGATGCTACTAAGCATATTTAAAAAATGACGTCGGGCGGGTAGAAAACTATTAAAGAATAGTGGACTGGGTCTTTTAAGCCCGCTTTTTCAATACGCTGTTTTCAAATTTCCTAACAGTAGTAGTATTTATTTTAATGTATTACTTGTTAGCTTCATTTTTTTAAACTCTTCTAATGAAAAGTTGTTAAAAACTATATTTACAAAATTTCAGCCATAATAAAATATGATGCATCCAAGTTGTCTAGTGCTGTGGAAGATTTTTTAGAAATTCTGATTTGATATGCAATTTTGGCTATCAATTTGTGAGCTCTTCTACTTTATGCAAACTATATTCTTTAACTTTCCTTAGTTGTGTAGTATTTCGCAATTGCCACAACGGCCAGTGTTTTTTATTTATACATTTTTGTGTAGAAGGATTTGTTGTTTATTTATTAGAGTTTTTGCCATCGGCGTAGGAAAGACAACAGGCATAACAACTGTTCACTGGCCATGCATAAATTACTTGCTTTACGGCGTTTTGCCAAAACAAACACTTGTATGTATATGTGAGTGTGTGTATGTGTGAGAGTATGTAAAGCTTCGTGTTTAAATTTTTTGTATTGTATCTTGTGTTTGTTGAAATTTTTCTGTCGCCACAAGAATATTTAAATAGACTAAGCAAAAAGCATTAGACCGTTTCCATTGAAAGCATCAAACAACTTGATGAACAAATGAAAGGATCAATATTAAATTATGAATACCAAAAATTATACTTTTGTACGAACTTTTCACATCAGATATTTTCTTTCTTAAGATGCAGTTCTAAATTTACAAATACGATATGAAATAATTTGTTATTTCGAAATAATTTGGAAATGGTGTTGCCAATAAAAATGTTATATTACTTGTTTTATATCTTAAATAAAAAACGGGCGTTCAATTGCTATGAACCCTTTAATAAAAAAATGTTTCCTTATTTTTTTGCAATTTACATTGAAGAACAATTACTGGCTTTTGTTTCAATCGATTTGGACTATTGCAAGCCTTCACTTGTCCGATGTTCTACAAATTCTTACAAGAAATTAGGAATGAAATCTACTAATTTTTATGTGCAAAAAATTACAATGTCGGGTGAAATTTGTTCAATAAAACTGAAGGTAGATATTGTCAATCCTTAGCATGTTAAATTGGCATATGTCCAATATGTTTAGGGAATATTTTCAATACTATTGTCTTGCTTCCAAGTGGCGCTGAAGAAAAAAAGTAAAAAGGCAAGCTGTTTTCTGAATTTGTTATATAATTTATTAATTTTGTAAATAAAATTACTAACCAGGAATATGTTTTTTTTAGTTAATTTGGGAAATTCTTTCAATTGCAGAGCTCATTAATTTATTTAATATGCGAATTAAGGCAGTCTATATGTCTAAGCTTAAGCTGATATTATTTCGGAAGACATGTGATTATATTTATGAAGTTGGCATTAGGCCAACAAACTTTTTTTTTAATTTTATATGCCAAGCATCAATTTAGTTTTTTATGCTTTAAAAAAACTTATTGGTAACGCAACCATATTCATCAATCTTTTTGTAGCTTGTGATGCACAACAAGTTGCACTATGATGCAAAATTAAACAACAAAAATGTGACTTGGCTCTTAAATATCAATTCTTGTTTGTCAAAGTCTATACGGTATGAAATTTTTGGTTTATTCCATTTTTATTCATTATATTTCATCTTCCAAAAGCGATAACTTTGTTATATTTAAGAATATATTTATTTTTTTAATGCTTTAAATATAAAACCACATCTTTTAAAAATGAAAATATTGTTGAAAGTCAGTCCAAAAATAGCCGAGTTAGGATTGGAGTTGCGTTTAAGAAAAGGTCGTATCATAAAAACTCTTAATTAATTGTTGTGATAAAAGTATATAATTTCTAACTGTGTAATAAAACATATTAATAGATTGGCTCCCTATTACACATAAATACATAAAAATTTATAAGAAATAACATTATAAGTTTTGTGATAACATATTCTGTGTAAATTCAAAAACATATGGCACTTGTAGGAGAAAATCAAAAACTTATCGGGTGATTTTTTTTTTGCTATTTGTTTTTTCAGTGCAAATTTTTCAGAGTAGAAAAAGATTCGTAGCATGTGACAATAGCAAAAATGCTCAGAAAGGTATGCAATTTTACAATGAATAGATTAACAGACAAACAACACTTGCAAACTATTGAATTTTTTGTATCAAATTTCTTGGTGTATGAAGAATGTTTCGTAAACTATTTTCATTTTACATTCATCATAATCGACACATAGAAGAGGCTATACAAGCTGTTGTGATAAAATTTTGTACCAGTTTCACTTTATTGGACATCAAGCCGCCAATATTTTCGCGATGTGTGTGTACCGAAGATGATATTGATGCTGTATCAGTCAGTATCAATAAAGATCACGATATGTCAATTCTTCGCCGTTGTCAACAATAGGATTTATTTTATAAGATCACCTGGAAGAAATCCGCTATAAAACAATACCGTACTGTTTCTACAGCAGCCATCCTCATGCTAGCGGGAACGACCCCAATAGATCTACAAATACAGGAAAGAAGGAAAATATGGATGAAGAAATTGTCTAACACACTTGAACAAGAGGACAAGGAGATAATAAAACTAGAGACCCTCCAAAGATGGCAGGAAAGATGGAACCAGGAATCAGCGGCAAGATGGACCAAAAGACTTCTCATAAACATAAGCAGATGGCTAGAACGGAGAGTCGGTGAAGTAAACTACTACCTGACACAGATGATGACCGGCCACGGATACTTCAGGAAATACCTAAACAACATAGGCAAGTGTAGTACACCATACTGTTTGTACGAAGAAAGAAATATAATCGATGACGCCGAACACACTTTCTTTGGATGCTGTAAATGGGAAGAGAAAAGAAGAGAACTCGAGGTCTTAGTAGGAGAAATAAATACTGAGTCTATTGTGGATCGCATGTCCCAAAACGAAAACAGCTGGCGAGCAGTATCAAAGTACTGCGAATACATACTAAAGAAGAAGTAACCTGATCTAGAGGCAGCAGACTAGGCGCAGATCAACTCAAGCAGAGACCTGGACGCAGGTCCAAAGGGGAAGAGAGCTGAAATCACAGCCAAGAGGAAACCACCCCGAAGTAATGCATCACAGCTGTTCCGGGGTGGAACCATTTTCCAAGAAGAGGACATAAGGAGGTTTTTTAGTCGGTATACCATCTTGGGGAGCCCGACATAACACGGCCAGTGACGACTCCGTGTATGCAGTAATGCATTTTTACCTCCTTCCCGCCAAAAAAAAACCATAGAAAATAAATCTACTGCAAGAACTAAAACAAGGTGGCGTACCACAATGTCGTTTGTGTGGTGAATGAGCCTTAGGAAGGTAGGATGAACATCCATTCTCTATCGAAATATTGTCTTCAACGACGAAGGGTACGGCTCAATTGGTATGTCAACAAACAGAATTGCAGAGTTTGGTGTGAAGAGCAGCCAGAGGTAGTGCAATGGACACCGAAAGATGTACCGTTTAGTGCAGTTTTTAGGCCGACAGCATCATGGCACCGTAACTGTTCAAGAACAATGAAAATTGCAACATTACAGTTAATGGAGCAAGATACCTTGAGATGATTACCGATTTTTTTTCCGAAATTAAAGAACTTGTCTTGGTTGACATGTGATTTCAACAGGATGGTGCCACATGCTACATGCTACACGGCACGAAATAGCATGAAACTATTAAGAGGCAGGTTCGATAAGCAATTAATCTCACGTTTTGTAGCAGACCATTGGCCACCCAGACATTGCAATTTGACCCACTAGACTAGATTTTTTGTAGGAAGACGTGAAGACTTTCGTATGCAGGGGCAGACCAGCCACAATTTCAGCCCTGGTGAAATATCAGCCGAAATGGTGGAAAATGTATGTCAAAATTAGAGATCAAAAATGGACTTCCTATGGCGTAGCCGTGGGCAATATTTACATGAAGTAATCTCATCTTATTTTTTAACGCCCCAAAATATATTTTATTCACTTTTAAATTTTTCTTTTTCGAAACCCAAACGGTTAAATGATCACCCGATATTAGTCATAAATATGTAAATATGTATTATCTTTTGAATGTCATCTACAGGAATAGTTAAGACAACTTTTAAATACAATTAAAAGACTTGTATGCCTTTGGTCATACTTCAAGCAAAATAAATTATAAAAAACTTTGCCCCCATTGAAAAAAGAAAAAATATCAACAAATAGATAATATCTATTTTTCAACTCTTCCCCATCCATTTGTATGTTTCTAAATTAAGAGTCCTTTTATTTTATGGATTTTTCTTGACTTGACGCTTTAAAGCAAAACATCAGCATTCTTATAGGATTTGACACTACAAACTCCGCCTGCTCGTTTTCTCTATTTAGACCCATAAATAAAAAATAAAAAATAGAAACTGAGAGGGAAAGGTGGAGAAATGGATTGTCACAACAATTATATGCACACACACACACATTCATAGCAACATGTGTCACGTTATTTGTTTGCTGGTTTTTAACAAAAATTTACATATTTGTGGGGTTGAGACAGACAACAGAAATTATTTATGCATGCAGGGCTTATTTGGAACTACAATTTTGTATTTATTTTATTTTACCCAAAAGTTTCAAAAATAAATAAAACGGAAATATTATGAGTGGGGCAGATACTATGGGGACACTTTTTTCCTTTTACTTATTTTTTTAGCATTTTATATAACACTTACCTTTTTCAATACAACATATGTACGTAAATCTGAAATAAAAAAGGAAAAATTTGTTTTAGAAAAAAATTCGATTTCCATTATTGTTTAATACTAGTTTTCTAAACTTCAAATGTCATCATTGTTATTGATGGGGGAGTTAGAACAGGGAAAATAGCTTTTGTTGGAAAAAAAGAAACAAATAAATAAAGAAATAAATAAATTTTAAAAAGTTTAAAAAGAAATTACGTTTACCAATATATATTTCAGGTATTGAAAACAAATTTATAATTAGCCCCAGTACGAATATTTGAATAATTTGAATAAGTTTTTATTGTTTTATTTTTCCTCAATTCAGATTAAGATTTATCTACTAATTATTTCGATTCACTCATCCAAACATTTTATTAAAGTCATTCTAGCAAATAAAAATTGATATAGATCTACAAAAAATGAAGAGGCTAGATGAGGTTAGCTCGATGGCAGTAGAAGGACACTCATGTACAATTTTTTATGTACTAGTTATACATATATATTTCTTAGTACGTTTTTAATTATTGCAAATGCTTTTAAGTTTAACGCATTCCGTTCCTGTACTATAAATATAAGATCAATTCTTATTGTCCAGGAAGTAAACCAATAAATAAATAAATAAATAAGCCAGTTCCGGCTATGTGCTCTGACATGGAAAACATTAAACTATGTCCTATAAGAACTCTTTGCCAATAACATTTACTCCAGTCAATATCTCGAAGTGAGTAATGTCCAATAAGGAAGTTCTCCGCTGTCTTAATGAATTTTTTGCATTCCCGCAATTCGTCATCTTTCGCAGCGCCGATCTGGGGTAGAAGTTGTCATATTTACTTGGCTCGGGCTTTCCTAGCTCTAACAAGTCCCTCATTTTAGCCTCATGTACACCGCCTTATAGGACTCTGGTCGTATTACCCAAAATTCTACCTGCCATAAGACCCATTTAGAAGGTCCGTGCATGCCGAATTGACTGCAATAAGACCGAAAATGCAATTGTAAACTCCTTATAAAAAAGTTTCTGGAAAAATGTATATATATATATATATATAAATAAGCCCGTATATGTACGTCGCCGAACTAATCATAAACGCGTCGAGCGATTTCAACCAAACTTATACACTACGTAGGCAGTGGCCCATATATGGTTTATGTGAAGTTTGGTTAAAATCCGATAACGCATGTGTGTGCGGTGCGTATGTGAAGTGAGTGTGTTTTTGCCGCAGGCATTTTTTGTACCGCATACAGCATTCATTAGTATTGAATACATTTTGGTCGTTTGTGTATTGTAGAGTATTGCACGGAGTGATGCAAATAGCAATTTGTTATCATTCTCTTTTCTCTTTGGACGTCATTGGTGATTGATCTTATCGTAATCGATTTTTGAAAATATTAATTTCTTCGCATTTTTTGATGAGTATTTTGATAAAAATAAATTAATTTTCGTCCTAATCATCATTTTAATTTGAATATTTTGTTAAAAAAAATTTAAAAAAAACAATGATTAATGAGATAAAAATCGATTGTTAAACAAGTGCATCATATGATTTTGTGACATAATCTCAAATTTGATATTTTTTGAAAAAAATTAAAAAATTGAGTGAATTTTTTTTGTTTAATGTTCGATCAGTGAGCTAAAAATTACTTGGATTTTTTGGCCAATTTTTAATTGGATTTTCTCACATTTTCATCAGATTTTCGTGTCTTTTCATCACTTTTTCGTGCTTTTCGAGTGCAGAGGATTTTGAACGTTTCATTTTCGCTTCCGAACGGTAAGACAAAAAATATTTCGATTTTTTGCCAATTTTTAATTGAATTTTGACAAATTTTCAGCATATTTCTAACAATTTTCGTGTCATTTCGTGACTTTTTGGTGCTTCTCGAGTCCAGAATTTGCTGGATTTCATCAATTTATTACTGAAGTTCTTTATTATCTTTAGTTTAGTTTCTTATAAAAAGGCCACGAAGAGCAAGAGCTGACATTGGACGTCGGTCGCGTAGAACGCAAAATAGATCAAACGAAAGGGAAAATCAATCGCAAGAACAGCGAGAACAAGAGATTGCAAATACAAGGGAACGTGTTGCAAGATCGCGTTCAGATCGTAGGCCGACAAGTATTAATCAAAATGAATAATAGGGAACAAAACCAACTTTATTAAAAACAAGTGTGTTTCTTTTCTTATTTTGTTTTGCCGTGCGAAGCAGGCAACCGGCCCGCTAGTTCTTATATATAGACCATGGCAATGGCCTAAGCTATTGCATAGAGTTTATTAATTGGCCTGGCTAATAACATAATAGATATGTTTCCTTATTTTTTAGGAACAATTTGTAAAAATGACAGCAAGCATAAATTTCTCTAAAAAGGTACAAAATTAGTTGAATTATTTTATTGAGTTTGAGGTCTTCTTTTTTAAAAAACAAACAATATATATTTTTTATTTTTTTGATTTTTCAATCTTTCAACACCCTGTGGGTGTCTTCTTCAGGAAAAAATATTTTATAAAATTTGAAACAAAAAACAAAAGAAAAAAGTTTAAATATTTTCAATACAAAAAATTGACAAATTGGCAACGAATTACAAAAAGTTATAGCTTTTTTACATTTTATAATTTTGTCCTGAAGAAGACACCCACAGGGTGTTGAAATATTGAAAATCAAAAAAATAAAAAATATATTTTGTTTGTTTCTAAAAAAAAGAAGATCTCAAAATCAATAAAATGATTCAATTAATTTCAAATAAAAAAGGTCGAATAATATCATCAATTTAAAGGTACAAAATTATACAAATTATAAGGAACACTGTTGAGAAGTTCTATTTATCGGTATAATATCTTTTCGATAAGAAACACAAAATTTTGATTTTAAGCTCAAGTTTATTGGAATCAGTAACCAAACATTATAACTGCCATCAACTCACTAACTTACAATGTAAAAAGAAAAGTAGAATACAGATTGAAAGCAATAATGTAAAATTTACACTGGCAAGCAAATTTAGTTCGAACATTCCGCCCGCCTCGTTACCGAAGGTGACGAAAATTTACAAATTTTAATAATTAAAACATAGATTAAAGGGAAAAATTAATAATATGTTAAAATGGCGATATTTCAAATATATTGATTATATAAATGGAAACATTTCTCCATTAGGAATTTGTATAAAAATCATTGTTATCACCTACTGGAAGTGGGCAGAGTTTAACCAAAGGTCGCTTAAAAGTTGATAACGCAGTCTTCACAGTTGCGACTCTTATAAGACCATCAGATCCAGGGTGAACTTCTAAAATACGAGCTAAAGGCCATTTTGTAGGAGGGTATCTTTCATCAGCAATGAGAACTAATGATCCCTTTTGAATGGAGTTTTCCTGTTGCTTCCATTTGGACATTGATTTAAATCTCTGCAAATATTCACGAGACCAACGCTTCCAAAAACTTTCCATCATTTGTTGAATAAGTTGTAGACGAGATAATCTTGAAAATGACAAATCAAGGACTGATGGTTCTGGCAAAGCATTTAACGTCGAACCAATCAAGAAATGAGCTGGAGTAATTGCGTTAACATCTGTAGGGTCATCTGATAGGGCACATAACGGTCTTGAATTGAGGACGGCCTCGATCTGTGCTAAAAGTGTTGAAAGTTCTTCGAAAGTTAAGGCAGTATCACCAATTACTCTGCGCAGATGAAATTTCACTGATTTGACACTGGACTCCCACTTTCCACCGAAATGTGGGGCAGAGGGAGGATTAAATTTCCACTGAGTACCGTCATTCGCCAAAACAGATGAAAGTTCTGAAAATTCTTTAGAAGAAAGAGTGAAGAGCCGCTTCAGCTCTGCATCCGCACCTATAAAGTTGGTGCCACAGTCACTAGTTAGCGTAGAACAAATACCGCGTCGAGCTACGAATCTTTTGAATGCTGCAAGAAATCCATCCACTGAATAATTTGAGGCAACTTCAAGATGTACGGCTGACGTTGATAAACAAACAAAAAGTACAATGTAGCCTTTGTATTGTTTGGCTCCACGACCACGCCAAGCCTTAATAAGCAATGGACCCGCATAGTCAACACCAGAGTGCAGGAATGGCCTTGCAGGAGTTGTTCGATTAGTTGGTAATTGACCCATAAGCTGTCGAGCCGTTTCTCCTCTGATCCTTGTACAGCGAACACATCTGCGGTTGAATGTTTTGATAGAAGAACGTCCACCTAGTATCCAGTAAGATTGCCATAGATAAACGCACATAACTTGAGTACCTCCATGAAGCGTCTTCAAATGCGCTTCCGCAATTAAGAGGTAAGTAATAACTGACTTAGATGGTAGGAGAATAGGATGTTTGGCATTTGTATCAATAAGCGCATTACGTAGCCGCCCACCAACACGAAGTAATCCGTCTGAGTCAATAAATGGCGTAAGTTTGCTGAGAGGATGAGAATTTGGCAAAAACTGACTTCCTTGAAGAGCCTTAATTTCGGTCTGAAAATAAGAATTTTGAGTAAGTTTTATCCAAAATTTACGTTCATAGTCTAATTCTGCTGGACTTAATGGTTGCTGAGTAATAGATTTGATACCACTTTTTGAGCAAAATCGACGACAAATAGCAGTCACTCTAAGCAGACGAGACAGTTTTGAGAATTTTGCAACTAAGTCCCAGATGGGTTTTTGTTGATGACGGCATACTATATTGATAACTCGAGTAGATAATTTTTCCTCTAGATTAATGTCACCTAAATTGATTACTGAAGCTGGCCACGATGATGAATGATAAAGTAACCATTTTGGACCATGCCACCACAGAGGGTGATCGATGAATTGCTGAACTGAAAGCCCACGAGATGCACAATCTGAAGGGTTACCCTTGCCTGGAACGTGATGCCATTTGGCATCGGGTAGTGTGTCTTGAATTTTCTGAACACGATTCGATATGTAATCTTTCCAGCGAGAGGGATGCCCCTGTATCCAAGTTAGTGCCACTGATGAATCAGTCCACAAGTGCGTCGAAACGTTATTATAATTTAAAATAGTCTTTAAATGAGCAACTCTTTTAGTGAGAATGACTGCAGCATTGAGCTCAAGACGTGGAATGGTTACTCGTTTCGTTGGAGCCACTTTTGTTTTAGCTTCAATCAAATGCACGGATACACTGTCGAGTTCAGTGATTACTCGTAAATAGATGACGGCTGCCATTGCATGCTCAGAGGCATCCGAGAAACCGTGAATTTCAAGGCCAAGTATTTTTGATGATATACCAATCCATCGAGGTATCGAGATTTTGCTGATGTTGTTTAAATCGGTGATAAACTTAGACCATCTATCCGCCAATTGATCATTAATGACTTCATCCCACCCAGCTTTCGAGAGCCAAATATCTTGCATTAATATTTTGGCTTGAATGGTTACAGGAGAAATCCAGCCAAGGGGATCAAAAAGTCGAGCTATATTGGATAAGACTAAACGTTTAGTAGGCTTACTTGAAGATGCTTTTGAAAATGGTGATGAAAAAACGAAGAAGTCATTTCTTGGTTGCCAAGAGATGCCTAGTGTAGAAATAGATGCATTTTCTTGAAGTTCAATTCTATCTTTAATTGTGCAACGATCTGGTGGAATACTAGAAAGAATGTAAGGATTATTGGCAGTCCATTTTTGCAAATGAAAACCGCCCGCCGTACAGAGCATATTCAACTGCGTTACTGCATTTTGTGCTTCTTCTAATGAATCTGCGCCTCCAAATGTATCATCTACGTACGTTGTCTCTTGCAAAATTTTCTTTGCCAAAGGATAGTTGGAACCTTCATCAGCTACAAGTTGCTTTATAACTCGATTCGATAGATATGGTGCAGGACCGAGGCCATAAGTGACCGTTGTTAGATGATAGGTTATCAAACTCGATGATGAAGAAGGCTTCCAGAGAATTTTCTGGTATGGCCAGTCACGTGGATCGACCATCACTTGCCGAAACATTTTCTCAATGTCGGCTGAAAAGGCATATTGATATTGACGCCATTTGGTGATTACGTCTGAGATGTCTAACTGAAGCTTGGGTCCAGTGTGCAATATATCGTTCAGTGACACTCCGCTACTAGTCTTGCATGAACCGTTAAATACTACTCGTAGCTTGGTGGTAGTACTGGACTCCCTCAGAACTCCGTGGTGCGGCAGAAAGTACCCCGCTTCAGAACTTACTTTATGAGATACAGGCATCATATGGCCTAACGATTCATACTCTTCCAGAAAGTCAGAATAGAGTTGATAAAACTGTGGATTCGTTTGATATTTCTGAGACATTTTAGTAAGCATTTGCTCTGCAGCTTTTCGAGAGTCTCCAAGTTTATCTGGGGATTTTTTGAAGGGTAATCTTACAATATATTTGCCTGATGGATTTCTTTTATGTGTTGCTTGAAAATGAGCTTCGCATTCTTGCTCTTCTGGAGACAAATTTTCCGTTTTACTAGCACCTTCTTCTTGTTTCCAAAAACGCTGCAACAGCTCATCTAGATTGTTATCTACACGACATTGAAGAGTTTGAACTGTATGAAATGGAGTTATATTAGACTCTTGGGGAACGCTGCCCGATAATATCCATCCCAACGATGTAAGTTGTGCAACTGGGTAATTCATTCCACTTTTAATAATTGTCCCTTCTAACAGATAACCGTATAAATCTGCTCCAATTATAAGGTCAATTCTGCTAGTGTCCATGAAATTGGGGTCAGCTAGCTGAATGCCTTCAAGATAAGTGGTGTTGAAGAGCTTAATAGCGCATGATGGTAATTGAGTAGTGAGTTTCGTTAATACATATGCACTTACTTCACATTGAAAGCTTGATTCAAAATGTGGTGAAAGCGTAAAATGTACTAAACCTTTGGTCATGCCCGATTTGAGTGCGCCAATGCCTATTAGATTCAAGTTTCCCTTTTGTCTTTGTAGATGAAGAGACTTAACTACGTCTTCACTGATGAGAGTTATCTCTGATCCTTGATCAAGCAAGGCACGAACAGTAACAGAAGCTCCGAGATTTGATTTTATTCGTACTAAAGCTGTGGCCAATAAAATTTTGGATTCACTGTTCAAAGCTCCTGTACATGTATGATGACTAGCAGCTATTGAAATGTTTGTCCTAGTTGCTGGATTTTTGGAATTAGTGAGTTCAGACTGAGACTGATAACCATGTATAGATGAATGATGACGACCATTACAGTACTTGCATCGTTTTGAGCTCTTGCATTGAGAAACTCGATGAGGACCAAGGCAATTAAAGCAGAGATTTTTTGAGATAAGAACAGCGTGCTTTTGATCAGGCGACTTATGATTATAGATGTCACAGCTCGAAATGTAATGATCAGAGCTGCAAAGAGAACAAGAAATATTATTTGATCTAAGTGAAAAATTATTGGAAACCTCAACAGCACGTTTTTGATTTGTAGTTGTAGCTACGTGCGAATTTGCTGTTGATTTCTTAACAGCTTTTGATGAAATTGTCCTTGATTCAACACTCTCTAATGCTTGAATGCGACCGCTGAGAAATACTTCTAATTCTGAGAACTTTGCAGGCCTTTTGGATGAACATCGGGACAATTCCCAGGCTTCATGCGATGATGAGTCCAAACGTCGCACAATCATATAAACGATAATATTATCCCACTGTTGCACTGGTGAACCCAAAGCCTTTAAAGCACCAAGTGACTCTTTTACGACTGCCAAAAGATTCTTTAAATCAGCAGATGATTTCCGTTGAAGACGTGGCAGCTCGAATATTGCATCCAAATGAGAATTAACTAGCATACGAGTATTTTCGTACTGAGTACACAAAAGATTCCATGCTGGAGCGAAATTTTCAGATGAGACAGGCATATTTGCAATACACTGCAACGCTTCACCACTAAGACTGCTCTTAAGATAATAAAATTTTTCGACAGCTGATAATTCATTATTTGACTGTATCATAGAGATAAATAAATCATGGAATGGCCTCCAGTCATGATAACTTCCTGAAAACTTCGGTAAAGAAATTTTCGGCAAAGAGCGTAAATGTGAGGAATTATTAATTGATTGATTCACAACGCTATTATCTAAAGAGCTGCTTCGAAATTCTTCTAAGGAAGTGAGCATTATCGATTTGGCATTAACATATGTTTCCTCGCATGTTGAATACATATCCTCAGTAAAATATTTATTTTTCTTCACCTCCTCAGTGAGTCTAGTACGAGTCAACTTATCATGGTATGTTTTAAACTTATTCCAGTTAGCTTCTAGAGTTGACAATCGCGTTTCCACTTGGGCTTTGGTACAAGCATCCGTCGAAAGAGCTTTAAATTTTGCAAAAGCAGATTCTATATGCGAATATGTTAATTCTTGATTAAGAAGGAGTGATTCTTGAGTTTCACTCATTGTAACTTAATTAAAACTTCTTTTTCTTACTAAACAGAAATTAAAATATTTAGCTTCTTTCTTTGATTTGTATATACTTATGTACGTTAGTATACATATATGTACGTATTTCTTATTAAGATGATCTTATTTTAATTTTGTTTTTGTAAACAAAAATGCAGGAAAAAAACATTAACTGTAATGCAATCAGCTCAGCGGTAGACAGCAGCAGCAGAATGAAGTTTTATTACAGCTAAAATAATGATGATAATGATGATGATGAGACTGCAAGCAGCAATTTTTTTTTTTATGCAATGAATTTAGTTTTATTTTATATTAGAAATTTAAATATTTATATGTATAGTTTTTTAAATTGCTTTTATGCCTTTTTTACTCAATTCACTTATAATTCACTTATCGATTGAACTTGCAGCTTTTATAATATATGATGATACTGCACAAGTATTACTATTACAGTGTTTTTTAAAATCCTAATTAATGTTTTTATACCGATCCGGCTCGAAGGACCAAAAAAAAATGTTGAGAAGTTCTATTTATCGGTATAATATCTTTTCGATAAGAAACACAAAATTTTGATTTTAAGCTCAAGTTTATTGGAATCAGTAACCAAACATTATAACTGCCATCAACTCACTAACTTACAATGTAAAAAGAAAAGTAGAATACAGATTGAAAGCAATAATGTAAAATTTACACTGGCAAGCAAATTTAGTTCGAACAAACACAAAAAATCAAACTTGCAACACAAAACAAAACGTCAATTTCTTTTGGCATTTTTAATAACACAATAAAGGATTGTGCCACTTTTAAAGAAACTATAAAGAAGAAGCTAAATGGATCCCCCACTGTACATTTCTTGTTTTCCAAAAACGTACAATTTAAAAAAGATTTTTGATAAAAAAAAACTTAAATAACACGTACATATGTTATTTCTCAACACTTTTGCAAAATTGTATCCCCGTTTTATGTTTTTTTTTTTGTTTACGTTCGACAGCTCTTTAAAAATTTACACAATTCGCACGATGAAATATTTTTGGGCAAATAGAAGAAGATTTTTATTGTCTCAAAGGTACAGGAATGATTTTCGTGTAACTTGGGGATCCGCAAGATCTCAAAATGGGGTAAAGAAATAGACTTAATTATATTTTAACTACATTTTAGTGATTGCTGAGTCCACTGTAGTTAAATACTTTTTCTTTGATTTGTAGATCCTTGTGAATTTTGTTGTTATCAGACCAAGGTGCATAAATCAATAATATTAATATTTTATACTGACATCTCTGAAAATTTCAATGTTTGAGTTACTGGTTGTGCTCCAAAGCTAAATGCCATCTGTTCATATTGATATTAGAGCTTACACCAGATATCGGTTCCAGTTTACGTTTCTTAACGATACGCATTTTCCATGTAAAACACCGATCGAGATGAAGGCCTAAATATTCGACTGTATATTTTGCTGATATACTTAATTCATTTAAATATAATGTGGAGCAGTAATTTGTTTTTAATATGTAAATGTTATATAAAGGGGTTTACCATTATTTACTTTTATATTCCGTTTTAGCAGCAGTGACTTTGAATCAAATCAAAAGCTAAGATAAGGCTGCTGTTAGCTGAAGTATAATTCAAATTATGACTGGGAAGTGAGTTCCAACCCTGTTCTCAGGACAAGTCATCAACATCATGAACTTTTCTGATGTACATTAGTGTGACCTTCTGTTAGTTGTTGTTGGGCTACTTAAGTAACGAATGTTGATACTCTTCTATGCTTATATACATGACAGTGCCCTCCTTCGTCGGTAACGTTAGCAGAGGCGCCGGCGAAGTAAAACAGTAGGTCGATTATGACGACCAAAATCACCACGTAATGGTCGAAAAATTGCCACATTTCAATCAACATTTTTGTAGTAAATTTTAACTATTTTTACAAGTCTAATGGTTAAATAAACGAACCTAATTCGTATATGGAAAGCTTTTTAGTAAACAAATTATATTTTAGATGACAGATACTTAGAAGCTGACAGCTTTGCTAGACCGGCGTTTTTGAAACCACTAAATGGATAACCTGATATTATAAAGATATATTTTAAGTAAAAACTAAAACTCCGCTGGAATAAGTTGCTTTAATTTTTAAGATCAATATACCATAATTATTTATAGCTTTTTCAATGTCTAAAATACTGCACAACAACAGTTTCATTCTTCTAAAGCATCAAGGAATTACAATCCTGTAAAATTGTTTCTTAGATTTGACCATAATAGCATAACAAGTGGATAAACTGGTAGTATGAAAACAGGGCTATTAGTAAAAGTAATTTTCAAGATTTAAAAAGAATTCTTAATTTAGAGCTCTTGCTAGTGTAGAAATATTAAAGTGCTTAAAAATTCAAATATTAACGTCCTTCAGACAAACCAGATTTTCTTTTCATTTTAGAAAAACAGGTCCTTAAGTATGGAAATTGTTGAAACTTTTGAAAATTATCAAAGGAAGGAAATTCGCACATTTGCAGAACTACTAACGCCACTCCATTCACAGTGCCCTGATATTAATCAGCCAAAGAATATGGATACTATATATATATATATATATATATATATATATATATATATATATATATATATATATATATATATATATATATATATATATATATATATCCTCTTTAAAAAATATTAAATAAAACTAAGGAAAGCTTCCAAAAAAAACTGAAATTTTCTAAAAGTTGCATTATATAACTTGTAATATGTGTACAGTATTTTTTTTAATCGCAGCCAGGATATGTGTACCTCACTCTTATGTTCACTGTATATATCCTTGTTCTTCAAATAGCCATTACAATTTTGGTAAAGATTATAACATGTTACGTGTACATATATAATATCACGTGTACCCATTTGTCGAAAGAAATAAGATAAATATCATCTATTGTTCTTTTTGAGCCAAGGATCACATTGTTTCCATATGAAAATTATGAGCGACCCCGTCCGACGGCAAATTAAATTTACAATAAAAACGATTTGTTTTTACCTTAATTAAAATTATGTGTGAGGCCTGCACTTTTATTTTTTTAAGCAATGGATGAAATATTTGTTTAATGATTTTTGTCTATGAAGCGAAGCACTGGGCAGATATAAATACACAAAAAAAATTAAGTTTTACATACACAGCAATCACCTCAGTACTTGCTATGACCCAGGGAAAAAGATAAAGAGTTTAACGTTTAGATCCTCTACGAATGTACCCCTATATATGTAGAGTTTAATTAATCTTGATCATGAAGAATCGACAAAAAGTTTATATTTTCGAGAATATTTCAAATAATTTTAATAAATAAAATATATTTGATGTAAAATAACTGAGTTAAATTTTTAATTTACAAGCAATTCTTTACATCTAGGAAACAGTTCAATGCAGCTTATTTAGGACCAAAACTCCTGTAAAAATGTAACCAAAATTTCCACTTTTGTTTTGGGTTTCTCTTCCGGTAAAAACCAATTTCGGATGTGTTGCCAAAAACCATCCATATAATCCCACAAGCACTCAACATCAAGAAATGTCGAAAACAGCCAAGAAACAACAGTTATCAGAGTAAGAGCCGAGGCTAGACCACGCAGTTCTATATTTAAAAAATAATAATAATTAATATGCTCTCTATGGCATAAAATAAGGCAAAGCAATAAAATACATGTATGGGGCAATTCAAATAAATTCGATGACAAACATTACAAGCAAAGGCCAAGGTCCATTATAAAGGTCTATGAAAGAAAGCAGCTGCGAGGAAAGCTAAATGTCAATATTCGGATATACAAAGATTTAATTTTTTCCAAGGACTTTAAACGCTAAACTCGCTGCTAAATAGACCTTTTTAATGCAACTTTTTAAAACACAAATGAAGGACTACAAACCAGAATATTTTCTTAAATTATTATTGGTTCTGGTGTAAATCTTTAAAGGCTCTGATGGTGGCAGCGCGGCTGTACCATAAAACTTTTGCTGATTTGTTATTGCTTCTTTGAAAAAATTTCTATTCGCCTCCGTTGGTAAATAGTTCATGCCGTCGGCTGTAGCAGTGAAGTTGAAAGATTTCGGTCCTGCAGCCCGTACGAAGGCCAAAGACGAGTTATCGTCAGTTTGAGTTTCAGTGTTGGCGTTTAGTACCAGCTTTGTACTTATTTCATCTCTTTTGGGATTTGGTATTAATAATCTAGATGATGATCCAATTCTCCCATTTCGTGGTGTACATGACAATCGACTTTTTTGTTTTATGTAGCGACAATGAGGCTAGAAAAAGAAGTTGCATTAAATTGATAAATTGTTTAAACAAAACAAATCTTGCCATTTTTCCTAATCTGCTGCTGCTTTTGTTTGCCTTCTCTGTAAGCGATAGTTGTGATGAAGACTTTTCTGAAATTCTTTCCATACTTGGCTCCGTAATCATTGGACTGCTTATGGTAAAAGTGTTTGAACTAATTTTTGGCATAGGAGAATCACAAATATCTACTGAATGCTTCTCGCCAGTCTTAGAGATTGCAAAGGCACGAGGTCCTTCTATGGGTATAATCCTTAAAAAAATATATTGTTTCAGTTTGATAAGATGTTAGGCAGTAGACACACATATAAATTGTTAAGAGAATAACTGCCACAAATATGCTAACATTCTTTTGAGTGAACAATTGTTTTTCTCTTTTTTTCTTCGGAGTGGTGCCACTTCTGACCACCATTCAATATTATTTCTGATGGCAGATTCAACAATATGGCATGTTTGTAAGTGCAATACTGTGTTGCAACAGAAAAGCAAATTGTTCATCGATACAAATCGAAATATACGATCTACGTCTCTTAGTTGCTCTTCCTATCAATTACTTAAACCAAAACATGAAGTGTCAAATTGTAATCACACTTCCCCAAAAATTCCCTCAATGTCTAAACAAATGATGATGCCTCGAAATGCTGTGAAACAGAAACGCTTACTTACGAGCTTCCTATGAAGTTAGTTCTAGAGCATTGATTGATGATCGAGTAACTGATGCTATTTTGCTCCGCATTTTTAACGGGGCTTAATTGTATTAGATTCATTTCAGTGCCATCACTGATAAATGAACTGGCCGCTTTCCTGTTAGACCTTTCCAAAAAACAAAAAAAAAACAAATAAAAAATTGAATGCCACATGTCGAAAGCTTTCATATTATTAGAATATTGAAAACTTACATTGGCTTTTGAAGCGCCATCAAGGAAAACCGTCTGATTCCGTTTATCTTTTATATATATATATATATTTTTTTTTTGTTTTTCAATATAAAATTTAATTGCAAAATAATTTGCTATGGAAAGTGGAAATAGTTTTCAATAAAAATATAATTTATAACTGACAAATAAATGAAAACCAAAATAACTAAGCTTATGAATTTATAAAAATAATAGAAAACACGATATGATTCATATACTCGTACGTATATATAATTAATGTGACGAAGTGAAGTATGATGCATAGTCCATTAATGGGGTCAATGCAGCAACACAGGTGATAGGGGAGCTGGACATCAGGCTTCATTCATATATGTAACAATTTTTCCCAATAAACTTTTTGCAAAAGCTTAAATTTCCATTTCAAATTTACGTGGAATTGTACTCCGAAGTGGTAGCGAATTCAGCTCCAATTGGAGCTTTTAGATGGCTCTTGATAAACACTCAAAACTTTTTGGATTTTTTTTAATCAAGGTAATTATTTACAAAATAAATTAATATCACTTTTCGATCTTTTTGCTTATGAAAAATTTTAATTATTGGGCCTTGGGTTATTTATTTTTTTTTTTTAATATATTTATTTAATTATTTTTTTTTTATTATTTTTTTAATATTATTCAATAAAAATATTTATCAAATTCGTTATTCGAGATATTCTCCAAAATAATTATTTTAATATTAAAAAACAAAAAGACGCAAGTCAATTATAATTGTTTGTTGTGTTGTAATTGTACAAAAAGCTTTCAGCTATTTATACTTTTGTGTTTTTGTTGATTACAAATAGAAAATATGATTGAGTTCTGTTTGAATTCTCATATAGTGTTTGTAGTCTGTGGCATAAGTATACGAGCTTTGAATGCTTTCAATCATGATTTGGCTAAAAGGGTACTTATGATTTGGTTAGCGCCAATGAAATGCAGGCATATACCTAGCTAAGCCAACAACAAACAATAGAATATTAAAATTATTCAATAAATATAAATTTGTTCTTTTTATAAAGAAAATTGTTATCAAAAACTTTTCAAATGTGTTTGGTTTGGCTTTAGCTGCTCCTATGTTGACATATCATCGGTCGCTGACACAAATCTTAAAACCAATTTTAAAATTTTTCACATATTTTACGAGTACAAACCTGATAAATTTCGATATCAAATATTAAAAAAAAAATTATGTAAAAAAATTTAAATTTTTATTAAATAACAAATATCCTTTTATTTTTACAGCTAAAACTAAGGGAAATTAGAGACTTTTAGCTTTAAAGCACTTTTAATACTACAGCCACAATTAATGTAGTTTTGCTGCTTTAAAACTTTTTCCACTAAAACATTCTTATCATAAAAGGATCTTACAGTACAATAAACATGTTGCATTTGTCACAGGTATTAAGAAGCGCATGCAAATAGAAAAAACGTTTGTTTTGTTTTCCCATTTTAATTAATTTTAATTAAAAATCATCACACACCACACTTCACAATCTTTGCGAGCGTAAATTTTAACGATTTTGTTTTTTCATTTATTTATTTGTTTTTTTTTTTTCGTTCTTGATTTTAACTTAAAGGCCAGCAAGTGCGGTTGCTATACAACCCTTAGCAGCATTAAAATAAAACAAACAAATATTTGTTAATAAAAGTGGACACAACAAGCACATAGAAAAGCCCGCATGCCAATAGGATTTGCATAAATGCGTAAGCAAGTGTGCATGCATATACATATGTATATGACTATGTTTGATTCCATCAGCTTATATATGTATTAACATGTGTGTATTTCCATATGACTTTTTTATATAAAAGTACAAAAAATAATACAACAAAGAGCTGAATTAAAGTTTAAAAATTCTCTTTATTATGACTTCCTTCCATTGAATACACAAATTTATACGCATGCATTTATGCATGTACATAAAGATACGCATGGTATATGTGTATGCGCACATACCTGCACATTTGAACAAACATTTTAAATGTTTGGATTTAAAATATATGTATGAGGATATTTCCCACAGAGATGGGAAATGGAATCAGAAATAGTACCAAGAAAATTGAGCACTTATTTCTTAGGGTCTTTTACTCATCAGAAAAAATTATCTATAAAATCTCTATTTACCAGTTTGTGTTTCCTACTTTTACCAATTCTTACGATACCATAACTTTCTTTAAGCATATATATGCGATTTTTATTCTGAATCGTTTTACTACTGCTACTACTACTACCAATACTACTGCTACTAACTGTACTATCATTAGCATTACTACTGCTACTACTACTACCAATACTACTACTACCACCTGTACTACTATTAGCATTACTACTGCCACTACTACTAATATATACTAATAATACTACTCAATGCGACTGATACTACTACTACTACTACTGCTACTACCACTATTTCTACTACTACTATCACCACCACTACTAGTACCTCTACTAATACTCATACTAATAATACTACTATTACCAATACTACTACTACCACTACTATTATTATCATTACTACTGCTACTACTACCAACTTATACTAACATTACTACCCAATGCGATTGATACTACCACTACTACTACTATCACCACCACTACTAGTACCTCTACTAATACTCATACTAATAATACTACTATTACCAATACTACTACTACCACTACTATTATTATCATTACTACTGCTACTACTACCAACTTATACTAACATTACTACCCAATGCAATTGATACTACCACTACTACTACTACTATCACCACCACTACTACTACTACAACTACTACTAATAATAATACTAATGATACTACTATTACCAATACTACTACTACCACTACTACTATTGAATTTGCTATTACTACTGCTTCTAAATGATATTGTAAAGCAATATTAAACTATTATACAATTTTGGTCATGTTGAGATATCTCAATATCAATGTCAAATATTCACACATCTGTCGTATTAACTGTCGCCCAATATCGTCAATAACACTACTAATGTGTAATAAGTATTTGAGTAATTATAAATGGAAAACAAATGGAAATAATATATGCTATCAAATGAACAACAAAAAATATAACCTTATAGTATAAAAATCTACTCTAATGCTATAAACACATAGACACCAGCAGGCTACACGAACACCGACTACAAATGTCGTTGTCTACAAACGTCGTCATGTAGTCAGCTACTTAA
This sequence comes from Germaria angustata, assembly GCA_963681545.1. Lineage (NCBI taxonomy): Eukaryota > Metazoa > Arthropoda > Insecta > Diptera > Tachinidae > Germaria > Germaria angustata. The sequence continues at coordinate 39,761,560 of OY813001.1, forward strand.
TTATTTTGAAAACGAGAGCTACATGGAAGCAGCTGTTGCAACAATTCATTTATGTATATTATAGTGGTGCATATTTAGCGCTTTTAATTTTTCATAGTTCTTGTTCAGGATAGTTTTATTTTCCTTACATCTTTGATAAATTTTACTAATTAATTTTTATGTTAAAAAGGGCTATTACCCTGTGATTTTTTTTTTAATCTTCACCAATGTTATTATTATATTATATATGTTATATTATTTTATATTATGTTATATTATTTTTGGTTCAAGTCATTATGATATATAACAATAAAACAAATTATAAATTATAAACAATTATAAAGTCCCTGGATAAATTGAACAAAAAATTCACGAAACGTCGGGAAAATATGAAATAAATAACTTTTGAAATTTATTGTCATAAAAACACATCAGGCCTGATTAGCTGAAAAAACAAGGAACTAACGCAAATAAAATCTAAATTGGCCAAGAAGGAAAAACAAGACAATAAAACAAATAAATTTATATATTTAAAAATTCTTGATGCATATATATTATAACATATAAGTTTTAGAATTTTCTTTATTTTGCAATAAAAAATATTTCTAATCGGTAATTTGCTTTACATATTTTCTTATATTGTCAACACTGTTTTGTAGCCAACAAAAATAGAAATTAGTTTAATTTGACTACACGACAAAATTAGCATGGACAACAACCTGCAGTCGTGTAGCCGTGCAGTGTTGAAAACAATAATTTTCATATAGACACATGTATTCTATTTTTGACAGGTTGTAGTCGGTAGCCTGCTGTCTCGAATGTGTGTAATGCTTAAATGTATACAGCTACACACATATGGGAGAACACATTGACTTTGCAAAGGATGCGTTTCATTTCAAATTATTTCAAAGATGTTCGGCAGTTTTAGGAAAAAATATGTCATAGCGATGTTAACAAAGTAATGTATCAAAAACTTCGCCTATACCCTCGTGGTCTATATAAAGACCTTGCGCACTCTACTTTAATTTTTTTCGTGCCATTGATATGCACATAAAACACCACAGAGTTACATATTTTATGTTGAAATATATTCATTTCAGAAATCTTAATTTTTAATTGCGAAATAGCAACATACTAATACGAATATCTTCAAAAGTGTTACGTTATAACGTAAGACTGTGCGAACGATAAATCAAAATATAATATGGTGCTTCTCGTTCGCTTAATGTTGCTTCCGGCATCAAAAAACAAGCTGTAAATTTATGTTTAATTTAAATTGGAAAAGTTTTGCGCACCACATCTGAGAAATCAATCAAGCATATAATTATCATAAATATCCGGGACGATCAAGTCAATAAGTTGCACGCTTTTCTTACCAATATATCGTAAAAACATACATATATAACGAAACTATAAAAAGCAAAATGATAAAATGATTGATATGGAAAACTTGAAAATTAAAATTAATGCTTTACTACTGCAGTTTTTCAAGAACCGATTTGAGCAATATGTTTCCAGAAGCCAATTCGAAAACCTAGGTGAAAAAAATTATGTAAACAAATTTGTAAATTTGCATCTCATCAAGAAAATCATCAAGAAAATTTATTTCGATAATGCAGAGACGGGTAAATGGATATCAACCCGTTCTTATATTTTTCTTACATACATCTACATACAATTGGTTTTGAATAATTACCCCCACAACAGAATTTGTAATTTTTAAATTGTACCAAAAATTTATAGATTCAAGTAACTTGGGGCCCTCCTGCTAATGTTGTTGTGTCTGTTGGTATATTAATACCTGTATGTTTGTTTTGTTATGCATGCATGATTGTAAGTTGTAGATTTTTATTTGCAGTTTGTTTTTTGCCCTTTCTTTGTCATGTTTTATTATGTTGCATGCATGTATGCATGCATATTATACATATTTGTGTGCGCATCACGAATGTGTGCGCATATTTGTGTGCACCAGCCCTGAATGGAATACGTACGTACGCAAATGCTTGTACAATAGAAAATGCCAGCCGACATTTACTCTACGCTTATGCAAATATCTACCGCTTTCGAAAGTGACCAAATGGCCATGTAAACGCATATTTGAACAAAATATTGCTTGTATGTACGCTTAGGAATGGGCATGAATGTGTATCAGGCATGCATGTGTTTGTATAAATGAATATTTTTGCCTTTAGCAGCCATTACTATGAGATTCAACATATCTACTGTACAAATACCATGCGTCAGTCAGCCATTCAAGCAATCAGTCAGTCAGTGAGCTAGTCCTTTGAATCGTTCAGTCATTCACACATAACAGAAACCATTTCAAAGGTTTAGTGAGTGCAAATATAAATATTCCTTTTTTGTAAAAGTAGTAGAAGCAGCAGATACAAGGAGATGCTGGTTAACTCATGGCTGCAACTGTGTTGGTGTAATGTTATTCTTCTTAGTTTTTGCGTGAGGAAATTCAATTGTAGAAGCCATCGTCCCACTTTGCACTATTACAGTATACTCTTTAGTAGCTTTAATAATTATAAGGATCATTTTATAATTTATTTTAAAGCCATATTCCTGTAAAATATTGTTTTTATATCCGTGTTTTTCAACTGCAGAAGCCATCATTTAATATAATTCATACATTTATTTGTGAATTTGTAGCCGAAGTTTAAGAGGTAAAATCAAAAAAAAATTTAGGAAAAATACGTCATAAAAAATAAACTTTTTAGCGTTAAAAGAACTTAGCAAATGGAACTTTTCATTTTGCAGTTTGAAGCCTTCTTATTGCAAATGAATATTATTTAACTAAAGTTAACACACAGCAGGCTTTCCACTGAAATATGCGAAAGACAGAGGCAGATTTGTTCTATAGTTATTGCAGCAAAACTGCTCTGAGTTTCTTTATGTATCTAAATATATGTAAATAAACAAATTTGTAAAAGTGAAAGGCATCCTTTTTATGGTTGGTACAATAGGCTGGTGCCTTTATATATTTCCTGCAAGTACTAAATGTTCTAATAGTAAGAAGGGAAAGAATTTATTCAAAAGATTTGGTTAGGAGCCTCAAGAAATGTCAAAGGATTATGAAGAAAGTTTTCATTATTACAATTTGGCGATAAAGTATTGTCATAATTTGATGGATGCATGAAAAAAGAGCTAAGTTTTCGCTCCTCCCAAATTGATGCATAATTGCGCAAATTGCTTGCAAAATATCTGGCTCCAAGTTGCCGACTTCTGCTTCAATTTTGACTCTCAATTCTTACAAGGTTTGTTGCGGTAAGCAAGAGATCTTAGAAGCACCAAAGGAAGAACTGTAGTGCTGTTCCATTTGGAAGTCTGGACGTTCAGTCCAAATCTTGAAAACGGGAGATTATTCGATCTGATAATTAGTGTCTGAAAATCTCCATCGTTGCCCGAGCTGTATGACTCATTGCTCCGTTCTATTGCAACGAAAAATAATGCTCATCATTTATGGTTATGGTAGCGACATCAGCGTCTTCAAAAAGATAGAGGCCAATCTTTTTTTACTGCAAATGCCTCCCCAGCAGTCACTTAAAGGGCTCTCCATGCATTTCATACAGATTTTCTGACCCTCAGAAACACAACCTAAGTGGATATGGGCTTCATCGCTCATTATGATTTCTGACACGAAATCATCCTCATCTGGCACCAAGTTGAACCGAGTATGGCAGTAATTTTACCTTGTCCGACATTTTAAATTCATTACCAAAATTCATTGCAACGGACGTGTGCTGATGGCTATTGTGAGAATCATCATCTTATTTATATTTGTGGTGTCTCTGTAACGTCGTCGGCAATAGCAGCGACGGGGACAACGGCAACGAAATTAAGGTTGCGTTGAAACAATAGACTGAAAATTTATCAAATAAGTAGTGAAAAAAATACCACTTTCTTGAGAAGTGTATCACTCCATGGCTTATTGACAAGTTATTGTGTACATCATGAAAGTCAAAGCACAAAGGCATTTGACGCCATCTGCCAGCATATTAAAATAATGACATAACTTTTGTGTCACCTTGTATTAATGTTGTCTCTGAAATGATAACGAAACAACACCAGTAAACATGTCAAGAAAAATCGTTGTTGAGATGACTATAATCTCAATCATGATTCAGCTGTATGATTGAAACAAAATCATATTATAAATTTGAGCCCTCTTCATGAATCATTATTGATCAAATTACAAAAGCAAAATTTATTTGTCTCTCTAATCGAAAAAATTCCATTCTTCTCGATGAAAGTGTAGACAATTTTACACTTAAAAGAAACACCATGATTAAAGTGAACTATAATATGGATTTAAGCTCAATAGCTTAATGATCACAAACTAGTTCGGGATCTAAACATTTTGTATGTAACGTATACATATTTCAAATGCATATTTATGGAAATACATTTCACAAACATCAGAAAAATGTAGAATATTACTTAGTTTATAATTTTCTTTTTAAGATCTGCAAACTTTTAAGCATATCCACACATTTTCCTTGCCTTTAAAGCGTGAACTATTTAATGCATTTACATATAAAACGATAATGTCCGTTCCGGTATGACTTGAATGGCTTTTTATACTCGTTTCACTTCAAACATCAACTATGTCTCTTGTACATTGCAATTTACAATAGTACATATGTATTGGTTGTTCTTTCACATTCCATGTGCGTGTGCATATACATATTGTATTTATATGCAATTTCGAAGCTTATTTTGTTGTGGGATAAATGCATTATCGCCGGAAACAGTAGCAGCATCAAATGACCCTCTGCTTGCCACTGATACGAGGAAAGGTGCGTAAAGTGCTTTTTGATGCGTTGCTCTTACATTCAGTTGTACTTGCTTTATATTATTTACTTTTTTTGATGTCCAAGTACATACTAGTACTTAAATGGTTGGTTGTGCGTGGAAAGTATACTCGTACGTAGTCATGTTACAAAAATGCAAGAAAGAACTCAGACACACTCGTACGAGTAACAACATTATTGCATTTTCCACACAAAAATACGACCTTTTCCGCTGTTTTCTTTTTTAAATTTTAATTTAGCTTTACTGATCTGACGTATAGTGGGATGATTCATTCAGATGGCATCCTCATATATTGCAATTTTTATTAACATTGGTTGCATTTTCAAAGAGTGACCACTTCATGTGCGACTTCACTTGCTTTGAGAAGTAAAACAAAACGTGTCTCAATGATACGCATAATGTTGCTACATTTAATTGCACAACCAAAAAAAAAATGATATATTGAAAAAAGTATAAGGATAGACATAAATTTTTTGGTAGATGATTGATTCTGAGGAATTTAGAGAAATTTTTCATCATTTTAATTAAAAGGACAGTTCGAGAGGACGCTTTAAAAAATATTAAAAGAATAAATAGAAAGTTGGTTAGTCACTCACACGTACGTGCGCATTGAGCAGCCGTCTTCTCATTACCCTGCCAAAATTAATTCTACAAAAATTTATTATTTTTCCTTTTTGGCATTAGACGAAAAAAGTTTAATATTTAATTGTTTCAAAACCGTATAGAAAATTACCTTGAAAAATAATAGTTGCATTTATTTCTTTCACGCCAACTAATTTCATACATCAGCACTATGATCTTGCATTACGAAATGCGCAATACAGTATCAAAACGAATACAGTAGAGTTTGGCTATAATATACTCACACTGGTTATAGTGGATTTTCGTTCAACTATTTCAAACGAATCATTACGTTTATAACGATCTTCGCTCATAACGAGAGAGTTAGTGTAAGTGATATTTTTCCCTAATTTTCTAAGTCATTTAAATAATTCTTTATTATTTTTTTTACAAACTAATAAAAAAAATAAATGAAATTTGTAATAAACATATCAAAAAATTAGGAATGAAAGTCATCTATTTTAATTTTGATTACTTTTATATATTGAAATAGAATATTTTTATTTCGTCTAATCGAGCTCCACTGGGTTGTATCACGAAGTTCGTTACAACTGAACTTCAGTGTAATTTAATCTAATAACACAGTAAAGAATGTTTCCACATGTGTCACTGATAAAAGGCGGTCGTTTCATGAATATAATTAATTAATTACAACTCATACAATAGAAAAAAAGTTTTATTATGTGTCGGTTTAATCTTAGTATTATTATTTGCTGAGATCGAGTGAATATAAATTTTCTATAATTAAATTTTTTTTAAAAGACAGTGATAAGATTTTCATAACACGATGCATGCAAGATCCACAGACAAATAATTTTGAATACTTTTATAAATTTATAAATGAATTGCCAGCAGTTGTGTGAAGAAACTCTACGGGGAAACCTTATTTTGAAATCAACAACAGACTTTTATAAAAATGTTGGAAATTTTGTATTACGCGTTAATTTTTATATTAAGTCTAATAGCGGCAATTTATGTTTATTTGACTTGGCATTTTAATCACTGGACAAAACGAAATATACCAGGTCCGAAGCCGTCACCATTGTTTGGCACTTTCCCGGGCATGGTTAACGCTAAGAGAAATTTTATTTACGATTTAGATGAGGTTTATAAGTGAGAATCATATGCATATGTACATGCTAATTTCTGTACATTTATGTCAAAAGAATGTCTTATTTTCATTTCAGACAATTTAAAAATAAGACAAAATTTGTGGGTGTATTTGTTACCAGAAATCCCCAGATTATGATACTGGACCGGGAAATTATCAAAGATATTTTGATAACAAATTTTAAAAGTTTCCAAGATAATGAATCATCACTATGGGTAAGTTGAAAATAATATTATTATCGAAATGGAAAAACGAACAGCAAACAATTGAACTCTTTAGGAAAACAAAAACTATTCATATTATCTATATATACATACTGTGTATGATTTACAAAATATTAAATATAATTCTCAAAAAGAGTTTGGAATATAAACGAAATTATAAGAAACATAGTTTTGATGGTACCGAATCTTTCCACCATTTACATTTTTTTAAATATGTTTTTTTTATAGTTCAGATTTATATGACATTGTTGGAGCGAGTGGATATATTTTTTGAGGCAAATAAAAAAAATACTTATGAAATATATTATTTTCATAAGTGTAAAATGTGCATTTTTGTGTCAAAAACCATTTGTTTGTTCATTTTGATTTGTTAAAATACATGTAAGCGGGATTTTTTAACCTTTTGGGCTTTGAAAATTAAAAATCAATTTATATGCAAAAGTGAATAAGATATTTTTTGGGACGATTAATGAATGCCTGCCATTGACATTTTAAAGAATATTTGCTTTAAATGTTGCCCGCGGCTACGCCGTCGGCGGACCATTCGTATGCTCCAATTTCTCATACTTTTTTTCAGCATTCCGGCCGGAATCTCACCAATGGCAACTGCAATGTTGTCTTCCTAAGATGATTGTCAAACTCTATATATAAAAATGTATAACAATTGTTCTGTCAACTTAGAAGGACTTTGACAGTCGCATTCTAAGCTTTTTTTTATCAATTTAAAAGTCCTCGTAGTTTCAATTGTCAAAAAAAAAACATTTCGTTCACATTAATTTTTCAAAGAAATAAAAAAAAAGGATTATTATAAAAGAGGTCAAAAAATATAGATACATTATTAGAAATAAATACAAATGAAATGGATATAGATAATGATGCTATAGGATTTCTATCACACAAAATCGATTGATTCGCCTTGAGCCTTCGATTCTACCATAAAATGAATTGATTAAAGGTGCAACAAGGATAATTGCTATATAATGTACTTGGTTCTTAAACATGACTTCAGATCCAATGTCCATGATCCGAAAGAAACAATGCGATTGTCATTGCAAAATATGAAATATCAATACTTCCAGATTAGAAGTTGTGGATCTTAATGAATTCCTTGGATGCTCTTTTTTGACTCTGTATGTATGTTTATATAATATCACGATCGTTGTGAGACATTTAATAAGTGCGATTGTGCTGGCCAGTGTTATTACATACATACATACATATTTGTATATGTACTCGTATTTCAGATGAGCCGCAAGAAAGAGCCGATATCTGGAAGTAATCCATTTGTTTTACCAGCAGCAGATTGGAAAGTAAAACGTGCAGAAATTGTACCGGCATTGACGGCCTCTAAGACAAAAGGCATGTTTTCAATAATTGATGCTGTTTCTAGGAAATTAACTAAGTATTTGAAACACCAAATAAAAACGGGCACAACTACAATTGATGCTAAGGATGTGAGCTTAACTATTCTTGTGAGATTTTTGTTTGGTAAGACTAAAATAATTCGCTTTAGATTGCTCTACGTTTCACCAGCGAAGTAGTGGCTGATATTGGCTGGGGCATTGAGGCCGGGAGCCTTGCTGTAACATCACATGACAATCCCCATAGGGATACACTCTTCCTTAGCATGTGCAAACAAATGATTGCGCAAACCTTTAATGCATTTAAATACTTTTTTCTAGTCAGCATATTTCCCTTTGTGCGTTACTTATTTTATGTTAGATTTTTCCCCGAGATCACGGATCGTTTCTTTTTGCAATTGACCAGTTCAGCATTGAGAATGAGAGAGGCTGATGGAAATAATAGCAGACAAGATTTTATGCAACATATGGTGGACTTGCAGCAGAAGAAGGGCATAAGTGAAACTGAAATAGTAGCCCATCAGTTAACATTTCTATTTGATGGTTTTGAAACCTCGGCCACACTAATCAGTCACTGTTTGTTACTGGTGAGTTGAAAATGGTTATAGTTTTGTTTAGTAGAATCATTAATCAATTTTCATTTAAACAATAAATCAAAAGCTGGCTCGTTATCCTGAAAAGCAACAAAAACTACGTTTGGAAATTCAACAACATTTGGATGCCAATACAAATACCTTCGATTTTGATGAGTTGAGCAAGCTGCCCTATTTGGAACAGTGTCTAGCGGGTAAACAATCTTTAAAAGCATTTAATTATTTAATTTTTTGCGTTTGATTCGTTCTTTCCACCCAGAAACTCTACGTATATTCACTCCTTTGCCGTACATGGCTAAAGTTTGCACACAACCTTGTGAGCTCACGAACCTTAACGGTGTTAGACTCAAAGTACAACCCGGAGATGTTTGCCTCATATCACTACACTCTATGCATCATGATGAGGACTATTTTCCCCAGCCGGAAGAGTTTTTGCCAGAACGCTATGACGCAGAAAATGGTGGTATAAAAAAGTTTAAAGACATGGGTGTCTATTTGCCATTTGGTGATGGTCCAAGAATATGTGTAGGTGTGTTTGTATGAATTTTACTATTTCTAAGTAAATAAAAACCCGTTTCATTATGTTGCTATAAAATTTGCAGGTATGAAGTTCGGGTTATCGCAGTCAAAAGCCGCAGTTGCTGAGGTAATTAAACATTTTGAATTAGCGGTGGATGAAAGGACACGCAAGGATAATTATCAGGCTGCAGATGGTTTTATCGTTGGCCTACAAGGTGGCATATTTTTAAATATAAAGGAGTTGCAAAATTGAAGTCGTTTATTAGTATTTCTATTAATTTTGTTGTACATAATTTTCGATAGAAATTAAATCAGGAAAAAAATTATTTAAAACGAATATAACTTCTTCGATGAAAGAACCTTGTCTTTTATTGGTGCTCTTTGGCCCAGGCAACCACCTTATTTGTGCAAAACTATTTTAGAACGAGATTTCTTTTAAATCTAATAAAGTTTCGTAGAAACACTTGCAGAGAAATTTCAACATGACTAAAAATTGAGTAGTGACACGTCCACTCAAAATAAATATCCTTATTCCACTATTATTTTTTTTATTTATTTACCATGATTTTGTTAAAACATCATATACAAAATACTACTTTAAATAATTAATGACTTCAGGAATTTTGTTTTTTTTTTTAAATTATGGTAGTAAAGCAAACAACTGAAATAATTCTAAAAAAATATTTAAAATTAATAAAGAAGGATTTACAATGTTTATAATCGAATAAAAAGAGTACTTGAATATCGAGCATTTTATATGAGCATTAGTTTTAATTTTGCATAAATTTAATTGTATAAAATATTTGATGGTAATATTTCCCATCAAATGACAGATATAATAAGCTTCCACTAAGAGGTACGACCTTTTTATTTAAGCTGCCAACAAGATGAATCCATTTTTGCCGCATTTACAGAGATATTTTAAGTTTAAAATGATATTTTGAGAATGTAAATTTAAAGTAGGTTTAAATCAGGTTTGTGCTGGCTTTAAAACTTTCACACATTTTTTTTTACTTTCTTCCATACGGCTGAAAATGTATAGATGAATTCAATTAATTAAAATCAAAATTATAATTTTTTAATGGCACCCAAAGCCCTGTTGAAATCAATTATATGATCAAATTTGTTGGTATGAAATTAAGGCGAATTGTAATATCGAAATTAGTTAGAAAGATTAGATTAGGAAGATATCCTGAAAATATGGATTAATTAAGAGTTTCAACAGGTATGATATTGTGGACATAACTCTACGACTATTAAGACGAGCATTATATGATGGCAGTCTTTCATTACTTGCCCCACCAACACAACGAAAGCAAAATAATAAATATTTTATAATTCAATGAAGTTCACATGTGTTTAATATTGTGGAGCCAGTAATACAAAACAGAACTCTATTTATTTCCTGTGACAATTTGTTCGTTTACATGTAAGTTGCATAAATTATGTATATTGTTTAACTCTAATATGGATTTTTTTGCCGGAAGTGTTATGGAGTGGGATAAGTTGTTCATTAGACCAAACATTTTTAACGCAAAGCCATACGAAAAATGCAAACGATCTAATAGATCTTCGATTACAGAAGCAGGTAAATGGTCCCCAAAACTGTAAATGAAAAAAATCTAAATTTTTGGAAACTTTTTGCATAAAAAATTAACTTCCATGCAAACAAATGAAGTGTAAATGAAATAAAATTCAAAGTTATGAAATATAGACTTATTTTAGCCATTTGTTAATCCGGCTTCTCATATACCTCATACCTAAATTTGGCCAGACAGAAGAATCTTATCTTCCATGATATGTCCAAGCATGGTTTCAGTTTCTGAAGTATTTTTGGATTGCCGATTTTTTTCCGGTCTCAAGAACTTTCTCCTTTGTGTTATGTCAAAAATTTGTTTAATTTTTTATAGAAATTCTATCATATATCCGACCGCAAGAGCTTTCTCTTCTGATATTTGTCGGCTTCTGCCGGCTCAATAGCTCTCTCCTCTTTGATTTTTCATAACCGGCTTTGGTTTCTTAAATACTTCTGGTTTGCGCTGGGACTTTTTCTTCGCTTGTTTGACTAAAACTAGCTACACTTTCTAAAGTGTCTCCTTTTGCAGCCCTTCAGCTGGGCGCAAGTATTATCTCCTCTGAGGGCTGTACAAAACCGACGAAATTTAATTTTCGATTCTGATTTTATTTCACTTCTACCATAGAAATACTATCATCTGGACTTAATTGTCAACATGAAATGAAATGATGTAGTACGCGTATGTCAAAATTTCCCATGAATTTAATATTGCACCACAAATTTAGAGTAAAATCAATTTTGCAGTATCTCTATAATTCAACTCGAAGCTTAATCCTCCAACAATTTCTTGGCCGTCCCTCAAGCTTTTTTGGCAATTAACAAAAAATTGCTCCACTGTGAGAAAATAATAATAATAATGAAAGTTGTGGTAATAAATATAAACTTAGTTTTAAAATAACGTAAGCAAGACTTATGAAGAAAACCTTAAATATTTAGCTTATTTGCTAAATATTTAAGGTTTTCTTCAATTTAAATCTCCAAGGTATGAAAATAAAAAAAAAACTGATTATCGAAAATTGTAATTTTTCCAGATGTAAGATGTGTTTTTTTTTATCAACAACTGGGGCAAGTGAAACGAGATTGATATTAAAATTATAGTTGGCAGTACCAAACAGATATTTTGATTCCTTAATTTTTTTATTAATCTAAATATGACACTATCATTGAGCCAGAACAATTTTTAGCTTCAGGTAAAGTGTACTGCTTAAAGGGCCATAAGCGAAATTCAATCGGAAATTGCAACAGCCCATCCTATGAACCATAATTATATGCCTGAAAATTTAATAAAAATTTCTGCCATGCATTCCATTGTATCTAATTTACTATAGCTTGCATTCCAAAAAAAAAACTTCTCCTATGCCCAGTTAATAAAGAACTTCCTAAGAAGTAATGAAAATATTGAATTTTGGATACGTAAGTAGTGCAATCTTCGATCATCACGAATAATTTGAACATGGGCTTGTTATTGCAGGATGATCTCTTTTTCGATTCCTGTTCACCAATTTAGAAACTTTTGTGAATTTTTAGAATCGTTCATTGGATACCGGCGATAATCTGCACATCTGTAAGGCAATCTCTTACTTCTTATGTGAAGATAATTTTACCATTATTGGTTAGAAAAAATAAAGTTTTGTGTAAATTTAAAGAAACAAATATTATTTTATGAAAAGTATTGTTAGATTGATGTTGACAAATTGGTCGAAATATTTCCAAAATTGGATCGTAAGAAGCCAAAAAAAACGCACTAATGCATCCTTTAGAAGCAATAAAAATGTAATTTCTCAACGACGATTTTAATTTTTTTCCGCTGTGTAGTTCTGAGGATGCAATCAGACATTTTAGGCAGCTTAGAGAAGAAAGAGTTGACAGCGACAATTTTTATTTTATTGCTGAAGCACCGTAAAATCTACAATCAATAGATCCAGTTGCCAAAATGCAATTGGGTTCGAAGACTCATTAAAATAATAACTCTAACTGCTGGCTTTCCTTAGTTTAAACAAAAGAATGTGATCTATAATTAAACACCTTCCTCGTGCATAACCTGAAACAAATATTTATTTCATATTTAAAGTGAAATCAAAACATTCTTATGATTTAGCAAAAAGATAAAGAAATATTTTATCTCTTATCCTAGTTTGAATTTTTATTATTTTGCCACAATGTGTAGCAAGTGAGAGTTTCAATTTCATTTTGCCTTAATATATTTGTGATTAAATTTCTTTTTGCTTTGTGGCTGTGTTCTATCCAGCATCCTGGTGCTTATGACCAACCTTATGAATTAATAAGAAATGATGATGGTGTTTCGCTTGAAATACAACCTGGAGATGTTTGTCTCATTTCTCTGCCTACACTCCATGCATCGTAATGAAGAGTTTCTCCCTCACCTTGCATCCAGAGAAGTATTTATGCCACAGCCCTCTTTCAGAGGAGAATGGTGGTATGAAAAAATTTAAATACATATGGAATGTACTTTTGCCATTTGGCGATCGTCCAATGATATGTTTGGGCATGTATTGCATCCACACTTTACAAATGCAACATTTACTATTTGTTGTATAAATTTTTTGTGGCCTTTAAGATTGTAATTAATACGTTTTTTTTCTTCGCTCTTATTTCATGTACTCAAGTAAATGAAACCATTGTAAAAGCAATTAAACATTTCGAATTAATGAGTAAAAAAGATCTCGCATAGATATTTATTAGTCTGTTGATTCTTTTATGAGTCTCTTAGAGGGCGGTCTGTAAATAAGTGCTTTAAGGACAAAATTCTGATGACTTACAAAAATGTTAAAAGTATTTGGAAAAAATAATGTAAACAAATAACTTTGAAATATATTAATAGATTATAAATTGATGATATTATTCGACCTTTTTATTTTTATAAATTAATTGAATTGAGTTTGAGGTCAGAATTTCCTGAAGAAGACGCCCACAGGGTGTTGAAATATTGAAAAAGACCTCAAACTCAATTTAGTTAATTTATATTAACAAATTATATTAAAAGGCGGCGCAAAACTTAATTGCACCTATTGGTGGATGCATCAACTGTTAATTGCTTTCAATATGAAAGCCATTTACCAAAAATAATTAATCTTTGAAGTAAGAAGTAATACTGTCTATCAAAAGGAAAATAAGATGCTAAATATATATTTACTTTTAAGCGATTAACATAAATTTTTAAGGTGTAATTACTTTTATCCGTCTTCTCCTAATTGAAAATCAAATTGAATGAATGAAACGATCTGCATTCATTCATTCATTCGTTCTCTAGTTCGTTCAATTTTAAAATGAAGCAAATAATCTCAACCTTAAACAAACATGTTTCCCATCTAATCATTTTAAGTATTTAATTTCCAAAGCAACGTTTTCCCCAGCCTTCTGTTTGACTTTCGTTTGGAAGTATGTTGCATGCACATGACAGAAGTGAAATTAGACTCCGTCATAAAGACACTTACATACACATACGCGCGAGAAAAATAGACGTTAAAAAAAGTTGGTAACATAAGTGGCAATAATATTGTAAATGCCACAGCACATGCTGACATTCAACGATACGCCCCATATGTCGTCGCAAACGCACGTTCAAATCAATTTAATGAATGTAGGCAAAACCGATAAGTTTGGTAAGAGGTAAAGAATAAAAGGTCTTGTAATAGCAAAATATATTTCAAAAGCCATGATTTATACAAGAATACGCGCATGCAAAATATTTCATGCTGGTTGAGGGGGTGAACCATTTGAAAAGAGTGTGCAAAAGTTCAGGTTATACGGATAGAGATTTAATAGAAATCATTCATATTGCAAAAATTATATATATTTACAATAGGCTTTTAACGATTTTCATATTTTCAGTACTGAATTTTGTATGGAATTGGCGAATTTCAAAATGAGTCCTTTGAATATATTCTTCCAGAATATGCTGCCCTCTAGTATCGCAATATAAACTGTAACTCAGGTATACAGCTGCCAATTTTAGGGCACAACTGATACAAAGACTAGACTCTTAGACAATCTGGTTTTGGCCCTGAAGTATACTCATATTTTATTTGTCTGTCTGACAATCTCACTGTCAGAGAGCCGTATATACAACATCTAGGTTTGGTTATTCAATCAGCGGACACTATAAAGTTGTCAACGAAATCATAATAGTTCTTATGTCATAAGACTGCTGGAGATGTTACCAAAACGTTAAGGAGGAACAGACAAAATTCTACATTTTGTTTCACTGATATTCCTTAATAGCACAGCGACCGATGCGATCGCATACTTTTCCCATCTTATTAGTATAAATGTGGTAAAAAATAAGGGCTGAACTACTTCGTCAGAAATATCGGCCAAACCTGGCCTTATAGCCAATTAGAAGTCATTGGCTAATACATTAGTGCTATACATAACCTGCTAACTACTATCTTACCTAATGTACTATTTTTTTATTACGTGTACAAAGAGGAAGGCCACAACATGGCCATAAGCCAGCAAGAGCTGTTGTTTCAGTTATATCGTATTCTATTGGACCATACGTAAACCTCTGGCTGAGGAATTGGAGCTATCAAGACCCTACCCTACAGCAACAAGCTTACAATTTCGCCAGCCACTTATGATGTTTTGCAACAGTACCTAGAAATCACAGCGGTTGGCAGCACTAAACCCCAGAAACCAGAAACCAGTCACTAGTCACTTGCTTTCACTTGATTTGGATCCTAATCATTGCAATCACACGATCCTCGAAAGATTCTCATAACTGAACTACGGCAGGTCCTGGTGCCTACAACTTTCCGCGGAACCAGATAAGTCTTAGGTTAGCAGTGAATAAAATTCCGAAATGTCTCAGCCTCTGTGCAGCGTGAGGTATTCGTAACACATTTTCTATTACCAAGGCAATAAAGTACCATGAACGTTTCTGGACTAGAATGGTCTGAATTTTAAAATTTTATATGGAATCCATAACTTGACATTGACATGAACTTTTGTGGATCAATTCTTATTCCGTGAAGTAAAAAGTTTTTTTTACCATTTTACAAAACTTTCGATTTTCAATATTGAAATTTATTATTTTGGGATATACTCCCCACCTAATTGTTGAAAACAATTACACTTTTACAAAATGTATTGTTTGTTGTGGCTTTAGCTGTTCATATGCCGACATTTCATTGATCGCTAAACTAAATCGTCAGTGAACTTCCAGCAGTTTGAAAACATTCAACCTCGGATGTTTATGCTAAACAAATCAAATACAAAAATTGAAATAAATGTCAAAGTCTTATATGACACACGTACATAGAGTAGAGTGTAAAGTAATTGTGAAATCTAAAATAGTTTTTTCACTTCACATTGTTACAGAACGGGAATCGACCCCCTCCTCAATTTTACTCAATATGCTATTAATTTTAATTCGAAATAGGAAAAAAATTTCCTGAATTCTTACCTAATAACAACCTTAATCATTACCCACTTTATTGAATGAACTCCTTTACGTCCTGCTCGGAAAAGCACTTTGAAGTTGGCATTGAATTTCATGTAAATGAATCTCACTATGTGCAAATGTTTGTAATTGTGTGTGTGTCAGCATTTCCCATATTCTTTTTTTTTTAAGATGAATTTTCTTTTTCAAACCGCACAAATTTATCATAATGACAGGTAATAGAGAGATGTATTCAACGAAATGATGATGTCGATGAAGCGTTGCCGAAAAGTTCAATGATGACTCTAATAGCAATAAACATTTTCACATCCGCATACACAACACACATCCCGCACACATACTCGTACACTCGAAAAACCCAAGGAAGTAAAGAAAATCTTGTTTTTTTGCAATTCCCTTAGCGCATAATGTATGTCTGAAGTCTGAGTCAGTATTTTGTCACTTGCGGTAGATGAGTTTATTGAAACAGGTTGATTTTATTGACACTCATGTTGTCGCTGTTGTTGGCTTTTCTTTTTCCTATTACGCTTATTAAATAAGGTGTGGTTTATGTCAAACACCATTACACACACACACACTCTTACTTGTAATATTTTATAGGTGTATGTGTGTGCATACTTTCAATGTTAATTAGAGCATTTGTGTGTGTAGGTGGCAAAAGATGTTTAAAATTATTTAACATTAGAGGATGAAGGAGCACTTAGTTGCAAAAACACTCTAATGCTATTAAATAAAATTACTGACACCCGTATTCGAATCATTTGGGGTTGGGGATTGGAGGATATACATTGTAAGTAAAATTATTTATATAAATAGAAGTTTATAAATATCGATTAAATTGACTAGATTTTATTAAATGATTTGCTTGGGGCCTTAAACAAACAGACACAGAGAGAGAGAGAGAGAGAGAGAGAGAGAGATAGAGAAAGTGATTTATAGCGATTTATAAAGGCTTTACAATTCTAATAAAAAATATACTTTACCCTTTTTTACTACATATTTTATTAAAAAAATCGTTAATATCAGCTTCGAGAATTCAGTCTGCTACCAACCCGAAAAACAACTGCCCATAGTAATAGTATCCAGTGAAGAAAAATGGAAGTTGTTCTTACAGAGCAAGATTTCTACTATTTCCATATTTAGTGACAATCCACAAAATTTTAGCAAAATAAAAATTAATTATATAAATAAAAATTAGAACTAATGTGGATGCCTTTCATATGCATTAAAATATTTTTAGATACTTTTCTAAACAAAAAAGGAATCCCAAAAGAGCCATTAAAATGCTGAGATTTGGATCTGTAAGTAGTGCGAATTCGGATGATTTTCAATAAATTTAACAAAGCCACTGCAAGATATTCACCTTTTCAATTCTTATTCACCATATTAGAACCTATTCCGTCATCCCACATCAAATTTGGTTTGCGAACAGACAGGTTTCGACTATGTCCCATTTTCAGTGTTCTCTTCTTTAAGAGCACCATAACTATTGGAACGATGTACACAATTAAGATCTAAAATCAATTTTTAGAGCCAGAAAACAATCCCACTTTGATATAAAAATATTTTCTCCACAAACAAAACAGACAAAACTTGAGAGTTGTGATTCTTTTCCAATGGAGTTTGCTGGAATTTTTTTTTTCGATTGAACCAGTACTCGGGGGATGAGCCTTATTTATAGAGTACATCGTGCTGGAACTAGAAAAATAGAATATGATATTTAGGGAGCTTGTTCGAAATACGAGCCGTTCGACTAAAGAACAATTTTTTTCTGTAATGTGTAGAGCGATTCGCTGATATATTGACTACATATGGATGCGCTCTTAATGAAGAACTTCTTGTTGGCAAATAAGAGCGGAAAACATTTTCCGTCATCCCACGCTAAATTTGATTTGTAAGCAGACCGGGTTCAGCCATGTGCCACAACCTCAGTGTTCTTTTCCTTAACTGTTCTTATTCACAATTTTTTCTAGGAGTAGTTGTACCAATTATTGGTTAGAGAAAATATTTTCCTCATGTGGATGAAAAAAAGAATAATTTTTCTATAAACAAAAGTATTTCTAAAATCACTAACAGAGACTTGTTGAACTAATTCCGGTATCCAATATAAATTTTCTGAAATTAACTTCGCAGGAAGTTGCAATGATGCACTTATAAATTTTTGAAAGTATGGAACACATCTTTCCTCAAGAATGATTTCCATTTTCTTTACTGGGATGAAACGAATATTGCTTGAAGTACTTTCAGTAAATGATTTTTTTCTTAACATCATGGATATAACTTGCAATCCTATGACAAGGAATCAAAAACGAGAACATCTCGCAATCGTTAGGAATTATCCGAATTCACACTTCATCCGGTGAACAAGTTTTCGTATTTTTTTGATAAGTTTGAAATTTTAATTTGTTTGGTAGGCTACAATCAGAGGAAAAAATTTTATTGTGGTTACATTTGTTAAAATCAATCATATATTTTGATCATATTAAAAAAAAAACTATTCAAAGAGATTAGATGCAACGCTTTACAAAGAATCCAATCTCATTGGAATCCAATGATGCATTCTAAAATTATAAAGTGTTGTGAATGTTACTAATTTTTCACAAAAAAGTCCCGATATGTCCATTTTGGGAGTGCCACAACTTCGAAACCATAACTAGTATCGAATTATATAGAAATTATAAGTAAAATTATTCCTAAACAAAAAGGTCAGAGGGTATAGAAATCCTACTTAGGTCGAATATTTTCGGAAGTATGTTTGATTTAATAAAATATGGAAACATTTTTCGTTCCTAATTGCAAGCAACAGTAATTCCAGCTATTCTGATATTAGGATTATTAAGGATTCTTCTTCTTTCTTCTTTATTTGCAAATCCGTATTCGGTTATTAGCGATCATACAATTAATTCTTATTATTATTATTATTTTTTTTTTTCTTTTATTCAGCTATGGAGAGTTGTCTATTTTTGGCTGCCTTCAGAAGACTTCTTTCTTTTTGTTGACCTATCCATTCTTGATCTTCTTTCAACCACGTCATTTCTCTTCTTCCTCTCGGGCGTCTTCCTTCAATTTTAGCCTGTATAATAGTTTGGGGAATTATGTATTTTTCATTTCTTATTATGTGTCCCAAATAAGGTGTTTTCCGTGTTTTTATATTTCTTATTATTTAACGTCCTACATTCATACGTCTCAGTACTTCTTCATTCATAACACGGTCGGTCCATGCTATATTTAATATTCGCCGGAAAATCCACATTTCAAAAGAATTTTTTCTCTTTTCATCGGACGCCTTTAACGTCCATGTTTTTTCCGAACATAATAATACGGACCGCATATAACATTTTATGAAACGTATTTTTGTTGTTAGGTTTATGTCGTGACTAGTTAATGTTTTACTATATGCAAAAAAGCATCTCTAGCTATTTCAATCCTACATTTAGTTTCTATAGACATATCCCATTGATCGTTAATCTGAACTCTCAGGTATTTAAATGTTGAAACCTTTTTTATTTATCCGTATTGATGTATTAGTTTGGACCTTTTTTCTACTCACAATCATGTATTTCGTCTTCTTAGTGTTAAATTTTAAACCATATATCTCGGTAGTTTGCGTAAGTGCATCTATTAATTTCTATAGTCCTGACAAGCTGCTTGCATATTGTATGTTATTTATTAATGTATTGTTTATTCTAATACCGATATTTTTTCCACTAAGTGATTCTCGAAATATTTTCTCCGAGTATAAATTAAATAAAAGAGGTGATAATATACACCCTTGTCTTACGCTTTTCGAGATGGGAACATTTTCAGTCAGTTCACGATCAACTTGAATGTTTGATATCTGTTTCCAATATAGCTTTTGATGCATCTTATATCCCTTTCTTCCAGTCCAATAGAGGTTAATATTAAGGATTAACGATGATAAAAATATATGCATTTGTTTTATTTAAATTGTTATATATTTTCAGTCATTTATTTATTTAATTTCTCACTGCATCTGCGATTTTGTTCTTTGTTTATATTCAACCACAAACGTACTAGCATAAAATCTACACATTGAAAAACTAGAGCAAATAAGTATCCCTCCTTGAAAGCTGCACAGAGGTTTATTTGTACTTCATGGGCATAATTAAAAATAATAGTAAATGCAATCATTGAGCTGGAAAATTGCAAACAAAATCTCTATCAACTACTTTGATCTTTTATTGAGTTTCTTAAAGCAAGAAGAGAAAAAATAAAATAGGGTTGCAATAAGGGTGACTGTTCCTGTGACTGCAAGTATGACCCTTTAATAGGCTGGTAGGGGTGGGTGTTATTATGTTCTTTATAATGTTAGTTAGGTCACTTTTAAATATCTATGTGTATATGTATGTGTGTGTGTGTGTGCGTATGTAAGTGCACGCATAACACTTAAGTACTTTCAACATACTTGCGCTTATTTACCACAATCTTTAAATTGTGTACACACGAAATCCTCAATGCATTTAATTTTCTTAATGAAAAGTGTCACTTTACAATAGCAGCAGGAGCAATTAAGTGAAAAAAGGCTAATCTTTAAGTACAAGTTTAACATTATTTCAAATAATGCCTACAAACAATTTGCTTCCCTTTTTTTCATTTTGTTCACAAGGGGGAATAGGCTAAAAAGAAGATGGAAAAAGGCACATTATTAGCTTCAATTACGACTGGTAGAAGACAAGCGAGTTGAGTTTTTAATATGTTATATGAGAGCCTGCATATGAACGCACTTGCCATCCTGTCACAATGATGTGTCCTGCTGCTGAAGTGCATGCCAATATATGCATATTACATATATAAATGATTATGTATAAGTATACGTGTATATTTCCTATTTCTTAAACTTACACACGCAGTTTGTTTGCTGCTTCTTTGTTCTGTAAATCGAGTTTGTAATTGTCTGCTTTTTCTTGAACGAATTTCATGGCATTCTCGCATAAATGAGGGTTAAATGCGTAGAAAATTCAACAAAAGAAGCAAAAAGATTTTGTTTTGTTTTAATCTTTAACATTTGCCGTCGTTTAAATGAAATTAAATTCCAGCAAAAGTAAATGGTGGCGAGGGGGGGGGGGGATTGACAGGAGGGATGTCTAACATATTTACTTGCAATTTGTTGCTTATTTTAATAAAACATTATCTCTGTTTTGTTTAATTTGCTTCTCAGAACATTTTGTGATAATTGAGGCAGAAAATTTTGCTGAAAAATTGGCTTTACAAAAATGTTTTTCTTTATATTTCCCTTTATTGTGTCTCTAGATTACGAATTACTAAAACAATAGAAAATTGAAATTAATTTAAGTTATTTAGCTTTAGGTTATTTTAATTACATTCATTTAATTTCTTAAAACAAAATGAAAATGAGCAAAGTTGGCAGATGTTTATTAACAGAACAAATTGCCCAGACGTATTCAGTGGAACAAATAGAAGTTGTTGCCTCAGAACTAAAGTAAGTCTTTTAAATTATTTTCCTTAGATAAAATTAAGCAAAGGAAAATAATTAAAACTTTGGGCAGACATGAAATTCATGAAAAATATTAAGATAAAATTTACTTTTGATCTAAAAGCAGCATTTGACAAATTATTAATATTTTATTGGGAGATGGTCAGTTTTAATTGTGGAAAATGCAATACAACAATGCAATTCTTAAAAATTAAATTAGCTTGAAGTTTAGCGCCCAGAATATTTTTTAGAAGCCAAAGGAAACAACTCTGGCAATTAAAGAGCTTCCTGTGGCTTGAGAATTGTTAGTTTGCATTTAATTTATGACATCAATATGGAATAGAAAAAGCGAATTTAAAGCGAATTTATTAGAAAAGCATTTTTCTATAAATAGTTCATCAAAATATCTGTAAACATCCTTTATAGAAACGGTTGGAAGGGATAGGCAAATTAATGCCTTTCAGCATAATAAAAAATTGCTATAATTAAAATGTATAAAATAAAATTAAAAAAAAAATACTTGCAAGTTTATTCTTAAATGTAGAATGTTTTCTCATTACATTTGGAAATACATTTGCAACAAATAACAAAATAAATCTAAAATAGAAATTGTGTTGCGATAAAATTTAGGTTAGGTTAGGTTAGGTTGATTGGAGGGGTGTGATAGCCCATGTCATACGACATACACTTAAGCCAGTGAAGGCTTGTTGTGCGCTCCCTTTAATTATCAAACACAACTGCCAGAGTTCTGCGGCAGGATTCGAACCTGGGACCTTCGCACTACGAATCTAGTACACTACCTACTAGTCTACGAAGGTCAGTTTGCGATAAAATTTAATATATAAATAAAATTCTCTCCACACTTAAGACTATCAATATTTTATTACCAATAATGAATATGAAATAAAATGCTACAAACTTTATGAAATACACGTATAAATACAAAATATATCTTTAACACTCATAAAGTAACTTCAATCTGTCAATGTAATACAAGAACAAATTAAAAAGCTGTGAAAATTGTTCAAATTAAATTTTTATATTAAAATCTGTCTCACAGCTTCGACGTCAATCTCCTTAGAGTCATAGTAGGAGCATGTAAAATAATACGAGCCACAGCAATAACAGCAGCAAGAGTAATAAACTAAATAAAATTTTTAAATAAATAAAGAATATATAAAGTTATTTATTCATTGCGAGTGACAGTTTTATTGAACTTTGATCGATTTATGTGGTTTATTTGCAAAGAGGAAAAAATTGTGGAAAATGTTGACTCAAATTTCAATTAAATAAAATGAATATGAAATGTATATAAAGAGTTTCATCATCTGGTGAAGTTTAGCAACAGGAGACAGTAAAATATGTGCTATATGAAAGCAAACGATAAGCTTTGGTTTTAAACTTTAATAACTTAAAATTTTTTGTAACAAGACGAGATCTTTTGTATGATAATACTCTTGATTTGACATCTAGCAACGCCGGAAGCAGGCACATGTCTTAGCAATCAATGTGCATACATATAAATATAAAGTTTGCAACAATATTTAAAAATTGCCACTATTCATCCGATAGTGATTAATGGTGTATCAAGCGATACATTGTCATGGAGATTAGGCTGCAATTTATATTTTTAATTGCAGGATGAAGAAATTAAAGCTTTTGCAAGTATTTGTCAGTGGATAGCCAAGGCGAAAGTTTGCAATAGATGACATACACTGATATCCCTATAAATAGCAATACTTGCAAAATTAGGAGAGTTATCCTTAAAAGACGAAATTTAATATTTTTTTTTAACAAATTGTAAACACATGCATATCATTCATATACAATTTAAATAATTTAATTATAATCAGAGTACCATTAAAACCGGTAGAAATTTATAAAATTATATGGGAATATTTCACTTTATTTGGTGCAAGGATATGCCAAACTCCCATATACGCTTATTTTTACAAAAAATACATTTACTTTTAGTTTGTGATCATAAAGCAGCAAAAACTAGTGGGCATTTCATTAATCATGCTCTTAAGCATAGTGACTAATGTCTTCTCATTTCCTGCAAGGACTCTTATTTTCGTAATATATTCTGTTAGTTAAATATTATTTAAGACCATGCAATAATACTTCACGGCGATAAAGTTAAACATGATACGAAAATGTTTATGCTAATAAACTAATAGATATCGAATTTTTATATATTCGAAATTCATCTTCACACACATATAAAAATAAACATTTATAGTTAAATTTATTCAATATTCAATTTTATAGTTTTAATAATATAGTTGCAAAATTGTTTCATGGCATTGCGCTACTCATGGAGTACAACTTTTAGGATAATATATTTGAAGGTACACGAACAGACCTATTATTTAAAGTACTTTTCATTATGAAAGCTCTAAATGTTTGGCAAATGTAGTTTTTTTTTTGTCATCCAAGTAATTTTTTTAATACTTTGATCACCGATATGGACATGTTCTTTTTAACTTAAATATCTTTGAAAATAATGAAAAAGAGCTTAAGTTGACTTGAGAGTAAAACAAGTTAAATGTTACATTATGATTTGTCACTTGAACAGTACCACCCAGCCAAATTTCAAAAATGTTTCCCAAAATTTTTCAAAAAGTTACAGCATAATGAACTTCTGCTTCCCTTTTGTTATGTACAATTTCATTTGGAAGAAAACTGGAGAAATTGCGTACGATAGTCTATGAAGAATAATTTATTCGCAATACAGGAGGCTACAGGCACAGATATATTGTATTGCATTAAATTTTATTAAATCATGGCAACAGTAAAACAAAGAAAACGTTTAATACGAAGGTAAAGATAACCTCACGTCTTAAATTACGAATAGGACAGCATAATGAGTTTTAGGAGTACGGGAAAGTATGCACCCCTTTATGTTCTCCTCTATTTTACCTAAAAGCACAAAAAAATCGCAAGTCAAATTACTCCAGGCAAAAGGTGTACAAATCCTAATAACATGTTAAATTTTAGACGAAGTTTACATTTAATAAATTCGATTAAATTTTGCTTTTTCTTCTTTTACGTTGCATTTACGTTTACACTCGTCAATTTTTATTGATGAAATTGTTTTTCTTTTATTCAGAGGATGCAATATTTTTTGTTTATATGCATAAAGGAGAGAACAAACCGAAATGAACGTACATGCATATGTGCATTAGCATCTCTTCGTCCTGCCTTCCTTGCCAATAAACTGAGAACAAGATTTGACAAGTTTGCGATCTCTAAAATTAAATCTTAAAATTTAATAATCGTTGAAGTGTCATCATAAATTTAGTATAAAATATATTTTGCAATAGAATTACAAATTAGTGCAAATGCATCTGATAAAAAGACTTATTCTTTAACATTTTAAATTTGCCTCTTGTGCTTTTAATAAGTCTGTAATAATAATTGAAGTTTTTAAGCCTAAAATAAGAGCCTCGTGTGAATAGAGCCGTTTTTTAATCTCAAATAATTTCAATGATTCCTAGTGCTACAGAAAATTTTTATTCTTTTATGAACATGCGAAGGTCAGCACAAACATAAAACAATGGCTTTTGGAAATAGAAAATGGCAAGAATTTAAATATCTGCCAAATTAAAGGAATCTTAGGGTATTATTTTAATAGTATATTTGTTTCATATAGTTTTGAAACACACAATAATATTATAATTCTAAGACATCACGGCTAGTTCTATAATATACCGTCTTTCCAAAATATTGAAGGTTGTTTCCAGCTGCTTTTAACGCAAGTTATTCAAAATTTTTAAATAACGCAGCATTGAATTAATATAACTAATTTTTGTAGGGTGGTCCAAGCACACGTATCTTTTTAAATTATATGATATTTTGATACTGATAATTTTTTTTATCCATAATATTGACTATCATCAGTACCATACCTCCCTTGAAATAAAATCGGACACGGAATTTGGCTGAAAAATCATCTTTTCTGACGAGGCGTATTTTTATCTCAGCACGTATGCTAATAAACAAAATTGCCGCATCTGAGGATTGAAAAACCCGCAAATTATTATCGAAATGCCAATGCATCACCCAGGGAATGACAACGAGTCACGGGCTTTTTGTGGCCTATAGTGAAGACATGAACTTGGATAATATTTAGTTGCAGCTAGATGCTGCACCATGTCATACAGCTCTTCAGCATTCAGGATGATTGTTGTTAAACCACTCGATATAGTAATAAACCATAACTAGACAATTCTTTTCTATGTATTTAGTTTGTGTCTTAGAAAAAATTAATAAATTAATTAACTGTTTATTTTAATTCATTTCAAAACAAAAATAGTAAAATTTATTTCAGTTGTTCACACTAGTATATCCTTAATACCAAATCAGTTTGGTATCTGCAATCGACTTATATAAAAGGTTGTTCAAGTGGAAAATTTCTATTGGTTTCAAATTCGTTCATCGTAATGTATCCCTTTTCATTATGTTCCTGCAACAGAATCCTGACTGCAGTTTTATGCTTTTAAGCCTCATAAAAATAATATCTTAGAACACCTAGAACAAACTAACAACCTCGGCACAAATCGGAAAACTGTCAATTCCATTACTAAATACAAAAAAAGGAGGACATACCACAAAATTTCAACGTGTCTCTTGGCCATTTCCTTCGTAGTTTATACATTTTCTTTTACTAAATATTATCTAATAGAATTTATTTTTAAATTCTGCTCATGTAATTTCAAATTGAATATAAACTTTACTTTTTAAGCGCATTAAGAAAGTAAAAGGCATTAAGTGTAAGCGGAAGTTAAATAAGGACCACCGATATTTTTAAAATAAAATTTAGTTTTTTAACCAAAAAAAAATAATAATACAAAAAATTTGTCATTCACGTCAGCAAAAAGAAACTATACCAATAAAATAGAAAGCAAATGCTTTTGTTTATATAGTCCCGCCATGCATTGTAAATATACGATGGTGATTAGTGGAGTGGACTTGAATCTTGCCATTCAATAATTTTAAATAACGGTATAGTTTAATAAACGAAAATAAAATTCGTGGAGGATACTAAAATTAATAAAAAACAAAATTTTCATTTTCTTCATTTACAGCTTGTCCTTTGATATCAAAAGTAGACTTAAGTGAAGAAAAAGCAGTCACTCACTTTGATTCGAAAAAGCGTCCCACTATCTTTTGACTTATAATTTCTCGAGTCTTACGTTATAACGTAAGTAATACTTCTGAAGATTGTCAAATAAAATATGTGCCATATCGTAAACTCGACAAATAAGTCGTAAATTTAATAGGGAAATCGCTGAAATGATCATAATGTACCATGAAATGTGTAATTCTGTGGTGTTTTTATTTACGAATCAGTGGCAACGAAATATAAACAAAAGACGTAAGTAGTGTACACAAGGTGTGTTTATACTTATATCGTTATCGATATGTTATTTTGTTAATATCGTTATGACATAATTTTTCCTAGAAGTCGATACAAAAAATCCATGTAATAAAATACGGGGAAAAAATTTGCAACAATTCGGTTTGATTTAGGCCAAAATTCGCGAGCAACAATTCTATTTGATTGGAAAAATACTGGTGCAAGATCCATTATCCTCTACAAATTGAATGGATGTGTGATCTGTATATAAAAGTCTTTAATGAATATATGTAATTTTTTTTTTTCCATTCTAATATTTATGTATTTTATCTTCAAAATATTTTCAAAAAATTTCATCTGAAGTGTGGCGTATTAAAGCCGTACTGTCCGTCTTTTTTAAGCGGATGTGTCCAGTAAAGTTCAAGATATTATGAGCAAGGGGATTAGGATGGGACTCCAGTTTTGTTAAATATTTGCCTGCATATTTTGCAATTTCAGCGGTCACAAGTGGCATATTGAGATCACAATGTAAATTTGAATTTTTAATGTACTATGGAGCCGATGTTATTAACCTTAAAATTTTGTTTTGCCTTCGTTGAGTTCTCTCTACATTGGAAGCTGATGCAGTGCCCCATAGCTGAATTCCGTAACACCATATGGGTTTCAAAAGCGACTTGTATATTAAAAGTTTACAATCTAGACTGAGGGTAGAATTTCTACCGATCAGCCAGTGTATCTGGGTTAATTTAAGCTTCATTTGTTTTAGCTTAGAGTCAATGTGGTGTTTCCATGTAAGCCGTCGGTCAAGATGTTTACCAAGGTATTTCACCTGTGAATGTTGAGGAACATCTTGATTGTTGATTCGAATGGAGTAACAAATGTCTCTTCGTAGGGTAAATGTGACGTGAACACACTTTTGTTCATTTACTTTTATTCTCCACAAGTTCAGCCACAGTTCCAAGAGGTTAATATGTTCCTGAAGGTATCAGGATGCCTTGTGAGGATTTTCATGCATACTAAGGCAGGCTGTATCATCGGCAAATGTAGAAGTGAGGATATTAATTTAATGTTAATTTTTTTATGCTGAAGAGATAGATTTTCTTGTTATTCAATTAAAGTCATACATTTCCATTTGTTTTCGAATTTCAAATTGTTTCCGAATGCTTACATATATACGTACATACATATGTGATTGTTTTTCACATTTGCGTTTGTATACAGGAAGGAAAATTTTTTTTAGTGGGACGCCTTCATTTTCGTTGGACTTATCGTGCTGAGAATTCTCAGCGGAAAGTAAATCAGGCGTCTTGTCTTTTAGAATGATTGCAAATGAAATCGTCGCTCTTCCTTGGAGTTTTTATTATTTATTTATTACAGGAATTATAGGTACACGTCAGAAAGAAATATGGTTAATATATGATAATTGCTATTATATTCTACTCATTCCGTCAATATGTTATGTAGACAATAAAATTGATAGTGTTTGAACTTTTTTTTTTGGCTTTGCCCATACATTTTATATCTTTACTACTATAATGTTCATTAGGATTACATCAGCCATATTGTAAGAAATAAATTTTTTGTTAAAATAAAGAGTATATTACTCTCAAAAATTTATTAAAATTTTTATTGCAATTGAAAGTATTAATAATATTAAATATGTAAAAATTATTAAAAGTGAAATCAATAAAAAAAAAATAAAGACTAATAAGAAAACAAATAAAAAATAAGTTCTGTATAAGATAAGCTACGTAGAGGAGATAAATAAGTGCATTGCTCCTCTACTGTATGTACGTACATGACAAACATCATAATATATTTATGATGAATATAATAATATAGTTGGTTGAATTATTAAAATAAATACTAATGTTAGTTTGCAATTATGATTACACTAATCAAGTGTCTTTTTTGTATAATTAGAAATTATAATGCAGCATAATTGAATTACTCGAACTTCATTTTTCGAAAATATAAAAATATATTTACATCATGTGCATTGTTACTTGTTGTTCTAATGCCTTAAATTAGACTCTGATTCTAATGAGTCCTTAAAAACATTTAAGTTAAAAAAAAAAAAAATTCATAAAAATCATGAAAATGCTGGAAGTAAAACAAATTCGGATCATATTTAATGATTTTTTTCTAATCTCTGACCCTTTAGCAATCCTTAAACTCCTTTAGCTTTATTCATGACTTCTAATATGTAAGTTCAAATTTACTATTCTACGAAGATCAAGCAATGTTCCAATAATTTTTAGATTTTGTTTTATTGTTATTATTAATACATATTTGATGCCTTGTCCTTTCAATGAGTCAAACAAAATCAAGTAAAGGGCCAACGAAAGGAAAATGGAAAATATATAAAAGCTTTTTATCTCTTCCGAGATAGACGCATACTGGCACTGACTGAAATAAAATTCTCTAGGGAGCTAAAAGTAATAGTTTGAGCAGCATTTGTAATTTAAGTTGATTCTGTTTATATAAGCAGTAATAATTAAATCTTTAATTAAGAATATAGAAAGGACACTCAATTCCTTGCAACGATTTTATCCGAACTACAAATTAAACCCTTAATTTGGGATGTTTGAAGGTAACACAAATTATTAGAGGTCATCTTATGTTTATCGAACAATCCTCGTTAAAGTCTTCATTGTATCCTACAATACCAAAGCCTGAATATTATTTTTCTCTTCTCCTTTAAAAGCACGCCAAATGTATATTTTTCTTTGGAATATTTAAACATGTTTGGCAGTACTAGTGTTGTTTTAGCACAACACAACACAATGCAACAACCGTGCATCTGGCAATTTATATTAAAGTACATAGAAATTTTAAAAATGCTGCTTATTTGTGGTAGTACACGTTTCATGCTGTCGTTTGGATGTTAAAATAATAACTTTATTAGTTAAATATTCTTACTTGAGTGTAAGTGTGTAAATGTGTATGTTTATGTGCTCAAGGTGCCAATCAAAGGAGTGGTTCATGCATGCATGCTTAAGTTCCTGCATGTATCCAAATTTCTATTTCCAGTTTTCATTTCATGCTTTTATTTTCCAGTTCCGGAAATTGTTAGTTTTATATCCCGCTAAATGTTAGTACTAGCATTAAAAACAAACTGCCAAGTATGAAAGGAAACAAAAAAGAAAATTAAAATCCAACAAAAGAAAGCCAATTTGAAGAAAAAAAAACTATGCTTATGGAAAATTAAATTTTGTAAAAGTTTTCTTCGAGCATTTAATGCATTTAAAAGTTTTCATAAAAGTTTATAAAATTAAAATATCAAATGGCCATTAAATTAAATTCGATTATTAACTAATAATTATTCTCTTGTCTGCTAAGTAATAATGTAATTAAATTTTCAATTAAATCGTTTATATGGGGAAATTGCTTCATAAGAAATTTAACTTATTTGAATACACACATGCAGACGTAGATACCGTGGCACATACAATTAGTCAAAGTAATTTTATATGTATGTGTGTGTGTGTGTGTGTGTATGTGTGTGTCTTGACAGTACTACATTATGCTGATAGATAAACCGCAAATCGACCAACAATACATAATAACCCCGTATGACAAAAACATAATCCATATTATGCTGCATCAAGGGGGGCAAACACACAAATATAAACAGACCCACACTTTGTCATATTAAAAAATTGTGGCGACAGGAGATCTAGAAGTAGCAACGAAAGCACCACTTAAAAAGGGATTAGAAAAGTTCATCATCATCGGATATAAAACTTAAAAACTATTAGATAAAATTGGCTGCAAAAGGGGGTTCAACCCTTCTCTCAACTAAATAGGACTTTTGCTCTTTCTCAAGAAGAAAAGCTGCAAAATTTTACTTGTCATGCTATTGGTATATATTAAACAGAGAAGCAATAATTTTTCCATAATCATCGCAACCACATAATGTTCTGTGAAATAATATTTTAATAAATCGCAACAAACACATTATGGTTATATTGGAGATATTGAACACATCAATAACAACTGGATAATATTCAAATCAATGGCAACAAAATCATATGCAGGCCACTATTTAGATTATCTTCGTCGAAAAACATACAAAGCAAAAATATATTCAAAAGTAAAAATTAATTTCCTGTAACTCTTTACCATGATGGTGCCAGGTTAAGTAAGTGTTGTGGTTAGAACTCCATCACACTCACTTAGACCTTTTGATGTAATGTGATATCACTGTCGAACCAGAATGAACTTTTTATGAAGCGCATTATACACTGCAGTTTAATATCTGAAACACCGTGAGAGTGACATAAAAAGTATTCAAAAATTGTTTCTTCATGTAAGTCGTGGCAGCTGTGTTTGAAAAGAGACAGTGCGCAGTTATCAGAGATACCGGTATTGACGTTAGTTCTCTTCTGCTCTAAAATAGTTCAGTTATTTTTTATGGGCCACCTACGTTTTATCTCGTCCTTACTCCTGCAGCTAAGACTGATTTTGCTAAAAGACTATGTCAAGCAAACCTTTGTTTTAAAAGCACCAACCCTTTCCTCAGGTGTCGAAGAGCTTCACAATCCATTTTTTTTTTATTTTTTATTTATTTTGTTTAATTTTTTTATATGCAGGAATATAAATAAAAATCATTAAGTTAATTTAATTTTCTAAATAAGGCAATTGTTTCAGCCGATGCAGTGCCACTAGGTATAGTAATACTAAAATCCCGAAATCATTGTAAAGAAATTGTATCCCGAAAGCCCATATTTTTACTTAAAATGGGGTCGAATTTGTCTAATATATTTAGGAATAATTAAATAAATCGCAAAATCATTAATAAAAAAACTTATTAGCGAAAAAGGACATACGGATATTTGTTTTCGGAATAAAAACACTCTTTCAAATGTGTAAGTGGTAATGCTCAATGAAATATGAAATTCCTAATGAAATCATAAGTACAATGAAACTACTCCACAATCTGAAAATCAAGTTAAATCTAAATTGCGGGACGTTCTTCATAACGAAACATCCTTAAAAATATTCAAATCGGTATAATGAAATAAAATCTGAAAAATATTTTATAAGTCTAAAACGCAGAAATGCTTTGGAAAGCTTGCCCGCAATTGAATATGTTTCATAGGATAAAATTAATGATTCCAATCAAAAGCCGGCAAAAGAGACAAGCTGGTTTCAGGTATAGCTCAAAAATATGGTGACAATGCAGAAATACATGAGGAAGCCAAAGCAATTTTGGACAAGCCGCAATGACTGCAAAAAATTGAAACAAGTTCCGAAAAAATTAAGTCATAAAATTCCTTCGCCGATAAACAACATCAATAAAATTTTATTTAATTTTAATTATTTTCATAAAATAAAACATGTAATTTTAAATGGAAAATGAAATTAATAAAAAAATACAAGAAATAAAATTGAAAAATAGGAATATTTAACAACGCAATTAAAAATTTTTTGAAAATTACTTATTTCTTTTAGGTATTGTTCTATCTAAAAATGTAAGTACTCTCCTGAATAGGGGTAGCGAATAAAAAAGACTTTGCTTTGCCATTTGCTCAAACAATGTTTGTCCAAGACAACGTAGTTTTCATAATTTTTTAACAAAACCTAGTACTTTTCATATTTAGAAAATACCAATTTAAATAATATATATATATATATATATATATATATATATATATATATATATATATATATATATATATATATATATATATATATATATATATATAAAGAGATCTTAATTGTTTTGGTAAGAGAATTATCTGCTGCTGCATCCTTTCATGGTATATAGGATTTCTTGGTATATAGTCGGATTTGCTGAATAAAACGGCTTAAAAAGTGCACGTTTGTACAACAATTCTGATTACACTTTTCTCATATTCTTTAAAAATTATCATGTTAATTGACAGCATTTTTGTTTCTAACAGAATATGACGAAAATCGTCCATTTAAGTGCAATTAGAAGCCTAGACAAAAATTAAAAATTATATATGAAGAACCTTTAATTAATCCAATTAAAATTTTAATTTTAATTTCTCACACTCAAAACATATTCCCAAATAAATTGATGACACTTTAAGGATCCACATTAAATTGTTGCAATTTTAAAGCTAGTTGCCATTTCATTAAGTCTGTCTGTTTTACTTAACCATTCTCACACGCATAAAGAAATGTTTTTTTAATGCTTCTTGTTGTTACTTTTCCGTACTTTTTTCCACTTTTTTGTATTTTTACGTCTACATTTCGTGTAAGCAGTTAAAGTTGTTACATGTTCAATATTGTATTTGACATTTGCTCATGTCACTTTATTGTCAGCACTTTTATTCGTTTTTTTTTTCGGTTCATTATTGTTATTTTACTTTTTTCCATCTCCACCTTTGCAAAAAAAAATCTTATGTTTCATTATTCTCTGATTGTAGTTTTCTTCTTCCTTTCACATCACCATCTTGAAATACAGCCAAATCAAAGCAAAAGAGGAAAGGAAAATGCAAAAGCTGCTTGCGTGTGTGTGAGTGTAAATTAAAATAATACACATCAACATGACAGTTTGTTGTTGTGCGGTTGAATATTGTTATTTAGCATTAGTCAGTTTATTCTAGTAGTTGTGTGTGTTTGTGTGTGCTTGTGTGTGTGTGTGTGTGTATACGGATGTATTGCAATTTGTCCTTTTCATGTCAAATCAGGTGAAAGTTTGAGGTGTTAATGTTGAGTGACATCATTTAATAAAAACACACAAGAAGAACAAAAAATATAAGATAGAAAATGCCGCAGCCACTGTTAACAAGGCAAAAAAGCTAAAGAGAAAGAGGAACATAATTAAATGACATGTATTCAACGGAAATAGAGCATGTAGGACGTCCTTGGCCATAACAAAAAACCTCTGTGCATAACCGCAATATTTGGTTTGAAGCCAAAACCATGACTACAAGTTCTCAATACAAAATATATGTAATTGAAGTTTGTGGTGAAAACAGAATTTTTACAAAATTTTAAATCTCTATTTAAACGAAATTTCTTGCGAATTTAACAAGATACTTTTAAAAAGGTACTTCAAAGCCGAAAAATTAGTTTAAAAATTATAATGAAGAAATGATTTTATCATTGAAATGCTAATTTGTTACAGCAATAAAATGCTTACATTATTTAAAGATCCTTTAACATCATCTCGTTAAGAAATGGATTTCATTCTAAAGGAACATCTTTGTTACTCCCTAAAATCTATTACAGCATTTTTTTAACTTCTTGGAAAGTCAGGTTTGAAAAAATTTTAAATAAATTTGCAAATCTGTAGAATACTGTTATCGTTTTTTTAATACAAAAAATTACACAAGACAATGGTGAAAAAACGTGTTGTATAATCTTATCTAATTCCATTTCTTTATCAATATGCCGTAAAAAGCCATAAGAAAATCAAAAAAAAAAA
Source organism: Germaria angustata (assembly GCA_963681545.1). Lineage (NCBI taxonomy): Eukaryota > Metazoa > Arthropoda > Insecta > Diptera > Tachinidae > Germaria > Germaria angustata. Next base: position 39,796,006 of record OY813001.1, read on the forward strand.
TTTGCTGCCATTGGAGCTGTTACCCAGTTATCAGTAGACCTCAACCATCATGTTTGAAAAACGTTATGATCAATGTGGTTTTAAGTAACACTTTAATATGACTAACCAAAGTTATCGAAACTCCGCCAGTGCTTTTTTTACGGATCCCCACATTTTGATATTAAAATCGGTCTTCGAGACAAAAATTAAGGTCCCCTTTATAACAAACATGACGGGAATGCTTTCATCAAAACAAAACAGGGAGTAATGATACCGGAACTGGTGGAAGTTTGATATAATGGCTGAAAACTATTTGTGACTTCGAAGGGAAGATCTTTAAATATGAACATCTATTCTAATATTTTAGAATCCTTTTAATGAATTGCCAATTCTCTTTTACAACAAAGAGCTAATTTATGTGTCTAGTATCTGCACACCTTTTAAGTGCGTTAATTTTTTTTGTTTTTTTTTTTTTGGAAATGTCAGTGTCTTAAGACTAAATTAAAGAAAAGTAAGATTTTGCTATCCTTGCAATATATTGAAATACACAGCAAGATGATTATACTTAAACGAAAGAAATTTTGGAATAGATAAATAGTCCATATGGTATTACATGGTCCCAAAGACTGTTCGCTGAATGCTTCTTTAACAAGAACAGGTAAAATCTGTTTAGTTTGTCGAATATCACAACTCTCATGTGGGGACTGTTGCTTCAAAGTCCATTTTGAAGCTCATCGGTGACAGGAAAGTCGCAAACACTATTGGCGCACTACAACAATGACAGTGTGGGGTATGTGTCACTCTTCTTATCGTTACTACAATAAAATATGTTCCAACGAAACCGAGTAACTTATTCCCGAAAACCACTCTTTTTTACAAAGAACAAACAAATCGTTTGTTATTACTATGACAGCCATTTGTAGTGGATGTGCTTACGAACCGCACTTTAAAGAGAAAAGACGTCAATATAAAAATATTCAAATCGAATATCCACAGACAATACATCCTCTATTCTCATCCCCCTAACCTACCTTTCTAGTTACCGCATAGTGCATTGCATGGGCAGTAATCATCTCCTTAGTGCTAATCCTTATTTAAAAAGAACACAGTGGAAGTGGGGACTATCAACTGAGAGTTATTTTTCTTAAGTTAAAAATTTGCTAAATCTACGTCCAGTAAAGAGAAAGAGGCCCTTAGACTATTGGTAATGTGAACCTTTTTCAAGTCTATTAAAATATATAGTTATTTTGTTCACATTTTAACGCCCACAGAAACAATGCCCAAAAATGTTCATCCATTTTGGGGTAAATGCGGTGAATTGTGAAATAATTCCCAATTTTTTGGAATTCGTTTTTCGTTTTGTGGGTAATATTTTCATTTCGTTTTTGAAATTATTTCATTTTATGAAAATGTAAAAGAAATATAGCAAAAATATTTTTTTGCGTTCTTTCATTACGATAAATGTTAGAAAAATATGTTCAAACTCGGCTGCGATTGCTTACACGTTTCTGTTTTGGCGAAAAGTGCTTTCCTCTGTAGTAAGTCCAAAGTCGGCCTCAATTTCTAAAATATTGCTGTATTGTTCGGGTTTCGGACGGCCACAAGAAATTTTCCCTCTGTATGTCTGAAATTGATTCCGCTTTCTGAGAGGTCTTTGGCTGAACGGCAGGACTTTGACTTTATGGTATGATCAAGCCCGTTTCTTTTCTAAAGCAATGCATCATTGGCGCACATACTTATTCCATTTTCACGCCCTTTTTGCATTGCCTGAAGGTCTTTTTCTCTATTGTATGTGCGAAAGCAGCTTCACTTTCTGAAATATTACACCATTGTCGAGCTATGGCTTTGAAAAACACTTTTCTTTTCTGTGGTACGTCGAGATCTAGCTTTCTTTTAAAGCATTTCAGCATTGCTTTGTAAAGGAAAGTCGGTTTTGAACATATGGCGTTTTGGCTGTTCAGAAATTTGACACAAAACGAAGCCCGGCTTGGACATACCGCAGAAGAAAAAAACCTGGCGCCTGGCCAAATGTAGGTCTTTTCACGTTTCGTACTTATTTCATATATTATGGGTTTTATTTGACTGGTACTTATTTTGTATTTTTTTTTTTTTTTTTTTTTGCAATGAAGTTATTTCATTATGAAAAAGTCCCAAGCCTTTGATTCTATTTTGCTGGCATATTTGCAAAATATTTAATTTCTTTGGGACTCATTTTATTAAATTTGCTAGGCACTTGTTTTTTTAGTCCTTATTTCTTGACAGTTGTTTCATAAAGATGGAGATAGTGGAGAAGGATCAACAAAGAGAATAATGACAGATTTATGTTAATAAATAATATATATACGAGTATATATGTATATATAGTGCCCTTACCGCAGGAAAGGCTCAAGTCACATAATTTATTATTTCCACTTTCTCATCACAATCGATCATTTACGATCACTAAAATTAAATCTTAAAATGTTATAATCGATTCAATTGGCATCATCAATTTTTTAGATTTTCATATCATGAATATGAAATTGCAATTAGTTACTGGTTTTCTGAGGAAGTATAATGATTTTCTTGTCAATTTCTCCATCGGCATCATTTTGAATGCAACTGGATTCGAAGATCTAGTGATAAGTCTAAGAAATCTGTACTTTAAAATATATTAACTTTCAATATATTTTTATATTTGAACATATTTTGTAAAGCCATCGCATTTCCTTAAGTTCCTTAACTGTTTTGGATCAGAAAATATTTCAGGAAATATTCAAAACGAAATTCAATAAATTTGTGTAATAACGTATCATTACAGTGCACAGTGGTTCAAGTTTCTAAGGAAGGCGGTGATACGTAGTTTACTCAGCTATAGTCATCAAAATTAATATGAATATTTATGTTTACGGTATTTATGGGCCAATTAGGGTAAAATAAGATTTTAAAAAGTCTTTAAATATAATATAATAATTTATTTACGAAAACGTTAGTTATTAATTAACGAAAAAATAATAAATTCTATAACGGCAATTTAATACAAAATTTGTACATTATTTTCAAAAACTTAACATACGCAAAGCCTTTAGAAGAAGTCTATGCAAAAGTTTAGAAGAAGTCTATGCAAAAGTTCAGTATTATTCACAACACGAGACATTTTTCGCGTGTTGTCTCGTCTGAATTGCTTAAATAATTTATTCCAAGATTCAGCGGCTTCTTCAGAGAGCTCGCTTATGGAAACTAGACAGTGATCAACTACTTCCGATCCATGAAGTAATACTTTATGAACTGAAGCAGGCAAATTATACCATGGATTCATACTAATAAGCATTCCCGCGGTTCCTAACGAGTAATCTCTAAATTCTACACTATTAATTTTGTATCCCGACGAAAGACATTGCAAAAGATGATGACACCGATCAATAACTGCTTGATCTAAGTCAGTTATTTCAGCTGATATAGCTGAATACAAAAAAAGTTCTAGCAGTGTTTCCGTCATTGGATGTGCCACTTCCGCCACTTTAAGCTTTGTCGACAATTAAACCTATTCGTGTCCTAAAGTGCTGCTGAATATATAGTTTTTTCTGTGGAAGAAGCTCCTGTTTAATCTGTTGAACGAGCCTGCCACTTTTTTAAATCTAATCGGTAAGATAAATGTATAAAATATTCGAAAAATCTTATCCATGTGTGCAGAGGAGATAACCCAAACTGATATCTAGCAGTATCACTAACGGGTTTACTTAAACACATGTCAATATCATTCATTTCTTTCGGTGTTGCACCACAAATGTGGAAAATATGTATGTGCTACGAATCTAGTCGTAGAGACGAAGACCCTCATGCACATTCGCAAACAAACGCAGATAAATTCTTTTTAAACTAAAAGTACAGATATAGTGTAACATTTTGATATGTAACTTGAAAGCGTCATAAGACGGCAATATAGTTAATACCTTAAGGGGAAAAAAACGTCGTAAAAAATATAGGTGAAAATTGATTTGTCGTGAAACCGCTTTCCGCAAAATACGTTTTGCTTAAAAATTATTAAATACATAATAATAACGGTAAACGCCTTCAACTTTAATATCCATTGTAAAACAATAAATCAAAAATGTGTTTTCTTTGAAAAACACGCACTAGAAATTAGCTTTATTAGCACTACTGAAAATGATAACGAAAGTTGTTTTGATCTGTTCACTTCCGATGCACAAAACTGATGGCAAATCTTTTTGCATGTTTTAGTAGTACCACTAATAGTGAGTATTAGAGCGAACTAACGATGAAAAAATCGAACATCGTCATTTGACGACTATGTCCTACTACTGAACCACTGTGCAGTGGGCAAATTGTTATTATATATTTTTTTATTTTACAACTGAATTTATCTAGTTAAATAATTTTCATTTTTATTATGACAGTTCGAAGAAGCTGAAGCTGGATTTTTCATAGTTAAAGAAGCGTATTTCATTAAGGCAATTGTTACTACGCTTCAGTTATATAAGCAACCCTCGTATGTATAGTGAGTTGCTGAATAAATAAATAAACTTTCTAAATATTTAATGTGATTGTTACGCTATCAAGGAGATTATTTTTGCAACGTTATCAGTATTCAGCTGCAAACATTATTCATATTAAATTTAATTTTTCACTCTAGAGCAGATTTTTATATCACGTATCAAAAACCTCAATTAGTTATCAGTTCGCTGTGGCAACGTCATGTTGTTATTATTCGCAATTTCATTGTCAGTGTCATTGTTAATAATTTGTTTTGTATTTTATTTATATTTAACTTGGTATTTCAACTATTGGAAGCACCAAAATGTTGTGGGACCAGAGCCGAAAATTTTGAGGGGAACATTTCCCAAGACTTCGGAAGGGAAATGTAACTTACTGACTGAACTACATGAGATTTACTTGCAAGTCTTTTCTTTTTTTTAATACAAATAATACTTTCCTAATTATTATATATATTTCAATATATTTTATAAAACTATCAGACATTATAGATCAAGCCAAGGATTTGTGGGAGTATTTTTAACTCGCAGGCCCAAATTGTTCGTTTTAGATCCGAGGCTAATTCAGGAAATTCTTACAACGAAATTTAATAAGTTTCATGATAACGAATCATCACAGTGGGTAAACTCTTAACATACATTATATATTTTATGAATGAAATTATCTAATGAAAAAATGACTTTACAGTCTTCCGAAGCAGTAGAACAATTAAGATTTGCCAGTCCATTTGTTTCAGTAGGAGATGCATGGAAAGAAAAACGTTCCGAACTAGTCCAAAGTCTTACCGTCAATAGGGTAAATTTCTATTAGATGTAAGGCTTATAACTCGACTCATATAAGTAGTTTGACGGAATATATAGAAATACATAATATAGTGTATGGATCCCATACAAAAATATATTGATGGCGAACCTATCGCCCTCTAGTATGAGAGATATTCCAATTTTACAAATTGGATTTTTTCTGTGGACTCGTCCAATTTTTTGAAGCTAATAATCTAATTTAACGAGAATTAAGAAATGGCTCTATGCCGCATGAATAATACTGCATGTATGTGTTTATGTGATTTAAATATATTTACAATATTTTTTAGATTCGCTCCCATTATGTTGCGATGAGGAAAAGTGCTTCTAAAATGGTGGAGTTTATTAAATCCCAAGACGCGCAAACAGAATGGAATGCAAAGGATGTAAGAAATTTAATGCATATGATTTAAACTAGTAATTTGATAGATTTTTTTAAACAACAGCTGGCAAATCGTTTTACCTGTCACATTATGGCCAAATTTATTTGGGGCATCGAAGAAAACACTTTCCAGAGTATGGACACTCAATCGATAATACACCAAATGGCAAGTATAATGTTACAACAATCTTTGCGTTGCGTTCGCTACTACGGGAAAACTGCTGCCTGGCCTTGGCTGAGAATAATAAGACCCGAACGTTTCTTTCCCACTATTTCTGATGGATTTTTTAAACAGTTGGCTTTGGACGTCTTAAAACAGAAAATGGTAACAAATAATAAACAAAATGATGTGATCGATCACTTGTTGCAACTAAGGGAGAAAAAATCATTAAATGATGTACAAATCGCTGGACATACGACGACCGTATTGATTGATGGCTTTGAAACAGGAGCCATTGTTATAGCCCACTGTTTGTTGTTGGTAAGTATCATTCCGTAAGGAAAATAGTTAAAGTAAATAAATAATGAATAAAAAAATTTAATTATGTATATGTATAAGTTTCGTAGATTTTATGGCATCATAAGAAACATTTCTCTTAAACTGTCCACAGCTGTCACGCAATCAGCGAGTTCAGCAAAAGCTACGCCAAGAATTAGGGGAGACAAGTGAAAATATAGCTTATGAGAAGCTAATGGAACTACCTTATTTAGACCAATGTGTACAGGAAACCTTAAGAATGTTTCCTCCATTGGCTACACTCTTTAAACTTTGCACGGATAAAGTGGAGCTTTACAATGAACTGAACGATGTCAAGGTCTTATTACAGCCCCAAGATGTTGTTTACATCTCAGCTTATTCTTTACACCACGATCCTGAATATTATGAGAATCCTGAAGAATTTTGGCCAGAAAGATTCAATGAAGATTTGGGTGGAGTAAAGAAATTCAGAGAAATGGGTGTTTTTTTACCTTTTGGCGATGGGCCCAGAATATGTCCAGGTCAGTCATTTGTAAATTTATAATTTGTCTTAGATTCTTATAATTAAACTGATGTATATTCATTTTAGGTCTGAAATTGGCTTTATCGGAAATTAAAGTAGCCATAGCTGAGTTAATTAAAAATTTCCAATTCACTGTTACCTCCGCAACACGTTGGGATAATAAAATTTCCCCAGAGTCCTTCTTAACTACACTAGACGGGGGCATTGAATTAAATATTAAGAGTATGTGACACTAAACGAAGGATTGCAATTTTTTGTATTTATTTATATGCAATCAATCTTCAATAACACAATAGCAATTTAGAAAATAGCATTTAGACAACATACGTATATCATATATGTATATGTATATATACAATCATACATAAATAAAAATATATACGTATTCACACAATAATGGCAGCAATTTAATTACATTCAGGTAACAAATATATACATATTTACAAAAAGATTACTAGTCCCTAAAAAGCAAATCTATCACATGAACTCATTTTAGTCCATGTGTTTTACCGCTTTCGCCTTAGGACGCCATTTAACGTTGAAGATACATATCAGTAGATCTTTGAATTTGTTCTCGTAGACATATTTAAGGCTTTCCAAATATTGCTTGCTGTACCCCATAAACCCCCCGGGGGCCACGGATTACACATCTTGTTTTAACAGCGTAACGGACGCGCATGCAAGTAAATTAAAGGTAAAAGTGGGTTCGCTTATTCGTCCGGATGCGTAACATGGTCTTTCCAGACCTTGAGCTTTGGCAGAAGGCCGACCAGAGATCCTATCTGGTACCACGGGAACCAGTAGTCGCTAGACTGATCCCCTGATCACGTGGTGGCTGTCGTTACAACACAAAGATACGCGGGAAAAGTTGTGGGTCGGATGAGTGTGTCTACAATATGGTGCTAGTGATCCTATTGTAGATGCTCTCTTTAGGCCATATATCTCTATGTGCTATTGCTATTCGACAGAGCTGCCCTAAAGGTTGCGATTGGTGTTGTCCATTTGATAGGGGGACCTCTTACTGCTGGGCCATTGGGGTGGTAGGAAGTTAGATAGCTCCAGCACTTTAGCAAGGTGTCTGTACATGGTTCTGCAGCCTGTACAAAATTTGCTACCATATCGCCCCTATCAGGGGCACATATAAATCCGCACCCTGTGTGTGCCTCTGGAAGGCAGGACGAGGACGGTGGTGAATGGCTTTATTCACCCAGTGCGAAGAGCACCGTCAGGTTAGGACTAATGGCAGGTACTGACGTAAATCCTTGACATATGTACGCCATAACATGATTCCATATGTCCATAGAGGTCTTAATATATCCTTTTGAATTCGCAGTATATTGGCTTAAATTCAATAAATATTCGACCCCTAGTAACCAACAGAACTTGCAACCTTTAATCTTCAGTTGTGGTTATTTTGATTTAGTGTGTTGCATCCAAGTCAATGTCTAATCGGAAGTCATTCTAGGATATTGAGTACTGACCCTGGAGGAATGTCCTTCTCTCCTTGAAGCTAAAGTTATATGTTTTGAATTATATTTATGTACTTATATCTACTTTAGTATTCCATCTTCAAAGGAATTTCTCAAGAAGGTTAATTTTATCGTGGGCATATGATGCAGATTCTGTTGGTGATTGCCAACATAACGTCATCTGCGACTGGAATATCTGCAATAAATATTGTGTACAATATTGAATCTAGAACACTTCTCTAAGTGATGGGCGCCTTGAGCTAAAAGTCCATACCATCCGTTCCATGCATGTGCGTTATATGCGTTTCAAGTCACATAAGAGCACAATGCATTTTATGCGCCAGGTTTTTTATTTTGATCAGATGTATCAAATAAAAACAATTTTGGCAAAAATGGAAAATGAAATTGTGATTTTAAAAGAATTTAATAAATTCATTGAGTTTATATACATACATAATATTTTGAGCTACGAAAATGGTATTTTGTCTAACGAAAAGCTCCAAAAGACTACGGAACGGAAAATGAGTGTTTTTTGCATTTTCAATAAGATTCGCCTCCATTGCACTTGCTTAAAAATATATCTATATACAACAGAGATGACACTCAGTAGATAAAGGTAATCGAAAGCCAAAATGCAAATTTTGTTAGAAAAAGAACTATGTTAAAAATATATTACAATATATTTTTATTAACATATTTTATTTTTGAAAAAAGTTTGTAAACTGCATTGTTTGTTGTGGCTTTAGCCGACATATCATTGGTCGCTAAACAGTTTGAAAACATTCAACCTCGAATGTTTATGCCATACGAATCAAATACAATATGAGAATTCAATATTGTATATGAATTATAATAAAATACATAATCATAGTAGGCTTAGAATGCTGTTTGTTGACAGAAGTGATATTGTATTCTCTATGATCAGGCAAACAATCTTTTTAGAGATAAATAAAATTCCTTCCGAAGACCTTCCATACGTTTCATGCGTTTTTCTTTAAAAGTATGGACTCTAAGACCCTAATAACAGTTCGATTCATCATATTTATATATTTTAAATTAATTCATCAAATAATATCCTTATATTCCTATGACCTCTGATTGGAAGATGCTGCAGTGATTTCGTGAGTCTCTTTAGTATATATAGTCCATGCTTCATATGAAATTTCAAATCATCGATTTTACCTGCAGCAGTACAACAACGTGAAATTCTATGCTTAGAATTCAACCATAAAGAGTGCTAATTGAATAGAGCTACTGATGTGTGGTGAAACATCCACCTCAATATGTTCAAATCTAGTAATTTGCATTGGCCAAAATTGTATCCATACCATGATGATGCCCATATAGACAGACCGCAATAATTATGTTGTTCTTCTGCCACCCTAGACCCAGTATGGTCTTGTGTATCCATAGATGTAGTGTGAAGAGAACAACAATTCAATATCGGCCATCTTAAAGTTCGCTTAGGAAATAATCCTGCCTGACTTTTTTGTGTGATAAAAATAGAATTATTTGCTTTTGTATACTTGTATTATAAACAACATTGTATAAAATCACTATAAACTGACTAATAAATATATTTCTGTGCTTAAGTTCGTTGCAAATCGTTGTTAAATTCTGCCTTGGCACGCTTTTATATGATTAAATTTTCACACATGCTGCGTTGATGTGGTAACACGTGTCGAAGTTTTATTTTATTACTCAATAACAACTAGCAACAATACCAGGACGAGTAAAATGGAAGAAGCCCGAGTAGATGGAAATATTTTATAAAAATTGGGCTCATTTTACTTCTAAAGAAATAAACAAGAACTTCATAAAATGTTTTCTTATTATTTTGTACTGCAATTACTTTCCCATTTTCATAAATCAATGTGAGAAGAATAATTGGGAGTCCTAAAGAAAAACCAACAACCAAGATGAATGTAAAAAAAGAAAAAATCTTCTTTTCTTCACAGACATGAAGTTCCGGAACATTTGAAAACTTCAGACGGTATTTCAAATTTACTTATACTTTCATTTGTTCTAATACAAGGGAGAAGAAACAATTTGTTCATAAAGTAATTTTTTTTTTGGCGCAATTTTATCTTGTATATTGTTACATTTAATGGATGATGCATACAACTTCAATGAAATGTAGCCAAAATTTAGAGCCTTCTTTTTGTTTATTGAAGCGTAACTTATAATAAAATTTAATAAACGGTAAATTATGGTCATAAATATTGTCTGAATGTGTATGTTCGTTAGAATTTATTTGCGTATCTATATTAGTTTATATGGGGTTTAATGATGCTGCCACACCATTTGTTCGCTTGATTTGATAGTCCAGGATGCACGTGATGTTAACAGGATTTGATCCCTTTTAAAGCAGTTGCCGAAATCATAAAAATAGAGTGAAAATATGTGCATGTTTTTGAAGAGTGAAGTAAATAATGATTAAGAACAACAGCAGACAAAGAATATGTCAGTTGGTCCACAAAAGCTGCAAATTAATTTAACAACGAAGAGTACGCTTACGATATAAATCAAAATGAAAAAATTGCCAAATTTTTAGAACTAAAATAATTGAAATTAGCCAACTATTACTTACATAAAAATATTCAACAGTGATTTAAGTAATACCCACAGTGTCTCGTAGCCATATAGAGAATAGTCCAAAATTAAGGAAAATTTAAATTCTTGGCAGAAACTGTTGCAAACATAAATATCGTTTACTTTAAAAGCTTAATTTCAGCTACATTCAGAATCAGAATAGCAAAATGCAAAATTTGCAAATGACTCTAAAATTATGGTTTTCAACGTTTTGGAGGATTTTAATTTATGTAATCCCTGGCATTTCTAACGTCTATTATTAATTTTAATTTACACTTACAAGATCATCTTAAACTGCAGCCTTAAGCTCTGTGGAAAATTTTTTTTAGTCCCGTACAAGGACATTTCACAACTCAATTCTCGGCTACATTAATGATAGCAAAACTGTTTACACTATTTCCCTTCTTCAGTTTGTAGTGTCAAACATGTTACACTTTTGTTAAAAATTAAAATGCCAATAATTAATTAGCTTCATGTTTTTTTTTTAAATATTTATTTCAATATATTTCACATGTTTATTTTTATGTAGGGCCAATTGGTTTTAAATAAATTTGATATATTTGTGCTTCTCTTTTCTGTGCATTATCTGATGCATAAGTAGTCCGATACTGATTTAGATTCGAAGGCTACAGCCCCGCTTTTTAACATTTTTGCGAAAAAATCGTAACATAAAACACTTTATAAATTTAGAATACCTTATCAGATTCATATAAAATTGGTATCTTTGCAAAGCGTTAGACTTTTTCTTTTCGAGTAATAAAACTTCTTGTTGCAAGAGCATGAAATATCCTAAAAAAAGACCTATTTATTACTTAATATCATTTAACAGAAAATAAATAAATATCATATCCTTATTTGGTAAAAATATCAAATTAGTCTCGGACTGCAAGAAATATCGGGCTGTTTTATTCTATATGAGATACGGATCCTTGTTCTTAATTACAAAAGAAAAGGTAGAAGTTCATCCTTGGTCGATAGGTTTTGGAATCCCCTCTATTACAATTTAATTTTGAGTGTAAGAGTGAATTATTCAGTTGATTGAAAAAATGAACAACTTCCGGTTTCCGTTACAAAAAGCTAAATTTTTCGACAGCTTCTTAAAAATCCCTGCATGCTATTTTAAGCATGATTAAGAAACATCCTAATTGTATTTATAGTTATTTTAAACTTGCAAAACTATAGAAACTGTGTAGAAATTAGGTTTGTTTATTTCAGAAAAATAAAACTATTTTCCTTCAGCAGTACCATAAAATTAAATTCTATTTATTTATTTATTTTTTTTTTTTAATAATGTAATCCTGTATTTACACTAATCATTTTTCAATGAAATTTGTTGCATGAAATTTTATCTATGTATTTGCCAATAAGACAGAGTGAAAAAATTGGGATAAACAAATTTTACGAAATCGTATAAAATTTCACATCCTGGCAGTTCAGCAATTCCTCTTGTCAATGAATAAAAGAGGCAACAAAATGCATACAGCAAATCTAGTCTAAAATGAAGCGAAAAATTTATATAGTTTCTGAATTTCCAGCAAGATAGAAAAAGTTCCAAAGTTTACTAATATCACATATAAAGAACTATCCACTTCTCAAAAGTTTTTTTTTGTTTTACTCTTCCGAACTTAGGCAGTTTTGAAATTTTAAGAAAAAAAATTTTAATAGACATTTTCAATTCAATTCCATGTGAAATTATCGTATGAAACCATTTTTTTCTACTGCAATTTTTTCTAGAAGGCTAGCATTTTAGAACTGAACTCTACTCATACAAAGAATTCTGCTACAACTATGGACAATAAGTTGTGGGTGCAATGGCTAAGGGGTAAGTATTAGTGGATACATGATTTCATGTTTATAATCCTGAAAGTGAAAGAAAAGATCTCTTCAGGGATTTTATCCTAGATATTAATACTTCGGCTGAAGTATAAATATTTTATGTGACGCAAATAGCAATTGACTGCCACAATGTCCAAAAATGCATATATTCTTAAATAAGAACAAATGCCCGTAGGATAGAGCTGGTTTTGGGATCAAACTTCACCTTTCCATATAACAACGACCATACAAGACAATATCATTATATCTTAGTCTAGATTAGTAGGCTAATATTCATAGCCCATTATTAATTAAGAAAAAATTAATCATAGCCAATATTCGTAAAGTCAACCAAGAAAAATTCTTCCTTTTATGTCACACATAGAATATAGTAATGCTACGTTCGGAGGCCGCTACACCCCTTTTGTGATTGCCAGTTCTTAGGTGGCCGCCATTTAATTCATCAAACCACTTTAGTGCTAAAGGGAGAATATATTTGAATTACGCATATAACAAATTTTCACTTTTCGGGCCGATTTGCTGTTAAACGTTAATAAGCCGTACTTTTTGTTGTGCGTAAGGCCGTTAATAATTATTATTTTCTACTACTATTTATTTATACAAATAAAAAGAATAAAAATATGTTTATAGTATTAAGTTGTCCATGCCTGCAAAGCTTCCCTTTTTTTGAAATGTCTACGTATACTCTATGTAACTCTTATGAATTTGTATACGTGTATGTGTGTCCCCTAATACAATTAGCTTCCTTCAATCATACTAAAAATAATTTCTAATATTTAAAATATCGATTACAGCACATTGTGGCTTATTGATTTAACCTGGCTAATAGAACTTAAGGACAATTTATAACTTTTCATAATCTGATAATAGTTTCTTCTAAGAAAGGAAAATAATTAAAAACTTCAATCACTTGAAGTTTTAATGAAAAAGTTTGTCTACGTGGTTGAGGTTTCTCAATAAGATTAAGACAAATGCAGCAGAATAGTAAACTTCTTAAAAAAAAATTTAAAGAAACACTTTCTTGGATGAAAAATCCCACAAACAAAAATCGTATACATGCACGTTTCAAGTTTTGTCCGTTCATATGAATGTAATTTGTACATGCATAGCGGGAGAGGCAGAAGGAGTTTTGTAGTGCATTGTTGGGATTTGTTAAATTATTTTATGAATTTAGAATTGTTTTTGTATGTGTTCTGGCTGTCGGGGCAGATCTTCCTACTTTGGCCTACTGTTCAGCAGGATGGTAGGTTTATAATTTTGGATGAGCATGTGAGTTATTGTTGTTGTTGTATTTAATACTGACATGGAAATTATTTATTATTTCTTTCAAGTTTTGGCATTTAAAACTCCTCCTATTTGATGTTGCATTTTGAAATGTTTTAAGTTTTTTTTGTTTGTACTCGTGTATTGTGTTTTCAATTTTATTATTGTTATTTTTTTAATGAATTTTTATTTTCTTAAAATATTAGTAGTGTGTAGTTTTGTGGATTTTCTGGATATTTCTTTTAGTTTTACTGGAGTAGGTGAAGGAAAAAAGGAGATGCTGAAATGAGTTGGGATGTTCTACATAAATTGTTATTTTGTTTAATGTTGCATGTGTTTATGTATCAACGCTTAATAGTTTTTGTTACTCCTTTAATATTTTTACCCATAGGTATTACCAGAAAAATGTTAACGAAAAGGATGCATCTTTAATGGGTTGGGAGTTGAAAATGGGATTTTTTCTTGTTCTTAAGCTTTTTTCTTTAATACATTTATTGTGTTTAAGACAGAACTTATATGTTATCAAACCAAATTGTTCCATATAGGTGTGCTTTACAAAATCTGACCACTGAAATCATATTTTGTTTAGTCTATCCAACGATTTTAGTATCGTTAATAACTCTCCTTTTTTACGAAAAAAAAAAAATAAATGAACCTTTCATCCCGCGTATCTTCAATTTTTTTACACTTCTTAAAATATATAATTATGAAGTCTAGGCTTAACAAATTTGATAGAATATATAGATCTGAAGATGATGAAGGAAGATAGATTTTCTTTCTTTCCAAATATTTGAATATATTCAAATATTAACATAGTTTCATACAAATCCATAATCTAATCAGCTAATTCAGCTGTCGTTATGTTCTCCAGAGCGAAACTTGTAAGAATATGAGTGTAAAATGATTTAGTTATAGGAGTGTGAGTTTGCCTCTTTTAATATAATCTGTGGATATATACAGGATAATTGCTCATGCTCTTCCTTAGACTAGAGTTCACTTTCTATTTACCATTACCTAGGCAGACCTTACGCATCGCGATCCATGTGATCTTATATGAGACGTTGCGGTTCACCTCGATGAAAGATCCTATACTCCGCTCGGATTCAGTAATACCCTCCAAGCAGCGTGAGTCTTATTTTTCTAAGAGTTGGCAATCAAAGAGATTATGCCATCTCATCATACATTTTACAGAATCTGTTTTGTTCGGTCTCGGCGTTATCTAAAATTTACTCACATTTCTAAGACCGCAGTGCTATGTGAACTATGATGTTAGTTTTGTAAGCTTGTTTTTATTAACAAAAAAGTTGATCTTTGGATCTGTACTAAAACAGATAAATATATTATTTCGCCTATCTGAGGCCAGACATGTCCTGCCAAAGGCAATCAAATCGCTTTCCTGTTTGTTTGACAATCAGCCAATCAACCAACAAAGCGTTAACTTGTTGCATGTGCCAAGTTTAATAAAAATGTAGTCATGACAAGTCCTGATTTAATCTCACACAAAAGTTGGGCTTGGTTGTTTAATATCCCATGTATATTAAATATTCTTAGTCGGAAGATATTTGAATACATAACTGTGGGAATAACCTTTAAAAATTGGACACGTAAAAAAGGTCATATACATATTGTACATGATAAAAAATTATTTAAAAATAGAACTAATGGACTACTTTAATGCATTGAAAAATAAAATGGTAGAGTTAGAAGTCAAAACAACGATTAATTTTTCAAAACCAGAAACTCAAATCAACAAATTCGAGTGCTGGAAAAATCTTAAATCTTAACCATCAAAAAAGTGTCAAGTTTAGTGACCGAATGGAAAAGTTCTTAAAAGCCTGTTATCATTCGCAAAGTTCTTTGGAAATAGATGCAAATTAAAGTGATAAAGTTATGTTTTAATATACAAGCAGTAAAAACTAGGGAGCAAACAATCTTGCAAGCTTAAATTGAGGAATTAGTGCTTCCTCCGAGCACTATGATGCAACTAAAAATGGATATTGTACCAGTTGCATTCCCTAAAAATCATTATCTCTCAGGTTAATTGAAAGTTATGTCATTGGAAACCTTAAGGCTCAAAGGTAACGACAATCGACACTTAAAATACAGAGTGTTATAAGCAAGCATCAGTATTGAATAAATTACTTGCTCCACTGTAATTGACATACATGAACTTTTTAATTTAACATAGGAAACGCTAATTAATACTTAAAATACTATACAAAAATACAGCATTAAAACATTTCTATTTGATATTTAAAATAAATCGGTACAATAATTGTTTTCTTTAATGAATACCAGATTTTAAAAGCACCAGCAGATACACAGCCGTCTGTTGGGGTAAAAATTTAGCCTACAAAAGAACAAAAATTCAAAGGCTCTAATGAGCTCAAGTTGATGTCGGGTTGCTTTATTTTTTTTTTTTTTTTATTTAAACACACTTCAAGACAAGTAACCCCATTTCCTTTGGTCATTTAGGACCCTGATAAATTCTGACTCCATATTTCGTTGTCTCTTTTAATAAAATTTTCATATTCCCTGGCAGTACTGCTGCTTCTGGTGTTCCAAGGTATTGTTTCATATTTTTTTTAATATGCCACAAGGTAAAAAATTGGAAGACTTCGAACTCTTAGTCATTATTCTATTGTGATGTTTTCTGACAACTATTGCATTTTCTAACTGGCGTTGTAACATCACGTCACGACAGCTGGTAAGAACCGTGGAATATTCTTTCTGCACTTTATATTATTTGAGAAATAACACAATCCAAATGCTTGAGGTATTTGTCTAGTCATAGTTAACAGACATTAAAGTTGGCAGAAATTTCAAACATAAACAGTTGTGTCCTTGATTTTAATCAACAGCTGAAGAAAATGGTTTGAACACTACCATTGGATCCCTCTAAGTACTCTTGTTCCACAGCCAAGACCGTGTTAGTTTTGCATAACTTATCAAATGGTTATAAAACTCAGATTTGCTTTTCGAAAGCGGGAGATCCTCCTTGTGGAAAAGATATATTAACTGATGACGATTTGGCTGTTCTCTCTAGTGAATCCTAAAGACTTGATGTATGGCTGGCACATCTAATGTGTCTTGACAAATATTAACAGATAACAATACCCCTAAGCATAAGATCGAAGAGTAGTTGTTGATCTAATTGCAGTACAATGGACTTTATCTGATATTTTAGTCAATTTTCCTTCTATTATATATACATCCAGTACCGATAAGATATTCATGGAAACAAATTAAGCATAACGTATGTGGTTTAAAAATTAAATGATATATTAAGTGATGAAAATATACATTAGAATAAATTAGCACCAGTACTATCGAAGCTTTATGTTGATTCATTCCGTCCTAAAGAATCCAGGACACTGCAACATGGACGAAAATAAAAAGCGCAAAGAGCTGCTCTATTTCGAGCTTGAAATATTAAATGCATTTAAGTAGGATTCACTAAAATAAAGTTTATCCATAAATAATTAATATATCGGGTGGCCAATAATCGTCCATATTCCTTTTAAATTTCTATGGGACCCAACACTTTCAAATGAAAAATGTATTTTCGAAACAAGCAAATAAATAGAGGACTTTTGCGATAATACTTAAGAAAGTCTCAATCACCCCCGATCCAAGAACCACTCTTAGAGACAAGTATTATCGATTTATGCGATTTGAGTCAGACCGGATTTAGAAACCTCGATTCGAAAATTGAAGTCGATGTATCCAAATATTAGCATGCTCTTAACGCACAAGATTCCCAACTCTTTGCTGAGTTATCAAAAGAAGTTTAAGACCGTGCAAGAAGACACCACTCAGAGGATTCACAATTACTGGAAAATACAATGTAGCTGCTTGCCTTCACGATGGTCATCATCAAGGCACACTGTATAAGCACTGCATAAAGTTAATGCGCTGAAGGAAAGAAAATGTTGGTCAAACACCCACTGAGTGACAGTCTGGCTTTATTGGAAAACTGTCTCAGTCTGATTGGAAATCGCTTCCTACTGAGTATTGATTTTCATGAAAAATTCTTAGTGATTGATATCAAAATAAGCTTAATAGCCTCCAAACAGTCCCGCAATAACTGAAATTCTGACATTCGTTTATAAGCTTCAGTGTCACACTGGGAGTGTGTTATAGACTTTGTGGTAAAATATGTTTTTGTGTGCCGTTGCAGAATTTCCACCTTCTAATTCGAATATATAGAAGGATATAATAAAAAATGTTCACAAAGTAGATCCGTAGTTATTAGTGATTGTTTTTCTTAAACATTGCAACAGCTCTCGAGTAACAAAAATTTCTCAACATATGACAAACTTGTTGGAGCAACAAGGATTCCTAATATGAAATTAGTTTCAAAAATAAAGATAATAAATTAAAAGATGAAGATTTAAGAAACAACTACATAATTGACCCATCAAAATACACAACAAATTTCGACCCCAAAATTTAGGCCAGCAACAGTGGAAACCGAAAAATGGGATGGGAGTGAATCTATTAGCAAGGATATACATACATTCTTGTTTATGTGTAAAACATCATTTGACTATTTTGTATGTGTGTGTGTGTGTGTGTGTGTGTGTGTGTGTGTGCGTGGGTGTGTTCGTTTGTTTTATTGTATGCCAGAGATTTTCTTTTGTAAGAATAATGACAAGAATACCAAAATGTGACAGTAAAACAAATGAATTTTTGGCCAATTTATGATTGAAATTATGTGTAGATATTGAATTCCTTAAGGACTTTTACACTAAAAGCACACGCACACACATACTCAGAGTATTGCATATTTATACAAAATATTACATAGATACTCGTACATAACTTAAGCATTCCTGGTCAGGGACAAATAAATAATTTTGAAAGTTAGTTGTTGTTTTATAGCCTTAAGGTTTGAAAATTTTAGTACTTCTTGTATCTCCTTGCTGCTGAAAATATTTGTTTAACATGTTACAAGGTCGTAAAATTTTAATCAATTGCCAAATGTAATTCTCGGAGGAATTTTCAAAATATTTTTAAGATTTGTTGTTATTTTTACGTTTCGCTTTACAAATAGAAATTTCACAAATATTTTGTTATAACTTAATTTTTCTTGCGGAGGGAATAACCATTAAAAACAAAAAGAAGGAGTCATTAATTTTTATGGAAGGTAAAAGTTAAAGCCAACCCGATTACAGAATATAGTACCTTTTGTTTGTTGTCTTGTTTTAGATTGTTATTATTTCTAGATTGTTATTAATTTATCATATTTTTAATGAAGTTTTCAGACAAATTTTCTTATATAAACCTATGTATATCATATGTATATATACATATATTTATGTAGTGGTATTTCGAGCATTATTATTGAATCCTTTTCTATATTGATGATTTTTATGAATGTTCTTCAAGTCCTTGACATGGCCGCAGAGAGTATCTTTAATGAAAATTGTTCTTGTTGGAAAATTGCTAGAATTTATTTGAAATTTATTATGAATACTCTAGAGTAAGTTGTTGAAATTTAGTTTGGGATTTGGTTTCGGTTTTATTTTTTATTCAAAACAGTAAAGAATGATAATATTAAAAAATAAGGAAAGAAAATGGCAGCGGTGTCTATTAACCATCAACATTGAACAAAAAACATATCCAACATGCATTCCGCTCGTGGAGACCGCTGATATTCATATATACTTCATGTGCTGCCATTGTTGCACGAACAACCATGTAAGCCATGTTATTTGCTATGCAGGAACTCATATGCAAATCAAAATAGACAACGAAACACACATACGAAAAATTAAAATACTAATACGAAAAATTAATAGTTTTTCTTAACATGGACCTCAACTCGTATGCGCCACATACATAAACATTAAAAAAATTAATGCCATCGCTCTGGAGGTATATGGTGTAACTGCATACTACATACATACTGTAATTTAATTTTGTTTTATTTAAAAGGAAAATAATTTTTAATAATTGACATATAACTGGCCATTTCTCAAACCCTGTTATCAGTTGTGTTATTGTAAAAAGCTAGAGAATAAAAACATTTCTAAGTATTGGAATATTTCCCCAAATTCACGCATTTGTTTTCTTTCACGATTTCTTGCATAGTTTTCTAAGGAGTGTAATTCTCGTGTAAAAAGGAGTTGGGTGTATTTGAAATAAAATAAACGTCCTAATCGCACTTTCGAAATATCTAAAAATTTTTTCATATTCTTAGCCCAAAATTTGCTCCGTCTGGCTCCACTTTAAAAAGAGGTATTCTACATCCGGTAGACATTTATAACATTCCATTATTGCTTCTTGAAAAAGTTTTTAATTTCCTTACAAATATTCTATATTATTTCCTTTGTTCTCTATGAAAGATTTGAATTTAGTGGCCAAAAAAACCGCGTGGCTGTTATAACATCTACTCCACAATTATTTTGTTTAATTTAAAGCCGCAACTAAGAACGAAGAAGTACGAATAGCATTACTAACGTTAAATTTTTTTTAATGAGTTCTTCTGCACCAGTTGCTTGATTTGACCATTAAAATAATATTAAATGCTGTTTCTGCATCCTTTTTGTCTAAATTATAATAAGAATCGTTTTGTTCAAAGAATTTACATAAGTATGAGAGGAATAATATGGGCTTGATAGAACTATGTAGTTGGAGGCTAACAGAATGGGAAATCCCACTTTATTAATCCTAGAAGCTTTAAGAGTAGCCCAGTGGTGGAAAGAAATATTCGGCTTCGGAGGATACGGTATATAACAACATACAATGCGTAAAAGATGAGAAATTTTAATTTTCAGCTTTCTTGCGAATATTTCATATTAAACAAGGATCTCCGTTACTATTACAAATGGAATGGCACTTTCATAGACGCCTTTCGCCATTAACACACAGAGACTGTAGCATCTTAAGAACGCTGCTTGTGATGCATTCCTCAAATTAAAGATAAAATAAATACAAACATTAAAATTTATCAAATAGCAAGACAACAGCATCATGCAACAAAATAAGGTCGGGATTCAGCCAGCTACTCGTACATTCACATAAAAGTATAGTAAGTGCCAGTGAAACACGAAAAAATACAAGACCAAGGACAAAGGGAGGAGCAAAAGGAAAACAACAACTTATAGCGCAAAATTAAAGAAGTGCTGGAGTAAATGAAAAATACCAGCAATTGTTCAAAGTGTGATAAGGTATGTTGTACTCATTTTCTTTAGCTGGAAATTGTTTTTCCTAACATTTGTAATGATAATGAAACTAATTTAAAAGAATCACACTCCAAATAAATATGAACGAAATGGACGAAGGGAGATAATGCAGAGTTGAGACTAAATAAGAATGCGTTACCCTTCTTTTGTAGCCATTAGATATTACAGTTCTAACACTAATACACTCTTGAGTGGAGTAATGGCTGGTATTTGATAAAAGGGGGTAGATAGGTAGTTCCACAGGCATAACAAATGACACCCCATCTCCAATGGTGACACTATGATTCCTATTTGATGCCGTGCGTGTGTGTGTATATGTGTGTGTGTCTACAATTTTGTTCATTCTGAAGTTTATCTTGATTAAAAATACAAAAAGCCCTCTTTCTCACACAGTCATCGAGTTCAAAGAAAGAGTCTAGCAGGCCAAATTATTTGAGAATTTCAACATTTTTGTTCTATGTACAAGTGAACTATTTTATATTTTGTTTTAAGGCTACAAAAACATTCCTACTTTCATGCACTCATTCAAATCGCATTTTATTACACTTCATTGTGCCAGGTTGATTTTATGTTCTGACTCTGGGGATTTTCAGCAACCAAAAGAGGAAAAAAATATTTATAACTAATGAAAAATATAACAAACTGACAGAGAAACATTACCACTGCAGATTCGTTGTACGTACGTTAGCATTTTAACAGACAACAACGTACACAAATAATACAATAAAAGCAATAGCACCAACAGCTACAGCAGTGACAAAGACAATCATTTTGTTGCTGTTGCTGCTACTGTTGCTGTTGCTATTGTTGTATATTGTATGAATGTAATGGCCTGAAAATACCGATGAAGAGTAGAGATTTAGAAAGTTATTATTGCCTAATTGTCTGGCCTTTAAGAGTTCATACTTATGAATACACAGGAAGAAATCAAAAAAGTTGTTTTAGAAAATATGTCGGTACTCATTAGTATTTAAATTTTTGTTTAAAGAAAAAGTTATAAAATTATTGCTGCCTTAAGAATCATACTCTTATTAAAATAACAACATGTTACACAATCATAATATTGTCACAGATAATTATATTATGCCTTAAGTATATCATGTTATTAAATATATCAAAAAATATTCCTCCTGAAATTCAACAGAAATCGAAATATTAATTGTTAAAGCAGACCAATTTTATCGTAAGGAAAATCGAAACCGTGAAAATAATTTTTCAGTCGATGCAATACAAACTTACAAAGATCTTGTCCAGATTGAGCAAACTTATAACACTTTGAAACAAATGAAAATATTATTAAAAGCAAAAACATATTAAAAGCATTAAAAGCATTAAGAGCAAACAAGTAGAATCAGATGATTTCCTTTTTTAGAAAGAACCACTATTCAACCTATCGATGTCCAGATCCTAGGCTATTCCAGGTGAATGGTATTAGACCCCATCCTCAGAACTTAGAAATTTGATAAGGCCACCAAGACAAATCTTTGACAACTTTCAAAAGTCATCTGGTGTATCTTTGGCCGAAAAATGGATACTGCACATTTACTAAGAAGATGACAGGCCATTTTTCCTTTATATATCGGTGGCACCGGCTAGTATAATATAAATAAGAATGACGTCACCTTGATGCCCCAAGCTGGGGAACACATCTAACATTGTTTAACTAGAATTCAGGACACACAGTAAGAAAATGTTGATTTGTCCGCAAACATTTCCCTCTGCTAGTTGCCGTCAGTGTAATGGACAGTATTTCTGCCTGATATACACAAGCATCGTATTACCAAGAGTGTTTGAAAAAATACCAGTTTCGACCCTGCTAATCATTCTTAATCCACCAATCTGTGAACTAGTATCATAATTAAAGCAGATAATTTCCTGTCAGAGAAATTTCTATCACAGACAATTCGAAGTACTAAATAATCGAAGAAGTTTAGTGAAAGCTGCTCTAAGATTCTAACGTTGCATCAAGATGTGACCAGTCTCGCCTAAATACTGTTGGAATCGGTTATTACATATTTTTGTTAATCGGTATTATAATCAATACAACATTCTGATCTTTTGATGGGCCACTGCGTAAGCCGCCTGTAATACCAATGCATAACTTTGTATTCTATAGAGATGATCTTCCATGTAGCAGTCCACAGCACTATATATTCAGTGTTCTGTTTTCAATAGGATAAAACCTAGATATTTTCCTATTTTCAATAGAAAAATCTCTAGTACTGCAACCGTGGCAGTCTAGGGCTCTAAATCCTTGTCGCTATGATAAGCAGCACTAGGTCCTCTTAGATTATGCTAACTACACTACACTACAGTCTGGTGCCTAGCTACCGAGTGTACCAGGAGCTCTTAGTCATACTGCAATTACAAGCAAATGAGTTATAATTTTAGCTGTAGTACAATTATAAATAATAAACCAATAAACCATTAAAGTCAATAAAATTGTACTTGAAATTCGTAAGGCAACCATTATTTATATACCCCAGCAAATATATATCGCAGAGGTCATAATATAGTTGGTTGGTGCAAAAGGCTTCAAGGCTTCCATGCTTGTGGAAAAATTATGTTGAGTAATCCTTTCCTTGCAGCACGCACGAAAAAGAAATTTCAGACACTCTTAAGCATATCATTTACTTTTCACTCACGGGCGTAAGTCTATATCAATATATTTCTAAATACAGATGGAAAAGTGTCCTTAAATTTTTAAAAACTCAGTTTTTTATGGTTAAAAATTTATCAAAGAATTAAATTCTTTTTTATTAAATTTTATTACGAGTTAGTTGTAATCACGACACTTTCTAGAAGAAACGTCAGCGTGACTACAAACCACAGGATATTTTTTGCAACATATTTTTATATAGATGAAGCCAATAGATCTGTGAATTGAGAGGTCATATAATGCGCTAGAAATCAGTATGTCTGCCTTAAGGTGCCTAATTTTACCGCATGTTATCCCGACATAGAGAACATAGTCCGGTATCGCATCCTGCAACTCATATAATCTGCATTGTTTGTTCACATAATTTCTTGCGATGCACTGATGGCACCTGAATTTCATAGGGCAGCCCGCGGCATACATGGTTTGGAGTTAGTATTGTACATATAAAACATGTTAAAAGTGAGATTTATGTTGAAGAAATTTCCCGATGTTAACTATTAAGCCATTCTGTGGAATTATAATTTTCTAGCAACTAGTAAGCAACAATATACAGCACGTTTTGGCATGGCATTAAAATCTTAAAAAATTTATAGGATAGATACCTTTTAGATACTAGAATATTATATAAAATTTTCTTTAAGTGCTTATTTCAATTTTTTAAAAATATTACTTCGGTAGACTTTTCCAAATCTGCATTAGTATTAACCCCGTTTCACCCCATTTTAAGTTCCCTTATTATTGATATCCTACATCCTGTCTAGCTGAGCCGTAAGTATTCTGTTATTGTACTTAATGTTTCATTGTATGTGTATGTATGTACGAGTATATCCATGAGCATGACAAAAATTTTCGTTGATTTCCTATGCGAAAAGTGTCTTGCTGTTGTTATTGTTGTCAAGGTTGTTCAACTCTAAATATTTTCTTACACAAGGGTTGCTCTAGCTTATGGCCTCATACTACCTTTTGCAGACTAGGACGTAAATATTGAAATTCTTAAAAAATTTCAGGCCATATTTTACTGTATTAATATGGTAAAACATTTCGTTGAAATTTTCTATTGTACCCTTTCCTCGCTCATTTACTTCTTGGAGAACTCAACCACTTACTTATCTGCCATTAATATTGCAACAAATATTTAGACCAACACACAGTGTATAAGACATCGAATGTTTGTACTCGTATGTATGGATTTACTTTGAAATGTTTTTAGGTATTTTCGGTTGTCGTTTGTTTGTCTGAACGTAATACATTTTTGTTTGCCGACAAACTCTCCGGTGAGTTGACAACACAATGTTCAAAGCTTTACTTTACACTATGGGACGGGCTGTGTGTCGGCAGTGGTTGTGCATTCTACAAACAATGTATTTGGAATTGTAGTCAAATCATTTGCAACCTTTAAAAATGTTGAGTCCATTAAAATACCACAATGACAATTGAAATCTAAGCACTGACCAGCAGAAACAGCAAAAGAATTTGAAATGTATAGAAACATTTTTAGTTTCTCAACTCATATTTTAGATGCAAAGTTATAAATTATTGTCACAATGGCATAATGGCGATTTCGAAATAAGAATGAATGTAAATAAAAATATTATTTTAAGAGATGGTAAACTTATCCTTTTTTTAGTAAGTGAATTATCAACTTTAACTTGTGAAGATTCGTTTTAAAATTTTGTTATAAAAATCAAAATATTTGCGGGAATGTTTTTGACTATTGTAATAATCGCAGTTGATAAATACAAAAGTTATAACCTTAAGGACGAACAACTCCAAGAAGAAAATAATATGACAAATAATATTTGATTAACTTCACCACATACAATTGATACAAGATTAACATCTATTATAATATCGTAAAGGATGTATTGTTGTAAAACGTATGTTGTACCTTTTATGACAGTATTGCAATTGTCAAAATGTAATTCTGGAAGTCATTGAATATAATAAGAAAACGAAATTGTCAAAACAGAACAGCACAAATCTTTAATTGACCTAAACTATGTATGACAGTCAAAGGAGAGTTAGAGAAGTCCGCTTATATATCATCTGAACATAAAAGTTTAGAATGAAAAAAGTGTAACGACACAAAGGTAAAAGATCCTAATTAATATTTTTCCAAAGGACACTTTGATTTGGAATGATTACAGACAATTTTTCTATCTATTGGCTTCAGACCTTGTGCGGCCTCATACCAGAACGTGATTTGTGGACCAACTATTCCGTTGCCAGGATATTTATTATGGTCAGTCAACCACTGATAGCATTTGTAGTGACTCGAAACTAATCTAAGGGAATTTTTGAAGAAAAGCGTCCTTAACACAAATTATATTACTAATGAAAAAAGTAGAAATCATTCTCATGGAAAGATATTTACATACAATAATCCATTAGAAGGTCAATTTAAAAATTTTTAATTAAAAATCTGAACTATTTCTAAGTCTGTGACAGTCTATTCTTGATTTTAAAAATAAGTTTTTTTTTTATAAATGAATGTTATTATTCCTTTAAGCCAAAACGAAGATACGTTGGGACATTTCTCCATAGGAACAGATATTTGAAAATTGACAATGACACAACCACAGCCCTGTTTACATCCTTCACATGATATTAATCTCCAGGCGAACCATAAATTACATTTTGTCAGAGGTCTAGGATTCTCCAAGTACCAGCCATTGGTGCAGACGTCCTATTGAAGATCTCAATAAGAGTTAAGCCAATAAAGGCTCCAAAGGACGAAGTGAGGACATCATCTAATACTTGCTATATGAGGCATTTCTCCATGAAGTGGACAACGCAAAAGTCGTTGGAATTTGGCATAACTATACTCCCAGTAGATAAGAATGTGTGTACAAAATATTTTTTTTGTAAATGAAATGCTAGTGTTTCTATTATTTAAATTGCGTTTTCATTATTTTTTTCTAACTAGAAAGAAAGTAAAAATTATTGAAAACTGATTATTACAGGAAATAGTTTGAATTTTTTGATAAATAATTGAAATTGGAACAAAAACATTGTTTCCAAATACAAAATTTGATATTATTATTTCCAGTTGAAATTTTTCTAATTTTAACACGATTTTTTTAATATTATTTTTAAAACAAAATTAGCCTTCAATATCGTCACTGTACTGTAAGAATTTCGAAATGGAAAATCAAAAAATTTAAAAATTACGTAAATTTACATACAAGTCACACTGCGAAATCGAAGTGATCATTTCAAATTCATTTTTTCAATCTGTTTATTTTCAGATTTTTTTGTGTTGTTGGCTTCACATGAAATGCTGCATATACTTCTCAAAATATATGTACATATATGCACCTCATAATTTCGGCGACTTATTTATTTAACTCTAAGTACTGAAATACACTATTTACATTAAAACTTTCAACTATGGAAACCTTAACTCTAAAGTAAATTTATTTATGCATTTAAAGGTTTTTTTTCTGGGATTCCCAAAACTACAATAATGTATCCTGCTCTCGGTATTTAAAGTTCTTATGTATGTATGTATGTATATATGTATGTACGCATGTATGTATATTATAATCAAAGTGCGTATTTAACCTGTAAAAGCATTTCAACAATGTCGCTCCTTGTTCAGTACATTCTAATGAAAGGAGTGATGATCATAAATTAAATACTACATTGTATGTTTGAATGGGAGCGAATATGTTTAGCGTTCATCGAGTGGGCCACTTTGTTGCCCATTTCCTACGTTCATTTACCCAACTAAAAGTAAATATTGAACATTCGTTCGCATATGGCTAAAACAAAAAGACAATAAAGTGTGAATTGTAGTGATGACAACGTTTCATTTCAGTTCGTTCATGTTATTGTTGCTGTTGCTGTTGCCCCTGTTAGTTATTCTTTTTTTCCCCTGTTATTCCCTCATGCTTTGTGTGATTTGGGTGCAATTGAAGAATGCAAATGTGATACATGCCGCTCAGCAAAGGTAGCCGAAGGCTTTTTAATTCACATAAAATGTAAAATGTGTGAATACAAGAGCACATAGAACACAAAAGGCAGCAAAGAAAAAAATAAAATCAAATATAAATCTGAATCAATGCTTCTAGTGGTTAAAGAAGAGTTTAATATTTTTAAGTTGTCGTAGTTTTCAGTTTTTTGATACGGCTCTGCATGTGGACTTTAAGTGCCATTCAGAAGAGAAAAAAATGCAACAAAAAAAATTACATGGAAGCAACAAGAGCCACGGATAGATGGACGGACGGAAGGACAGATGAAATTGAAGTAAAGATATTTGAACAAGCGAAGAAATTTGATAGAGGTCGAGCATAAACAACAATAAGTGCTTAATATATATGAATGTTGAATGCGCAACAATAACAGAATGCAAAAACCGAATAAGTCGGCATTTATTGTCATTTATTCCACCAAAAAGCGACAGTTCCTGCCTCGCCACAGTAAAATGTGTAACATTCGTTGGACGGCAGTAGCTGCAGAAGCAACAATAATGGCGGCAGCAAACAAATAGCACTAAAGGGAGGATATGCAAAATGATATTTATCGTTGACAAAAATTAAATATAACAGAAATCGGAATCGGGTTAAGCCCAACATAGTGGGCAGTGGGGAATATATTCAAACCTACCGTGTGCAATACATTCGTATTAGGAACTAAAGTGAAATAAATTAAGTCCCTAAGAAATTTGCTTGTATGCTCTTGACTACGAAATTGTACCAGGCCACAAGCAAATCCCAAAGTTACAGTTTCTATATTATGTGTGGTTGTGACAGATAAAGTCGTCAAGTATTTTAAACATAATTATAGTCACTTTAAGTTCCTTTTAGCCTACTTTCACTATTTCGATCTAAACGTGTCTAATAGCAAAAGTTTTTCTTTTGTGCAAAAATAAGTTCACTCGCTTGTGCTTGACTGAAAGTCAATCAAATAAGTTTCTTTAAACAAACACAAACGCATACAAAATTGCTTTGTACAGGGTTCATAAATGTTTGATAAAATTCTCATTTGATTTATACTAAATTTAACGTTAGTATTTTAAATTTATTTATAATCCCTTTAAGATTTTTAAAAGACTATAGCTGTGACTGAGCTTGCTTGCTGTAATTTGATTAATAAGATAATTTTTAATCATGTTATGATTATGCAAACAAAATATTTTTATTTTTTATGGCTAAATAAAGAATTGCGAGACATTTGTGTTAAAAAATTGTCCCATTTGGGATATAAGATCGTCAAGATAATCAAAATTTTCAAGAGAGATCGTTAAACACAAAAATTATGTTTTATAAAAATAAAGCACAGTGGTATAAAAACTGTTTATTTTTAAAGCAATTTGACATATCGTAAGGAAACTATTTAAAATATAAACAAAAATGTAATTAATCTTTCAGTCGACACAAATCTACATACGATTTCCAATTTGATTATAAAAAATTTACTTTTTACCCAACCCTACAAAAGATGTGAGGATTTCGAAAATAAAACTATCAAGAGTACGTAAAAAAGAAAAAAATGCACCCTTCTTCCACCAGTCCAAATAAAAATTTAAAAATTTTCATACATATAGACATATAGACATATTTATAAAATAGCGTTATATGTTGATACATCTCTGAAAAAATCGGCAACTGCATACAAGGGAAGAGGAGTACCCCAAAATTACTCTAAATGTATAATATTGCATTACATCGAAATAGTTCCAAAAATACTCTGTGCCATCAATCCGTGGACCGATCTCGGAACAGTGATTACAACCATGAAAATTTGATTGAGAATAACAAGGTCTACTCATATGACGGCATAACAAGAGAACATATTTTAACCGATGCAGTAGTCAAATTGGACCATATATGGTAGTCTGATAATTTTAGCAATGATCTGTTGCCCAATAACCGTGTTGGTGTGGAAATTAAAATAATTGCAACATGTTAAGAAAAATGTAGTTTTGTCACTAAAATAATTAACAAAAAATTGTCAATATTTATTTTGTAAAACCGCCATCAAAATTCTTCAGTGATATTATATCTTGCATTCCTAACCACATTGCCAAATATTAATCAACAACATTATAATTGCAGTGGCATTAATATTAATAATTTATTTTATTAATTTATTTTACCGAATAATTCGATCATAATATGTTACTTTTAGATTTTGGTCAGTGATCTGGAAGCCACTATGTGCTATATGGACTACGAGGTATTCTTAGTGGTGATTACTAATACGTGAAATGTTTGCTTATTCCAATCATAAATATGAAAAAGAGAATTAAATGATTCCCAAGACTTTTGAAATTTCCCAGAAAACTAAAGTTATATAATTAAATTAACAAATCAAATATTAAACTAAGCAAATTTTAATTCAATCTATAGTATAGTGCAACTTATGGCAAGTTAAACAAACCGAAGTCATTTGTGGTAACCAGAAACAAATACTGATATTATTTCCAAATGATATTTTATGTGTCTTCTTTTATTTTCCGCCATAAGCGACCAGGTTTATTTATGTTTCTCCGCTATGAACATTGAATTTTTTTTTTTTTTTTGCTTCATATCGATTGGGTTCGTTTGAATTTCCTTATGTTGTTGCAAGATTAAAAAATAAAACTAAATTTGCTTATTTCATTTTCTTTCTTTTTATCGCTGGACAAGAACTAGAGCACAACCTATAGAATTGTTGTGCTGAAAGCGACATAAAATAATTTATTTATTCTACATTTACTCACGCGCAAAGCGACACAATAGAGATACAACTTCAACGACAAGCCTTGACTTCAAATACTAAGGGGAAAAAATAGCACAGGCACGTAGCCATTAGAATATAGGTAAAATAAATAGGATTTCATATTTTTTTACTTCTTGGGGAAGAGGAATAAAATTATTGCAATTTCGGATATTTTTCATTTCATATATTTTTTTGTTTTCATTGATTTGATTTGTCAGATTTGGTTTATAAGCAGAGCCGTATTCAGTATTTTTTTCTTATTTTTTAGCTCAACTAATTTAACGAAAAGGAAATAAAAGCAGTGAAGTTTAATTGTTTTGATCGAATAAGCACAATTGCAGTGTATGGGCTGGAAGGGAAGAGAATGTGGTTGACCAACTAGACAAGAAATGTCGCATCACTTAGTGCTGTTGCCGCTTAACTAGTACGATATGATCAATTAGAATTAATACAAATAATTAATACAAATTTCGATATACGAAAAATATTCAGCGGTACCACTGCAGTGTCGCTCCACTTAGTGTGGTCTTACCTTAAGAAAGATACTGCCACTCTCAGTTAAATACTTTCTTCAAGCATAGAAGCGAGAATTTTTGATTGCAATTCTAAATTGTAAGTCTTCAGATGTGAATAATTATTGTTGCATAAACTAAATTCAGTTAGAAACGGTGTAGCATGTTGATAAGTAATTTCATAAATATTCCCTTCATTATTTGCATACATACAAAAAAGCTTTTAATGCGTTAAGAAAATCTACTTCTCATAGACGTTTGTCATACCTCCCAGCCCAACAACAACAACTAAAATCTTCAACTAAATAGAACTATTCAGATTGTATTCCAGCTGTTCTGTTGTGTCCAATCGAATGATTTGTGATGCCTTCTGTTTGCACATTTTTACCGCATCGTTATTTTTGCTACCATTTATTTTCTTTCGCTCTCTTTAATACTGTGGTCGTGCAATTGTTGTACACAAAAGTAACGTAAAGTTGCAGGAAAAAAACTGTCGCATAAAAAACAATTTATGTATTTTTGTGCACATTTTCCATTGATTGTTCGAACAAAAGTAAACCAATCGTTTACATTTAGTTCAGTTGTTTGTTTGAATATGTCTTTAGTGGAGTATTAAAGTGTTGCAAACAGCATATTTGAATAAAGTTACTTTTTACTTTGTTGCAATAGTTTTTTGGCGCTCTTCTCTATCTGACACTTTAAAGCCAATAATGAGCATCCATGCTATAAGTGGGCGACAGTTAAATGATAATAATTTATGGAGCTGAGAGGAGAATTCATGAAGTGACAGTAATTAGCACTACTACTTTATGAACTATGATACAGTTATTGAAGTAGTTCATACATTATGTACATCATTTACACATAACAATTGTTAAAAATAATTTTTTGTTTTCCAAGAATATAAAGAAATTGAAATCGGTTATAACGAAAAAAATGCAATTTAGTTCATTATAGATGAAGTTCGTTATAAATTAATATTTATTTTAAAATATTTAAAAATTTCATTTATTTTTAGTAAAAAAATATTGCGATTTTTTTCTCATTACACACTTAAAAGTTTACAAGCATTTTTGTTCTGCGTACTTTTAAAATAGTTCGTTATGTGCGAAAATTGGCTATAAGCGAAGTTTATTATACCGATAATAAACTGTATGAAATATTTATACAAAACGATTGGGAGCGGAGACTATGTTCGTTATAGGCAATTTTGGCTGGAATCCGCAAGGCTCGTGACGTCGAGGTTAAAATCTGTTCGCACAGAATGCAAGCACAGAAGAACATTGGAGCAAATTAAACAGCTGGCTCAAGACAGACAGCAGTGAATTATGTTCGTTTCCGCCCTATTCTCCGACTAGGAGCTATAATTTACGACTTATGTGTACACAAATATGTATTAGTATTTTGTCTATTGTGTGCACGTACATGATAATCACAAAAGGAATTAAACCTATGTATGTTCATAAATTGAAATCTCTATGTTTAAGAGCTATTCTACTGAAATAAAACATGTAAAAAATAGAAATTCTCGTATTCTTCTTTCAGTGAATGTTAGTTTAGCAATGACATTTAAACGAAATGTTTGTGAGTGGTTGGACTAGGGGTACTGTTGAGCTGCACGGCGGCCCCAATAGCATTAACAGGTTAATCCAAGTTACTACTCAAATTTTACTTTCTCTGACTTTTCAACCTCTCTATGGAGGTGAGTTTAAAGAAACTCTTTGCTGGCATTGAGTGAGGCAATATGAAATTTGTTACGTTATACTTTAGAGGCCCTTCCCATACCTATTAATACGAATTAATATCTAGTTATCGAGTATGTTGCTGACTATTATAGAAGGAATCTTCAAACTAGTATGTTGCAAGGGTGGTTCCATTGATTTCTATGTAATAGGAACAACGGGAGGCACTCAAAGTAGTACTTTAAAATCTTATATTTTGCTAACTATAATAGTACGAGTGTTCAAATTGGTGTTCACACTTCAAAGTAAGTATAGTCTATAAAAATTTTAAAATAAGAAATTTTTACCATGTAATTAAATTCTAAAGTCTTTGAAGTCGGTGAAAAATATGAAAATGAAAAATATTTGGTAGAGAATTATTAGATTTTTTTTTCGGAAGCTTATGATTCAGATTCAAAAAAATATACATATTTGTAACACTTTTGCAAAATTGACATTCAAAATAGCAGGAAACTATTTTTTTTTTCGAATTTGAAACATATACTGGATTCGAAACTTCAAAATGAATAGTAAAAATTTCGAAATAAGACTTAAATTTCGAAAAAAAAATATAAAATTATATACTTTACCTACTGAGATCTTTGACGATATATCCATATCCACTTCCCTACAAGTCCTGTGAGAAAGCTGTTCTTTTAACACGAATATAAAATGTAATATAGTGTCCATTTTAAAATGTTTTTAGTTCATGCTAAACACGGCTAAAATACACCTTTAAAATATACAAAACTGCCATCCCTGATAACAAGAAAATATTTATTGTTCAAAACATATTTTCATTTAGAGGTCCGCTTTCATAATTATAACTGTCAGGATCCATAATTTTATTTTTATTATAAATAAAGTCTAAAATATACAAAATAATGAAAAACTTGGGCAGAAAATGCCATAACAAAGCATGAAATTAAAATGTACAATCAATGTTAATAGCCAAACTAAGGCATATAAAAGCCACCACATACCAAATAAATATTGCTACCAACACAAATTGATAAAGCCCTTAATGAAATATGATACAACCTCGAAATTGCGATAAAAAGTATAGAGGAAAAAACTTTGCTAATGATTCTAATCCTGTGACGAATTTAAGACTTTCAAAAAAATATTTGTTGGTTCTTTTTATTATTTCTTCTTCCCATTGTGCACTTTTGCCAACCACCACCATAAAAATTTATTTTTATTTCTTAATTTTTTTGTTCGAAAAGTCGTTCTAATTTGGTGGCTATTTAAAAAAACATGTCACATAATCCTGAAAGAAACAACAAAAAAATAATATATATCGAAATAGAAATAAGACAAACAAGCCTAGGAACAGAAATTTTAGAATGCATGAATGTTGGCTGTGAAATAAAAAGTAAGTCATAACAAAATAATAAACCTACTGCCACAACTGGAAGATGACTTTGTTCCACTGCCAACCAAAAAACTAAGGCCAACCAATACAGCAAAACAAGGGAGCGCCAGCGAAAAAAAAAATAATGACATCTCATTTATGAAGACTTGCAGGGGAAAAAACAAAATAAGAAAATAAGGGAGCTTGAAGAAAGTTAAAAATAATATGAAAGAAAAAACAGGAAGAGGTATGTTTGTGTGAGATAACACACATACATTCATGTATACAAACGTGTTAACCATTAGAATCTGCTATGAAAAAATCTAATAATGAATTCATTCATTTTTATGAAATGCAGAAAAAATGGGCGAGAAATGTAGAAGAAATTATGCATTCAGAACAGGTTATAAAGAAATGAAAAAATATTTTTTTGAGCTGTCAGAAAAGGTTAGGGAAAAAGTATTTTCTTAAAGTTAAAAATTAAGAGAACAATATCAAAAATCACTTAACAGGGGTACAAACAAGAGTGCAGCTGATGGAAGAACTAAGTGTCATTTATATTTTTTACATATGGAGTTTATCAGTGAGATTCTGTAAGAATTTGCCTTCCATATGTTAAAAACTTATGCCCATTTCGAAGAGTTATCCATACAATCATTTATATATTAATTGTTAAATAGGCCTCTAAATAATAAGCTTAATTAGATTATTATATTCGCAATTAGAGTTTTCCTATTTCTGACTTTTTTCGTACCAAGGAATGGGGAACTTCACTTCATTGCCATGAATTCGAGAATTAGCGAAAAAATAAAAGAGTACAAAGTAAAGTTACCTTTTTTCGTATTTTATTTTATTATTATTATTATTCTTTTTTTTTAAGAAAATAAAGTAAATATTTTAATACCAGGTTACTAAAAATTAACACGTTTAATATTAGAAAATTTATTCGATTTCGATAAACATTTGAAACAAAAAAAATGTATTGGAATTTCGATCAATATATAAGCCTATATTAGCATGATTAACCTAAGCATGCCATGGTCCTGTAGCACAACATCAAACATATCCTATTACTGAACTAATACAAGTCCTGATCTCATGGAATAGAGTAGATTAAAAGCCCTGCAAGAATAGAAATGGTGGAATTGGAAATAATTTTAAAAGATGATTTGAAAATAAAGGAAAAAGAGTAAGAGAAACATGAAGCCTTTACTCTTAATGTATAGCTGAACAGGCTTAAAGAACTCCCATCTACTACAAATTATATTGGCACATTGTTGGGTAAAATGAGAGCGGACTTCAAATTCAGATGTGCTAGAATTTTTCAAAAATATTGATGACTATTTAAAACTACAAAACATAGGACTGCTTTAATAAAAAAGGATGGTACTGCTATAGAAAATTGTATCCACACAAAAACACAAATGGGAAAATAAGGCCGAATTCCTATTCAAAAATTTGAATTGAGATCAATACAAGGACTGAGTTCTTGATAGGTAATATAGCAACTCATTTCTGGGCGACCAAATTACGCCTCCCTGGTGCTCCTGGAGAAAAAGCTCCAATTTCGAGGTCGGAGCTTTAGCTATAGTATAGTGCCCCTATAATATAGATGAGTGAGTCAGTGAATAGGTACTAAGATATTAACCTTAATATACCTTAATATCCCGGGATGTTGTTTTTAAATCCTCACCTACAAAGTGACCTATATAAGGTCACTTATGTCTCTAGTTTTATTACTTAATGATTAAGTAAAGCAAAGTTCTGAGGGTGTAAAACAGGGCGAATGGTTTCGTGTAATAAATACACTGCATGCTTAGGCCAGAACATGGCCCTGGCGCACTGCTGTGCGTTTTAATTCACTTTTATAATCCAAAGTCATTTTTTAACCTGTTCTGTTGCGTGTATGTTATGAAAACCGAATTTGCCGTTATACTGATGGTCTTAAGGTAATTTCTTAAGCTCAGTTAAGGGTTGGTGAAAGCTTTTGAAACAAATAGTTTGCTAATAGAGTAATTAATGTTAAATAATATTATATTTCAGATCTAGTTGCTGAAGTCCAAGACAATAAATAGTTCATATCGTTCTATTTGTATGAATTGTATATAAAGATCTTCGAGTTTCAATATTAATCATACGCCAAAAGCATTTCCTATTATTCATTATTACTTGAAGCAGAGCAAAATTTTTCCTTACTAGTACTAATTTAGTTCAACTTCCGATCAGAGAATTCACTTTTTCTCCCAACCAATTATATAAT
Source organism: Germaria angustata (assembly GCA_963681545.1). Classification (NCBI taxonomy): domain Eukaryota; kingdom Metazoa; phylum Arthropoda; class Insecta; order Diptera; family Tachinidae; genus Germaria; species Germaria angustata. Next base: position 39,832,226 of record OY813001.1, read on the forward strand.
TATATAGCTAATGTAAAACAACACGTATGTAGAAGTTCTTCATCATCAACACTAGTCGTAGTAGATGTCATAAAGGATTTAAACTTAAACACCCTTCAACCTCATTCCACTTTACACAACATGTCCTAACACACATATGTGTGAGTATATGTGTGTTAATACACCCATGCACAGTAACGTTGCATGATAAGAGGAAGTAGCAAATACGTTACAAACTCCAAACAACATTGTCAGTTAGTAAAAACGTGCTATAAGAAATATACTAAACGTAAATAAAAGACAAGAAATCGCAAAATTTCTTGTACATTTTATACTTGACAGTAGTGGTAGTAGTAACAAAGAAAAACTAACAAAAAAATCCCGCACCGTGGAAGATGAAAATATTATAGATCCCACCCAGTTCGCAAATGAAAAACAGGCAGAACAGGAAGGTGGGAGGTCATGATTGAAATGCAAAAATACAAAAGGAAAAAATGAAAATCATTTCGTTTTGTTGAACAAACACAAACGTGTTCAGCATGGCTAATATGGGCAAATATTTATATTGGTTTTTATAACAAACGATGTCATATTCATCAGCCAAACTAATGCGGGGGAATCCAAAAGATGGACGTGATCTGCCATCAAAAATGTAGGCACATGTTTGAACAGCGTCAGTCAATTTATTTAGTATGAGATTGGAAATCTATGTATGTATACATGCGCCCATGTATTATGGCATACGTGAATTCGTGTGTTTTTCGTTCGGTTAAGAATCTTAATTTCCATTTTCAGTTTTTCTTTACCACAACTATCTATCTCTCTCTTTGTTCACATACATACGTGTATGTGTTTAACAAAATGGCACAAAGTAAAGCTTGTCGAGTAACCTCCGTCTATTATTTACCTTTAAGCCATTTTCATATGTGAGAGTTAATAGAGTAACTTATTCATGTCACATTATTTGACAAGTTCAATCTCTTACCAAGGACCCATCTATCGTACCAGCCGAAAGCCATTTGGAAAAAATTTCTTTAAAATTCTCTATACGGATATTAAGATAAATAAAAATGTCTCATCACTTTCCTTTTGAGTTTCTTAGTAGTTGCATTAACCATTAGATGAGACGGTTAGAAAAGAGTGAAATTAAAAAAAGAATTCCAAATTGTAGCGTATATTAAATCAACTTACGGCTGTTTTACACAATCCAAATATACAATATTTATATGAAGAGCGCTAATTTTTTTACAATTTCTAAAGAAATTTAATATTTTGAATAAAATTTCATACTTTCAATTGATATGATTTAAAAACCAATAAATAAAAGGCAACGATGTTCATTAAGCCGAATATATTCGGCATACATTCGCACAAGTATTTTTAGATGCTAAAACCAACCTACAATTTATTAATAATCACAAGATATTCCAATTCCAAGTAAAAGGAAAATTAACATTCAAGGACATACGCAGACTTTTGAGTTTGTTTTTCAATGAACTATTTTGGTTTTGTTTTTTCGGTGATAACTGACAATTATTTTAGTTTAAAGTTACAAAATAATGCCAAATAAGAGGTATTTCTTAATTAACAATTTTTTATTAAAAACTTTATGATGAACATTCGAAATAATTTAAATAAATTTTTAAGCGCCCAAAAGTATAGATTATTCAATTATTTATAAAAACAATTCGGGGATTCAAACGGTGTGTTATTAAGTCATATTGTCATAACGTCTTAATATTTTAGTATAGTTTAAAAAATTGTTGTTGTGCTGCAAACAAAAAAGTCATAAAATAATAACACTTTTTGAGGTATGTTTATTGTTTTGTCATATAATAATGGACAAAACTGAACCGAAGGGCCGACACTCTTTAGATGAACGGCGTTAAACGTGTCCAACTAAAAAATGGAATCTGCTGAAAGAAAAGTCGCTAACAGAGATTTTGGAACCCCAATGTGGAAACTTCTGCGGCTAGTGAGCAAACTAGCAACGTTTATTAAACACCCTTCCTCAGTTTGTTTTCTTCGTCCTCATCACCTACAAGGAGATGAATTTAAATTTAAATTGATACATTTTTATCATACTTGGTTCACCCGTTATGATGTCCAACATGTAATATTCATACAAACTGTGTATTATTTGAGTTTTTTCGATTGTTTTGGCATTTTCAAACAAAATTTTTATAAATGTTTTAATTTCTTTTCTTTGATGTCAAATATTTATAAATGTTTTATGTTCATATCAGCTGACCGAATTCTGAAATAGCATACTAAGTTATGATGGGTTGTTCATAGTAGTCATATATTTTCGTGCTATTATTTTATGACATATGACTTTATGACTACAGTTTGAATCCCCCAAATATATATATTTATTTTTGTTTTGAATTTCTTTTAAACAATAGGAATTTCCTGAAGAAGGCACCCACTTCTATATGATTTATAAAAAAAGATCTCGAGCTCAATATAAACTTAAAAAGTTTATCAAGACAAAGATAATTTAACCAAGAAGAATTTTTTTCGCTAACACGAGTAGAGTTTTTACCCTTCATATGAGGCGCTCCATACCAAATAGGGCAATAGGAAATAATATATTTTTTCACTTGTTTTTTTTTCTAATATTACGCAAGACTCTTTCAGGCGGACATACATATATATTTTGTTATTGTTCGATGAAAAGATATGGAAATATGAAATATATATATTTCAATAACTTTTTCAACACAAAATGCCAATATTACCAAAATATTACCATGAATGGTTTTTATGGATATTAAAAATTTCAGAAAAATAAGGGATATAAAAAATATATGTTCACAAACTGCCCAGTTGGGAAGGGAGTGCCCCATATAAATTTTCAATCCAATTAATATTTTTCGATGCCATGAACAGCAAGACAAATTCAATGCTATCCCTCTGTCCGTCCGTCTATTTATCTAACCATTTATCTGCCTGTCTGGCTTTCCGTCTATCTGCCCGTCTTTAAAAATATTGTTTCTGTATGAAAATGTTTGGTGGATATGAAATTTACGAGGCCCTCGTAGCAATCCGTATGGCCTAAGTCTAAGAGAATGCTGACAAGTGGTCCTTTAATTCCCTGAGATGTGAGCCATACAAATACTGATTACAAGCCGAAATTTCAAAGAAACATATTTGCATTTTGTTAAATTTGGCAAGAAGTCATGCCGTTCGAAATGACAGAAGAGCGATGATTTTGCATTCTTGCATTAATTTTCAAACTTTTAGATAAACCAATGCCAAAAGAAAATTTATTACATATAATTTTTTTTAAGAAAGAAGTAAGGGGGAGCCATTTATCACAATAACAAAAAGGAACAGTATGTATCGTTTTTGATGGTCGCCCCACCATTATTATCAGCATTCATGTGTCTACTTTTACAACTTTTCAGGTTTCGGAATATCTTATATTTAAAACATTTGTGTACGAAGAAAGAATATAAAAAGAACAACAACAACATCAAGGTTTATTACGATGAAATTTCCATGTACAAGGTGATACAAGATTAATGCTATAATCGCTAATTTGGTGCCACATGTTTTGTGAGCAAAAATTCAAAACGCCTTAAAACGAGCGCAATTAATGTCATCAATTTTAAGCTTTCAAATAAACTTTTTATGAAAACAGAGCTCTTTTTGCATTTGTAACAAAATGGCTATCAGTTCAAATTATGATACTACTTTTATTATCCGTCTTTGTTTTTATTCAGTAATGGAAATCGCACCAAACAAGATTTGCACTTGTTAATTTATACACCAAAAAAATATCGCCTCAGTGGAACAGTACGTTTAACATTTAAAAATATTGTTTCTTAAGGGCACAAAAATTCTTTTTGGGAGTTTAGGTCTATACATTAATGCCTAGGAAATTGCTGAGACTTCATTAGAGACACGACCTTTAAGTTTATGTTGCTAATGATGACCGGAGATTGGATAGCAGAGAATATATCAAATACAAAAACAAGCTCGTTTAGGGCTAAAACACGTACTTAGTCGCGCTTAGTATACGTTCGATTTTATTAAGGGAATGCGTGACTAGAAAAGTATATATTCTTAAATACTTGTCTGTTTAGTTAGTTTCATGTGCTTAATCCTTAGATTAATGCCAAACAGATGAAATTGGCAGGAAAAAAGGGAAGGAATTAAAGCCCGACATGTACAAAAATTTATCAAAATTTTTTATGTACCGTTTCTATTTGTTTATTATGTTTGATGGATTGTGCTACAAGAATCTACCAATAACTTGGAACGCACCTTTGTAATGGGGGCTAAAAAGCTCAATTTAAGAAAATTCTATTCACTGACATTTTCTATCCTCCCGTTGTTTGTTTGCCATCATCAATTTGATTTTAGCCTTTTGTGTGGGTGAGTGCGTGTGTACATTTTCTTTGGTTGTTTCTTCTTGGAATATAAATAATATTTGTTCATTAAGCTGGGGCCACAAAAATTAAATAAACATGACTTCTTGCTTGAAACTGAAGTGGAAAAGTTTTTACATCACGCACTTTCGCCTCGTACGCACGACTGGCGCACAAAAGGTCTGAGGAAATTATTTCTAACTTCCATTTTTTTTTCCTTTTTCAGTTCTTTTGAATGATTATAATTAGTGCGATGTGATAATTGAATTCAAAGGAAATTCGTAATCTTTCAACTACATACATACATACATTCATATAGATGAAAAGCCAACCCTCAGAGTGGTATGTCATATAGAGGATGGCCTTAATATTTATCTAATGTCTTTATTAATAAAATTTTTATTTACAAACATTCAAATAAAAATGTTTATGAAACTGATAACTTTTTATGATTAAGGTAAATTTCGCCTTGGTAAAAGAAAAGTTTTCACTAAATTATTAGCAAGATATTTATATGCTGAACATGCTTGTTTTAATTTAATACATTTCAAATACTATGAATATTTTTTATTTATTATAACAGGAAGTTTACTTAATAATAGTTTTAATTTATATTTTGCAAAAGTTGTGTACCACCAAATATTTAGTTACTGTTACAATAATTCAAATGTTTTGTTTATTAAATGTAAAAATATACAATTTTGCAATTCAATTTATAGAATAGAGTAACCAGAACCTTCACTTTGGCTTTGGGTGTGAGTCGAACCTATAACTCATTCTTTTACCTAATACCAAAACTCCAAAGATTGCTGCAAAAAATCGATGCAACATTCATAATGTTGACACAATTGCTCAATTCGCAAGTTATTGTATGAGTTGTAAATCGCAATAGTTGGTACTTTTTATATAATCATTTGTTAAAATGCAATCCTACGCTTTTCTAGCATCATCGACGAAAAAAAATTCCATAGTTTTTAATTGACAAAGAAAGATTAATAAGGATTCTACCTTTTGTGAAAGAAGGGAGGAGCTAAAATTAACTACAATAAGAAAAATAAATTTCGCTTTTTCTTCTAAAAACTTAAAATTTGTCTTACTTACAATGTACTATTTACAACTGTCTACAGCATACCATCTATTACAACATGTTGTGAATTGAGTATATAAAACCTTTCATTCTTTAAGAATAAAAAATATGAATTGTTGATAGCAGGAGAATGATACTTATGTCGAAAGACATATACCTAAGCCTGTAAAGGTCTCAAAATTCATAGTCATTAATCGTATCCTTGCAATACAACATGGTCATAGAATTTACCCTCTCAGACCCAATTTTCGATAGGCTGCCCGAGAAAATGTTGACCGCCTTAGGCTTAAAATTTACACTGAGCCATCTCAAGCACTCCATAATAGCGCTGATTATATTCCCTTTTGGGGCTCAAAAAATGTACTTTCGTCTTCAACACATTTAATGTTTTAATTCGTGTCTGTAAAATCTTTCATCTTCAAGTTCATTTTTCAACAAACTTTTAATTTAACCCTTCATTACAGTGCAATATTAAGAAGTTTAATTAAATTCTTTAACAAAAAAGTTATAAATAAATAAGAAGAAAACCCAACTTAAAACTTAAGTTTATTGACTCAATAATTAGCAGCAACTTGAAGACGGAAAATATTAAAGTTCAATTTTGTTTTATGCTGTGTTTTCCCCTTGAAAATTGTTTAAGAAGCTGTTGGAAAAATTAAGTTGTTTTTTTTTGCAAATCTTTAAAATGATCAAAGTTTTTATTTAATTGACTTGTATTTGCGCTGTTATTTAAACCACGTTTTCAATTACACTAAAGTGTTTATTTGATACTTTTATATGTAAGTCTGAAATCATACACTTTAAACATAAAATTTTGCTCTAAAACTTAACTTGCGGGCAAAAAATGGCAAATAAGAATGACAAAAAAATTTAAAAAAATTTCTACTCCAATCTCAAACTGCCGCTCTTTCGTAAGGAGTAGGATATAAAATGGAAGAATTTAATTGTTCATTAATGTTGGATTAGAAAATCCTTTAGTCCATACAATTGGCTCAAAAACAGGGTGAGGTGCATTATTAAGGTACAGCAATTCCACAAATTGAACAGTTTAATAACAGGCATGTCGTTGAGTTAATTTGCTACAAAAAAGTTTCAAAACTATTCTTGGAATAAATAATAGGGATGTAAAAAATTGCTTATGATTGTTAAGAAATCGTTGTTTGCTTTACTTTAGGCTGCCTCTATATTCTACATATCATTGGCGCTAACCGGCACGTCAGTGGACTTCAGCCATAAGGTTTGAAAAGCAATCAGCTTACTTTGGTTATAAATTTCTTCTAATTTTCAAATAAGATTGAATTTTATAAAATGTTTATATTTTACTTTACACAAGCTTAAAAATTTGATTGCTTTTCTAACATGATGGATTAGTTAGTGCCTACAACATCTTCGATATGGAGACAAAAAGGCCCATAATAATTAACAGTACAATACACGAGAGTACTTCGAATGCTTCCAATAAATATATTTATGAATTCTTAATATTGAAATTTATTATTTCGGGATATTCTCCCCAACTGATTGTTAAAACAATTATAGTTTTTGCAAAATGTTTTGTTCGCTGTGAAATGCCAGCATTTCAAAAATATTTTATATTTATAAATTTATGTATAAATAAGAAAATCGTTTTAAATTTTTTGTAAAAATATAAAAAAAATTGTTAATCCTGTTCTACCGGTAGAATTACTTTAAGCTTGGGAGAAAAAGGATATTGATAATTTGAGAAAAGGATGTGTTTTTTTTATATCACTATAATATTACCAAAAAAAGTTTCAATACTTGACAAAATGGAACAGCAAGTTTCCTTACAAACTGTAATTTGAGAACTAAAAAGTGTTCTATACAATTAAAAACTGTTTCAGATGCTTAGAGTCAAAAGTTTTTGACAACGACCCTATACAAAACAAAAACAAAATAAGAAATTGTCATATCTGTTGTGCTAAATAACGCCTCCTTGCAAAGCTGACTCGCCTTGATTCTAACAGTTTTCTAACAAATATTATTATTTATTTATTTATTATATAACTTAATAATAAATTAATTATTATAAAGTTAGAGATTGAGCATCAGTGATGCAAACTTAGTACTTTTAGCACTGTTTTCAGCGCTTTTTGATATTTCAAGAAGGAAAATATTAAGCCTCGATTCAACAATTTTAACGCAAAAAACTAATAGTACAGTAAAATTAATGTTACAGAAAATGTAAATTCTTTAGAAGATGACATGGATAATTTTTTTTAAATGTATTTTGTTATTTGGGAAACAAAGCCGAAAAGGCCTGGTGAAGAAGGTCTTAAATGACAATTGTGCTTGCTAATACAAAAAATTGGAGCAAGACTAAGTAGAAAACTTGATGTCTAAAAAAAATTAATTGCCTCTTCGAGCGTTGACAATCTATTTAGCAACCACAACAAAGGGGTTGCTATGAGTTTCGTGGAACATTTAATTAAAGATGTCAATACTATTATAAAAATAGAAAAAAGTTTTGAAAATATTTAGAATTTTGAATAGAAAAAAACCAAGAACCGGCCTGTTTTTGGATAAAAGTCAACGACTTTAAAGATTCAGTTATAAAAAATACGTTTTCGGTTTTTTCTAACTTTGTAAAAAGAATATTAAGTTTGCTGAGATAGTTAACACGTTGACTGCAAAGCAATTCATAACTGAGAAACTGGATTCGACCCCTGTTCAGGACAATTCATTAACATCATGAGTTTTTTGTGATTTATGTTAGTGTGGCGTTGTGCAAATTGTTGCTGGACTATGTGATGAAGGCACAGCAGCGTATCACTGGACAGTATCGGCAGCGATTGACACTCTTCTATGACAATGTATATCATAGCGCCCTTCCTCGGCGGTAAAAAAAATTTATAAAATGGGTACAAAAAATAAAGCGCCTACTCAACACCAAAAGCGCGAAATATGTATTAAAGTTGTAAAAAGAATTTAACCTTGCACTCTCTGTATCTTCTCATTTCAGCGCCTCTATCTATACTCTATTCTATCTCTATCACAAAAAAAAACCTAACACCTTAAGTAGTTAACATCAATTTCCTGAGTATTACTTTTCATTATAAAAAAAAAGCGCTGTTGGAAAGGGCATTTAGGTTAGGTTAGGTTAGGTTAGGTTGATCGGGGGGTGTGATAGCCCATGTCATACGACATACAATTAAGCCAGTGAAGGCTTGTTGTGCGCTCCCTTGGGTTTAAAGGAAAGGGCATTTGGTACAATGAATTTATGTAAGTCCTAAATCAGAAATTCTATTAATCCGATTTTCACATTAAATATGGTCTTCGTGAAAGTATTTCGTTGTATAATGATTACATTTCACCATCCAGTTTGTGAAAAGATATTTCTTCAATGAAACCTTAGTAATATTATACTTAAAGGCAGTTTATGGCACAATTCAAGTGGAGGATATACGAGTAGTTTTTGTAGAAGGAAGAAAAACCCTTTTATGTACTTTTTACTTCAAAAAAGCAGGTAAAAATTCAGTACTTCGTTATTATTATACTACATCGAAAGCCTTTGAAATCTTAATGCATGTTCTTAAATTGATAGCTTTTCTGAAAAGAAAAATATTAATGTATCTTTCAATCTTTTCGATCTCATGCATTTTGGCAGCTGTGCATTTGATATATTTTTAAGTTTACTTTGCTCTTTAGAGCCTTATTTGAGCACTCGAATAAGATTTTCTTAAATGTTATGTTTTCCTTTATTTTCCTCATTTTGTTTCATTTAAGTGTGTAACGTTTGATTAATTGAATTGAAAAATAAAAAGAAAATAATGGAAAAAATACATTTGCGTTGAATGCGTGTTGAGTGCTCGTTTGCCTTATTTTCATTTTATTTTGGAAAACATAAATTATATTACTTCATATTATATTATTACAATTTTCCTTTTCTCCTGAGCCTTTTATTTAATTTCTTGAAAGTTTCATTCATTTATACGCACACAATCTTTAATTCAATTCATCCAAACGTTCACATACAGTCAGTCCATGAACGTCATTTTTATGAATTTGTTGTATTGATAGCATTGTTGTATTGCATAAATCTTTTCAGATATATACATATGTAAAGGGTGATCTTTTTAGCAACTTTCTTTTTGGAAAAACCCGTTTGGACAGCTCAGCTGTTGTGTCAGCTGTTTGGTTTATAATTTAACCATGAATCGACTTACAAACGAAAAATGCTTGCAGATTAATGAATTTTGTTAATCAAACTGAAGGTCGGTTAAGAAAGGGCATCGTTCTTGAGCGGCGAAGGTAATTTCTTCTTGAATGGATACGTGAGCAAGGAAAATTGCCGTATTTGGTAAGAAGAGCAGCCAGAAGCATAGCATCCTGTAAAATGCTTTGTTTGGTGTGGATTATGGGTCGGTGGCATCATTGGACCGTATATTGGATAAAGACGACGAAGGTAGGCGAGCGCTACCGTGCGATGATAACAATTTTTTTTTTTTGCCCAAAATGGAAGAGCTGGACTTAGCTGATATGTGCCTTCAACAAGACATACGAAACGATGGCTCAATTGAGAGGCGAGTTTTGTGAATAGTTTATTTCACGTTTTTGGCCGATCGCGCGATTTAATGCCTTTAGACTATTTTTTGTGGAGCTATATTAAGGCTCATATCTTTAAGGACAAGCCCGCAACTGTTGACTTATTAAAAGCCAATGTCGAAATTTTTATTCGTGAGATACCGGGCGATATGTTGGAGAGAGAAAATGTCAAAATTGGACCCAGCGTATGAAATATTTGAGGGGTAGCCGCGGTCAACATTTACGTGAAATTTTCTTTAAACATTCAAATATTTCATACATTTCTCTAAATTTTATGTTTTTTTTTTATTGTAAATCCGATACGTAAGCTTGTAAAAAAAATCACCCATTACACACACACACACACATATATATATATATATATATATATATATATATATATATATATATATATATATATATATATATATATATATTGTGTTATTCCCTATTATTGTTATTGCTTTTGTACATGGTAGATGTTGCTGTTCCTTCCGATATCGGTCTAGTAAAATAATTGTGTGGTTTTGTTTTATTTCCTTTTTACAGGATATTACATTGACAATTGATGTGTAATAATTAACATTGATTAATATATTGTTGATAGGGAGAGTAAAGCAAAAATAGAAAAGATGCAAAAGGATGTAATAATTTGACAATGAAGGTTAAATTTTGTGATTTGAAAATTTATTAAATTTTTATTTTCTTTCAAAAACTGATTCTAAGTATACTGTATAAAAAAATTAAATTTAAATAGATAAATTAGAGCTTTTGCAAAATGCATTATTTGTTGTGACTTTAGCTCTTCATATGCCGGCAATTCATTGGTCGCTAAACCAAATCGTCAGTGAAGTTTAAGCAGTTTGAAAACATTCAACCTCGGATGTTTATGCCATACAAATCTCGTCCTCAAGATTCTCTTCGTTACATACATCAATATATTACAATATATTGTCAATATAAAAACCTTAGTTATATTATATTATTATATTTGTATTAGATTTCAATATACGACTGAAACAGCTAAGAAAGTTTGTAATAAAAAAACGAAACGTTGGGTATATTATAATAAAAATTATTGTAAAAAGACTTTATTATCGATATTTCATTGGTGCTAACCTCGTATGTTTATAGAAAAACTCACATATACAATATGAGAATTCTATTGTATATAAAAATCACAAAATATATAATAATACTACCATTAGAATGTCTTACACAAGATACAAATTATAGTCGATATGAATCTTATTTGCTTTTCCTCCAGTTTGTATGAATTAGATGTCCTTTTAGAGCCAATGATTCGTATCGAATATAAACTGTTTGTTGTGAAATTTGTCGTAACTAATTCTTAGCATATTATTTATTTATTTATTTGTTATCTAGCACAACAAGATGAAGACATCTTATAAATGACAGTGCTAGTGATAAAATAATATATTTAAAAATTTTCATATATGACTGAATTCTCATTATGTACTCATATATATTGGGTTTTGCATAAAAATACGAGGATGAATGCTTACAGCCCGGTTGAATTTCATCGACAATATGCTTAACAAAAATAAAATATCGATATATGAACGGCTAAGTCTACAACAAATTAAAAAAAATTTAACTCTAATTATGCAAATGATTTAAGGAGAATATCCCAAATAATAAATTTCAGTAATGAAAAATTATTGTATTTTATTTACATTTGAAAAAAAAATAGCAGACTTTTCCCAGCAAAAAAAAATCAACACTTGGAAGCAGTAAAAGCTGATTTATAATTAGACTGCAAAAGCTTCTTATATGCATTTTTGATATGTAATTCTCGCATGACTCAATCAAACATAGACTTTTTTCAGATTGTAGGATTCATATAAAGTATAACAAATGCACGATTGAGCACGAATAATATTAAAATTAGTTGATTACATTTCATTAATTGATTACATTACATTAATAATTCAAGAAGTGTGAAATAAACGCTTTGCTAATGCAACAGCAATTGCTCCTCCTCGCTGCAACATCTCGAACCACAATCACGCCTTATTTGTACGCACCAAGAAGTGATTCTTTGACCTTGTCTTCCCTTAAGAAAATGCTTCCATGCAGATCAGTAATTTTTGCTGTGTTAATAACCCTTAGAAAGCCTCTATTCAAATAATCAAAAATCATTGTATATTTATTGATCATCATGCTAAACTTTAACTTATAAAAATATTATATTATCAGTTTACTCTTAACGATCCTGTGTACATTTAAGTTAAGATATGTACGTCTTGTGACGTGACTTTACTTGCTACCACTGCCAGTGGTTATAAATTATATTTCTTTTATTTTTAATTGAAATAAAGTTTTTTTAGAGATAGAAGCAAAATATAGTTCTTAGTATCTTTACTTACTTTGATAATATTTTCTAAAGTCAGTCTTATTAGTCTGCATATTAGGAAATTTAAAGTGATCACTGATATTAAAACATATCAAACATAAATCAAATAAAGTAAAATGAGTAAGTCTGAAACAAAAATTTTTAAAAAATAGTTATAAATAATTACTAGAACTAAGCAAATTGTCTAAAAAACTATTATTACGAATGATTACAACTACCCATAGGAGTAATTTAAAGTTTAAAATCGAATTGAGTACTTAAGGCAACTTTTGTTAAGTGGAATCTTTAATTCTTGTAATTGTCATTTAATAACTTATTAGTAAAATGTTTATTCAATAAATCATTTGAAATTGTAAAATCAGGCTTAAGAAATAAAAGAAATATATTCGAAATAATATTGTTATTAATCAGAACATAGTAATGAAGTTATTTGTAAACTATTATTGATTGAATAGAACTTAATTATGGTTGAAAGCAATCTTGAAAAATATTCTCAACATATTTGAAACTGTAAATAAGTAGAACATAATAATGATTTAAAGAAAATAGCAACATTTAATACAAAAGGAAAATTATGCATTAAAATAAATTTAAGAGCAATTGACAGAATATATAGAATAATGTGTTTGCAATTTCGAGATCACTTTGAAGTTAATTTACGAGTATATATATATACATACATATATATATATATATATATATATATATATATATATATATATATATATATATATATGTATATATATATATATATATATATATATATATATATATATATATATATATATATATATATATACATCACTACGAATGATGCATGGAGAATCTTGTATAATTCTACAAACGTATGCGCCCACTGTTACCAAGATTTTCAACAAATTTAACTCAAGTTAACGACAGAAATTTAACTACATGTACAAAATTAGAAGCTTAAGAAGCTTTTTCATACTTTATTCATATCTTTGACGCTTTTAGCCATAATTTAAAAATCCTTAAAGATTATAATTAATCATCATATTGTTCTTCATTGGCTTTACAAATCTCAGACAAACCGTTTTTGTGTACTCACCTCTTAGGAAGAGAACTTTATTTAGTTTTTTATGCAAATTAAAGGCTTTGAACTTGTTTTTTATAATTTTTTTTTAGCTTTCTAAAACTATTTATACTTTTGTGTTTTTGTTGATCACAAATAGAAAAATATGATTGAGTTCTGTTGGAATTCTCATATATATTTGTAGTCTTTTGCATAAGTATACGAGCTTTGAATACTTTCAATCATGATTTGGCTAAAAGGGTACTGATGATTTGGTTAGCGCCAATGAAATGCAGGCATATACCTAGCTAAGCCAACAACAAACAATAGAATATTGGAATTAATTTTTATATGTTATATCCTTGCATTTGGGTCAATGTGTTATGGGTAAAATCAAAGGAGCGCACAACAAGCCTTCACTGGCTTAGGTGTATGTCGTATGACATGGGCTGACAATACCCCTCCAATCAACCTAACCTAACCTAACCTATATCCTTGCAGAAAACCATTTTCTATATATTATAAGAAAAATTTAATCAAATATTAGTTACGAATAGAATGGCAATTATGGGTTTCTTTCATTATATATATATATATATATATATATATATATATATATATATATATATATATATATATATATATATATATATATATATATATATATATATATATATATATATATATATTTATAATTATTCAAGCTTAAAGTATATTTATTAATAAAAATTTTAATATTTATCAATTTTTCGATATTTCGATTCTTTTTAGGCATTTTCTTTAGGGATAATTTCTTCATCGTTAGGACCAGTACTCAGGGAATGACCGCTATTTATGCAATAAATTTTGCTTGAACTAGGAAAATAGGTTATGAGGAGGGAGTATAGAAGGTGTAGTAATTGTGGATAAGCGACTTGAACCTCTTCAAGCTGGACATGATAAGAAAGACATCTGTAGGGAGCTCGTTCAACATACGAGGCGTTGCCTAAAGAACGAATTATCTCTATAATGAGTAGTACAATTCACTACTATATCGACCACAAATGGATGTGATCTTAATGAAGAACAACTTGTTTGCCATTAAGAGCGGGTATCAGGAACATATGTTCTAATTTCATTAGAGCATATTTCATTGCAGTAGCGACAAAAATGCGAAATACAACCCACTTTGCGTCAAAGTTCCAGTGAGTCAATACAGTCGGTTACACTACTGCCACCGACGAGCCTCTTCGGCCTCTGCTGTACTCACACGAGGTGCTCCAAAATAGACTTTGAGTCCCATTTTCGAGATCAATAGGAATGAAGTATTAATATCTCTTTCTTCAGTTATAAAATTTTGCAAATTTTGTTTGTCATTCAAATACTAACAATTACCCCTGAAAAACAGGACATCGAAATATATAAAGATAAATAAATTTATAAATTTCTGAAAATAAAAATGCTTCAAGTTTGTATAATTATACATAATAAATTATATCAAAATATTAACAAAATATATGTATAAAGAGTTTCATTTAAATATTGACGTAAGAAAAATCATGGAAAAAATCATAGATTATAACTTCTGATACTATAGTCCTTATTCAGACCCACTAACAGAATTTATTTATTCTCATGTCTTTATTCATATAATAAATTTGGGTATTAACGGCTAGAGAAAGATAATAAATTTTTTTATATTGACTTCATTTCAATTGAACAATATTGTATAAATTTCGCAATATTCAAGTCTTTATTAAACTCATAGATTCCTGCTTGCCTAAGCTTTTATTATATTTTTCATTCAATAGAAAAATATTGTTCGATATATTATTTTATCCATGGTTTTAGCTTAATTAAGTCAACATTTCGTTTTATACAAAAGAATATTTAAATAATACTAAAAACATATAGATATAAATGTTCTCTTATTGGCAGACGAGGACATATGATAAAGGACTAAATAGAAAGAAAAAAATAAAGATAAAGATAGAAAATTCGAGTCGTGAGTGCCACTAAGCCGTATTAGTTTTGGAATTAAGTAAAAATGGACATCCTTATAAACGAAAGCAGCTTCCAAATATCGTAATACATTTAAACAAAATACCACCATCATATTAGGAATTTGCAAAAGCTTATAGAATAAATTTTATTTCGGCCATTGCTGCGTATTGTGTTTTTTTTTTTTTTACTTTAGGGATTTCATGCATTGCAAAATTCAAAATTTCTTTAAAATTTTACCCAAGCTCATCTCTCCTAAGAAATATTGATTAATTTAAAAATAATATATAATATATTAAATAAAATTAATGCATTAGCAGAAGTCACTCTTTGTAAAAATTATCCTTGTATGTAGATCTTTTAGTTATAGCAAGTGTAAGATATATACTACAGTTTCCTAGACCATAACAACAAAATACATGAATTTGAAATTTCCTGCAATGGAACAAATCTGCAAGGCTAAAAATCATAACTCACAGGATTTGCATATGTGTGCAATAGAAATCAGGGTTGGAAAGTTTTATACCATTATAATTTTTTATATTAAAAATTATCGCGCTTCTATGTCATTTGACATTCTCAAAGTAGTTTAACTTTTATATTGTAACTTTAACATACCCGTTTGTATTGCTTGATTGTGTCGGTTTGTGGCACATCGTTGATCTTAAACGGTTGAACAGATTTTGATTTAATTGCCGTAAAAGAGCTGCCTCAAAGAAAATCCGAGTTATGCGAGTACACACGATCTATATCTTGTATTACATTTCTTAATAAAATTAAAAAATACTTTCTCAAGACTGTTTGTATAAACATATGTATTAAAAACGTTAAAAGGACAAAGTATTAGTACTTCTTATGTTTTGCTATGATTCCTCGAACAAAGAAATTGTCAATACATGTTTCCTTATGGTTTTTAAGTGAAAAATGAGTTAATGGGATCAAAGTTATAATTTTTATTAAATTTTGACTTTTATTTTTGAGAATTCGGCAGTAAATTCGCTGAATAAATTTTATATCTAAAATGTAAGGACTATAGTTGAATTTATAGTAGTTAATAAGTACGGAAAGGACTCGTAAGGACATTTTCTGTCACTCAAGTTGAACTTTGAGCTTTCGCGTATTTGATAACATATAAACATAACATAAAGTTTTATGATAGATATTTTTGCGCAACATTTCAGGCTACAGCTTCGCTATTTAACGAAAGGTTTCTGCAATTCTTAAGAAATAATATTATAATAATATTATTTTTCACAAAAAAATTCTCGTAGTGTATTTCATAAAACTCCTTAACATCCCTAATACTCAAAATGCAAGCATTACAAAACTTCCTAAGCCGATTCCCTATTTCAATTCGCAAATGGGACTGGGATGGTCTAAGTTCAGCCTAAAATGCAGAGTTTGAAAATCGTGATACAAGTACATTTTCTTTATTTTCGTCCACTCTATCAGCTACATTAAGAAGAATCTTGTTTTTTTTTTTTTGAAAAAATATTTTTATAGTGTCATTAAAAAAATAAAATTTTAATAGTTGCAAACTTATTTAAATTTCTTAAATAATAAAGAAGGATTTAGGTCGTATATATATTTATAACAGATATCTTTTAGAGGTCGAACATCACCGAGGCGACCTTATGAATGTTGCAGATAAAAGTTGTAATTTTTTATATCCTTTCAAATTGGTTGAGTAGTCAGTTGCATTTAAAATTTAATTTAAATAGACCACTTCACACACTTTCTTTTTAAAATCGTTCTTAAAGAATTAAAACCAACCATTTTTTAAATTCTTTAAAACCAATAAAATAAAATTAAATATTTTGCCTTAAGAATTAAGACAAACGGGCTTCCAAAAAACTCTTTATATAGAAAGTAATGAAAAATATAGTTATTAAAATATTGCTTGTTGAAATATATGAACAAATCACAATCTTGCAATTTTCTACCTTTAAAAGCATCATGTGAATATTGTTAACAATCATGGAATGCAAACGTATAGTCAAATACATCAACAACAACAACAAACCAAAAAAAAAGAAAAACAATGAAAGCAACATTATTTTAGTCAAGCCAATGCAATGAACAAGAAAAATACTGGAAATGATATGAAAAAGGATTTAAAAAGCAAAGAATTTCAACAATTTTACAATAAACGCGTGTAAACATTGTAATGGCGCCACTTTGAAATAAAGTAAAATAACAAGTAAAAATTGCAAAGTAAAGGAGAATATAACAATGCACTCAAATGTAATTGTAAATGTATACACATTCCCACGCATACTTGCAAACATATCCAATGTTCTTAATACAGGTCACCCCCAACTTTGGAGTTTTCATGGAAGCCTGAGAACATCCATAAAAATTAAGTCCTGAAATGCTGAATCTGTTCTTGAGACAAACGTCCTGAACTCAATTTAAGAAAAAGTTTGGTACTTAGAGTATAACGCTATAACTTGTTCAAGGATAACTAATGATATTATTTTGATTGTTCGCATTATCAATTTTTTTCTCTTGGGTTCATATGGCTTCCACAAGGCATTTATCCAGTATATTGTTATTTGCAGTGGATCAATTTCGTTCCTCGGTTGTTGACCTGCTGCAGCAGGTCGTAGGGTAATGGGGCTGCCATCTGTCGTTGCCTAGAAACAACGCCCTCTGTGTATTTGGTGTAGTAGCGAAGAATCTTGCTAATCTTTATTTCTACCTTTTTTTCCCAGGGGGTGGTGGCTGCCTGGCCATTGTCATGAAGTTATCCTCTTTTCCAGTCGTAAGGGAGATCAGGCGTCTTCTTTGATGAATCTTTTGGAGTGGCTTCTTACTTAATTTGAAAACTTAAAAAACCAAATTGAATACTTGTTTGTTCTTTTGTCAGGGAACGAATCTTGACGTACTTGGTTTTGTTGGCAAGCACTTTAACCACTACGCCACGCATTATAAATGAGGGGCCATAATGATAGTCGCTCACAAAATTCGTTTTGTTTTAAAAATAGTTCTAATCTAGAAACATTTTTATTTACTTATTTTGTCATTGTAATCAAAACTTTGAAAAGTTTTAAGTTTAACCAGCTGACTAGTAAAATGTAGATACAATGTGGTACAAAATATTAAGAAGTGGCACTTCCGACTTCTCATGTTGCAGCAACAAAAAAATATATAAGGCTGCAGGGAACTAAACATTCACACATATAAAGTGTTGTTGCAAAATCCGTTTCCTAAATTTTTCTAGGATGCCAACGAAAATAACTTTGATTTTCTTATTTGATTTTTCACAAGACTCACATGATTTTTTACTTCTGGATCAAGCAACTGATCGATTTTAATTCAAGTTAAATGAACTAAAAGCAACCTCAGCGTGTTTCAAGTTTAACACAGACTTTTACACTTACAATATGGTTTTTATTGTCTATAATGAATATAAAGTAAACTTTTAATTAAAATTAACTTAAGAACTCTTAAGGTACACATACATTGCTCATGATTATTATTATAGGCCAAGAGTAATACAAAGATCTATATTATCCGTTGAGTTTGCAGTAGTTAAAAAATATTCATTCACATTAAAAAGGACTACGGCGGCAACTAATCTATAATGTAATACTAAAAGCAGTACCGCGTAAATCGAGGATGAACTGTGTGTACATTTGACAGCAGTTGTTGCTGCTTTAAAGTTTTTTTAGTCGTTTTATATGAACAAACATGGGATTATTTTTAACAAGATATTGTATGTGCTGTCTGTCGTTTGTTCTTTTGAGTTGATGCTTCGAAGTGTACGCATTAGGAGAGATCAAATGAAGTCGGAACTTGCATGCCTCCAAATTTGAATTAAGATCCAAGTTCATATGAAAATCAATGCAAAATTAATTAATATATAATTTTCTCATTAAATTTCAGTTTATTCTATGCATATCGTGCATGATTGAACGAGCCATTATCAAAAATAATGGCAGAATTTATTTTCTCAAAACTTTCCCATGTCCGGCATTAACATTAGAGTCTTAAAATGTTTTACAATAGTGTCTTTAAATTCAACAACAATTCTTAGATATGAAGAACTAGCACTTTTCCATACATTTAAGTACTCCTTAATGAACAAATGCGTGAGTATATTTCAGAGTATAAAGGGTTCTCCAATTGTGTGGTACGAAATTTAAAAGAAAATATATGCAGTGTTCTTGAAACATATATGGAACTATTTATTGGCAATAACATATATACTTTATGGATCTCCATAGTGGCAGCAAGCCGGAAGGCTAATTTTTAAATGACTGCCACTTAAATATAACTGAATTGGAGCGAGCATGAGGGTTATTCTCTTCTTGGGAATTAGAATCAACTGAGGCAATTAGTGGCGATCTCTGACTTCAAAAAGAATCTCACAATAAAATTATTAAGGAGGCAAATAAAATGATCATGCAAACCTTTATTTGTATACACCATAGATATCACTAAGCCCTTAAAACATACGTGACTAATATCCACATGTCACTCACTTCCATATCGTTGAGTCGGATGCAAGATAAATTAATTATTGTTGCTGCAGTGATGGTCGCACAAACCACGTGTTCCAAATAAAGCTGTATTATGTAAAGGCATTTTTGTCATTTTTCAATACCCCGAAAAATGTACTCCGAAGCAATGCGTTTAAGGTTTGCACTTCTTCTCTGATACAATCTTTTCATTTGGAGAAACTTTTCGATCGTGTGAATTGCCATAGCATTTATCATCAGCAGCACATTAGCAAGAGGATAAGACTGAACAGATGT
Source organism: Germaria angustata (assembly GCA_963681545.1). Lineage (NCBI taxonomy): Eukaryota > Metazoa > Arthropoda > Insecta > Diptera > Tachinidae > Germaria > Germaria angustata. Next base: position 39,852,360 of record OY813001.1, read on the forward strand.
TGCCAAGACAACACGGGCAGCTAACATTATTACGTTCCTATTGAAAAACTCTGTGTAAGTTTGCTTGTGTAGGGAGCACTTGTACATTTTAAAATAAGAAAAATTTTAACATTATAAGGAGCCTTAATTTAATACGATTACACTATTACGAACAAATGCTTTTATGTGCAGGTGGGTCAATAAGTGAAGTACAAGTATATGAATGTACTAAAGGGTGATTTTTTAGCAACTTTATTTTTGGCAACACTTTTTGGTATCTCAACTCAGTTTTCGTGTAACATGTTCAGTTTGGTCTATAATTTAATCAACTTTCAAAAGAATAACGCTTGAAGATTATTGAATCATGTATGAGCAACGAAGCTTATTTCTCGTTGAATGGATACGTGAACAAGGAAAATTGCCGTATTTGGTGTGAAGAGCAGCCAGAAGCATTGCAAAAGCTGCCAACGCAACCCGATAAATGTTTGGTGTGGATTATGGATCGATCACATCATTGCACCGTACTTTTTCAAAGACGGCGGGGGCAGGAACGTTACTATGAATGGCGAGCGCTAACGTGCGATGATTACTATTTTTTCCCCAAATAGAAGAGCTGGTCTTGGTTGACATGTGGTTTTAACAAGACCGTGCCACATGCTCCACAGTACGCGAAACAGTGGCCGGATTAAGAGGCGAGTTCGGTGAACAGTTTATTTTACATTTGGGGCCGGTCAATTGGCCGCCTAGATCGTCAGATTTAACGTCTTTAGACTATTTTTCTGGGGCTATATTAAGGCTAATGTCTACAGGGACAAAGCCGCAACGGTTGATCCATTGGAAGCCAATATTGAAGAATTTTGTCGTCAGATACCGGCCGATATGTTGGAGAGAGTAAGCCTAAGTTGGATCCAGCGTATGAACAATTTTGACGCATAGCAGCGGTCAACATTTACCTGAAATTATCCTCAAAACATTGAAATATTCAAATTGTTCTACCGACTTAAATAAAGATTTCATACATTTCTCTAAGTTTTGTTTTTTTTATCAAATCGAAAACTCTTAAAAAATCAACCTTTGTATATACATACACAGATATATTTTTATGTTTTTCTCAAACTTGACGGATTGGTAGAAATATTTTATATTTTTATCAATATGTGTTGCAGCTTAAATTTTTGGAAGCAATAATACTACTTATCCTTGAGAATCACTTCCATTCTTATATTCACTGGCCATTTGAAAAGTGTTAAAATAAAGAGACCGCGTTCATGGTGTAGTAACAATCGGAAACCCTACTGTTCCATTCTGCTTGTGAAGTATTTCGGTCTCACTACTTTTTCCTTAATTAAAAATTTTTAAGCTAAGTTCTCAAATTCAAGACTAAAACTAAAACCAGATTAACAAAGATTTTTACATTAACTAATACTACTCCAAAATTGTCCTTATTCTTGCTGTTTGTGTTTTTTTTTTCGAAAATTCCTTTATAAATTTTAAAAGCCTGCACACATTAAATTATAAAAATGCAATAGCGTTAAAAAGACTCCTGCCTTATAGAGAAAGTGAGTTCTATAAAGGAGCCACAAACGATTTCAAACAACGCGCAATTAAATAAATACAACATATATATTTTTTACAAGGCATGTATTAGCCAATAGGACTGTCACTATTCCATTGCACTAATATTTATTATATGGATGCAGCTTAAACGGATATATTCCCAACAATTCAAACCATTGTACATAATGCCTACACATTCACTCATGCTGTTAAAGTAATAGTAAGAAAAACACACGCTCACCGACTCCAAATTGAAAGAGGTCTTGACGACCTTTTTTTCTGCATCAACTTGATATAAAAATCACTTTGTAACATTCATTCCTTAATGATTGATCATATAAAGTGTCAAACTATATCTCCCCTTAGCAACTTGGCCATTACACATTCACATGCCCGTAACACTTCTAATAGAAATAAATTCCCTCTTACTTTCCTCTATTTTTAATGTAAAAACTACTTCCCTTTTATGATTTTGCTGTTAATCCTACACTCATTTATCACTCAACTTTCAACGGCAAAAAAAAATTGAAAATCAAATGAAAAAAAGCTTAAAGTAACTTTTACTTCTTCATCTACTTCCTCGTATGAAATAATGGGAAGGGACCGAGGATGGAATGGTTTGTTTAGTAATGAAATTGTGTCAATATGATGTGACAACATTTACTGTTATGAACATAAGTGTCAACAAGAATAAAACAACAACAATGACACGAGTTGGGCAGTTGCATGCACAAACTTAATCGTACAAACAAAAAATAGAAAAGAACAAACTCTATACGACAACTGCCGTACATTGCAAAACTATAAAATGTTGTTACAACAACTGGCACACATATACGGTGACAATAAACTAATGACGTCTATTAAGGACACCATCAACGTGTCTTAACTCTCGCTAACATTCATGCACAATCACTTCTGTATATAATCCTACGCGAAGTATATTTATAGCAGGGAGGGTTAGAAACAGCAGGAAATGGAACCCCAAAGTGACATGTGGCAAACTTTTCATAGATTTATTCAATAAGACTTTTTACTTTTTGTAGGGTATAAATTTGACAAGCTGAATGTATGACAGCAGATAACCATTTTAATTACACAGTATTGTAAGCAATTATGCGTATTCATATTTAATATAATTCTCGTTTAATTTAATATAAAATTTCTTATAAATATTTTATAATTTATATTCTTTTAATATTATTTACATGCTTCGGTTTTATAACATATTTGTAAAGAGTTGAAGAATATAAAGGGTAATCATTTAAACATTTAAAATTGCCATTTGTGCAATTAGACAAATTTACGAGAGCTGTTTCATTATACCTCTTCTCAGAACGAAAAGCAACTTTTAGCAGCTGATGTCAACTTCGCAGAAATGTCAAAACAAGCAAAAAATGTAATAAAACTATTACAAAACATATTCAAAAAAGCCTATAAAAAGTTTTAAATATTTGATTAAAAAAATATTTGGAGTTAAAACTGAAAAATATAATTTAAAATTTCTGTTGGTATTGTAATCATTAATTTTTATATCACTAATTTTGTTTAAACAAAAGTATAAAAAACCATATAACTTACCAAATGCACAACTACGCTACGCAAGTTTATGAAACTAAACTATCTCGCATGTTTACAAGGGTCGTGCAATTGGAAACTTGCACAGCTTGCAAGGTTTAAGAGGTATTTAAGTGTTTTCATGACCAACTTTTTATGCCTTTTTTTCTACTTTATGATGATTTTTAGTTTATGAAACATTTATAAATCCACTATTTGAAGGGAACACTTAAGGAAAATATCTTTTTGAAAAATATTATATATAATTGTCTCTAATGAACTTATTTCCTACACAAGCTGGTGCAAAACCGTTAAAATATATATATTTTTTTAAAGATAAGTAACACTGAAGCAATTGATGCCTGCTACTTGAAGTGTTACTTCTTAAAAAAAGGGGTAATGTGGAAAGGACAGTTGGTGAAATGAGAAAGCTTAATTATTACGCAACTTTGCTATTGCGCGTTTTATTAATTTTTATAGTAAAGTTGCTGCCCCTCTGGTGTTGGTTAGATGACGCATTTAGTAGTATATGTGTAGTATGTGCCATTTTATTAATTGTTTTACTTTGCCTACGATTCTGCTAACATTACCAATGAAGGAGGGCACTGTGATGTATGTACATTCAAGCAGTACCAATCGATGCTGGTACTGTTTATTGCTTTCATCACTTTAAATAATCACTGTGCTAACTACTTCAATCAACAGTAAATTCTATATCGCATTTGAACAACAGAGAAGTTAGGTGTTGGTCTATCCGATTTAGCTTCCACCAATTATATACTTGCAACATGATAGAGCAAGAAAAAATATCATGGGGGATTGTTAACCATATTAAATAATTTGTTTTGCGAAACCTGAAGTTCTATATAAAACATTTCCGAAAATTGATTTCATAATATTGTTTTTATAAAGATTAGTCTCGCATTAATATTTATAAAGGCATATAATAGATACTACATTTTCATAATATTTGTGAATGATATCAAGGTATTGAGTGCCAAAATAACTTTTGCATCTAAGGAACCTATCAAAATAAATAAGGAATCGTTACAAAAGAAAATAAATCAATCAGTTAATGGTCAGCATCGCTCGATCAGGGAATATATACATTTGATATTATTTCAACCATTTGTATTAGGAGTTTCACTGTTCCTCTTCTTCCCATGACAAATACATAATTTCATTGTTCGCGTTAACCTTGTGGCCATCTGTCTTCTGGTCAAATAACATGATGACAATTTCGGCATTAAGACATTTATATAAGCAGTGCGTATGAACTACATCTCCACATAGACGCAAATTTAAGTGATGACATACAATTTACTTGCAATGATAAATGTTTCTTATGTTTGTTAATTATATTGTCATTAAGATATCACCACATCATAACATCAAACAAAATTAAATGACAAACAAAAATTAACTTAACAATGATTGGACAAGTTAATATTGTATCGCCTTATGAGCCAAAGACATTCTTTCACATTTGTTTTTTTTTTCAAAGAATTTCCAATATGTTTTCATATGAAAATATTTCTAGAATATTTTCAAAAACAAATATTCATATTCTGTTGACAATATGACCAAAAATGCTAAGGAGAAATAGATAAATAACACAACATGGAATTAATAGGAAAAAAGTCTTATTTAAAAGGAAATGCAAGTTTTAAACACAAAATTCAATTGTGGTTCGCCAGCCATAAACTATTGTATAAATATACATCCGGCCACACACACATGTCTATATAAAAGAAAATATGGACACATATATGTACATGCTTAATACACACCTACATGCATAATCAGACATAAATGTTGAAATATGTATTTATTCTTAAAGAAGTAAGTAAAATTCTTGATGCCTTCGAAGAGAATTTTTTTGGTCAAAAAATTTCTAAAGCAAGAGTGTGAGTGAGTATCACATCACAACAATGTCAAATGTTTTCATTTTTGTTTTATACCCTCCTCTTCCAACCAAAAAAATGAAAAAGAAAGTCAGCTAGGTCTTGCATATTCTGACGTAGGCACAAAAAGTCAGGCGGACATGTGTCACACATAAAGTAGTAAAGGACACTGCCAAAGGACAGAATATGAAAAACTCTAACCTTTTATCAACAAATACGCATCTAAAGAAAACATGAATACTTTGGTTTAAACATGCAGTTTTCACATTTATCAATGTGTGCTTTTCTACATACACAGACATACACGCACACCCATGTGGCATAATATAAAATCATGTAACAGCATCTGCTGTCAATTGCTGGCTACAATTATGTCCTGTTTTCTACCATATTTATGGAGTAGTGGTTGTAGTTGCTGCAGAAATATTTGAATGTAGTTGAGCATGCACTTATAACCCTGATGATCATATCTTCAAGACATGTTGCACTGCAGGTGGAAGCCATACTATGTTGTGCAAATCGTTTTTTAAGTTTTTTTTTTCAGAAATTACCGTGAAATTTTACAAGATTTGAAAAGAGCCGCGCGCCGCGGCGTTGTTGAGCTCATAACAATGACATATTCGTTGACTACGTGTTGGAGAACTGTATTGGCAACAGATCTGTAAACGAATGATTATTTCTTAAATGACACAACGAATCGTTGAAGCAATTATTTGCAGTATTTAGAATGAATTATTTGAAGAAAAAAAAATAGTTTAGTTAGAATATTAATGAATTCATAATGAATTGAAAATGTTTGAATGAATTTATTTTGCAAAAAATATGAACTTCGTTAAAATTTTAATGAAATCTTTAAAATTTAAAATATTTGAATCATTAATTTTTCAAAATTAACACAAATAAAATATTCAATTAATTCATCACACCCAAAAATTTTTGTTAGGCGAAAAAAATTCAATACTAAAAATTTGCATATTTATGCGATTGTTCTATTTAAAAAATTATACGCGAAACAAATACATATTTATTTAAAGTTTGCTTTTCTCGAACTAATTCAAATTTTAGTTCAATTTATATATTTTAAAAATGGAATGATTCCGCAAATTGTAATTCATAAGGAATTCATACAAACTATACCTCAATTCATATTTTATGTAATATGATAAAAATAAAAAAGTTTAAATTCAATATAAATGCATTCATATTTTAATTCAATTAATTTTTGAGTGAAAAATAATACATTAAAATTAAAAAGAAAATTTAATCATTCTTTTACAGCTCTGATTAGAGAAGATGTATGTACATTGCCGCTAGCCATCGGGTACGAGATGCAATCATTTAAGAGTTATCCCTTTTATAAAATCGCCAACTAAAACTTTGTGGTGCAACATCTCCGAAGTGTAAGCTTTCCTCGCTTGTGCATCTTAAAACCCGAATATTTTTAAAAATTTATTTCCCGAGTACGAAGGGTACTAAAGACTTTTTGTTACATCCTACCATCAGTAAAACTCTTGACAAAAAGATATTTTAATCAATTTCGCTCACGGATCGCTCGGAGGCCCTTTGGCTTATAGTGACACGTAGAAGGCTACTAACATGCGCATCTCTACGAAGTGGTGAAAATTACAAATCCTGATCTTACCACGAAAGTGATATAAGTATTTCAAAGCAGGTCCTGATACTTCGGCGGAGGACCAACAATTTATCTTTTTTGTCAGAGTAGCTTCTGCAGTGTCCATCATTGAAAGTTCTGGCAAACACACGGCGTTATGGGACAAAAAATTTTTTTAATGTTTCAGAAGCACAGCTTTTTTAATCAAACCGATCTTTCTAGTGCCTAGTTGTGCATCTTAATGTTGTCAAATTAACTTCTTGAGAATCCGAAAACAAACTCCCTGTAGGCAATGATAATTTCATTATTTTGTGCACAATCACAATCAAATAACTTTTTTAAGTATTGAACATGATGTGCTATGAAATACTATCCGGAAGCACCATAGCCCCTAACGAAAAACGTCATTGGAAACAATCTCAGTGACAAATTTCGTGCATGATAAATTTGACAATATCTTATGGGATTGGTTTAAATCAATATCGTTGATTTGGTCAACTGGGAAATATTGCACAAATCTTTATTTTACAAGTATACTCGTAGTAGAAGTCCGAATGTCTAGATGGCTTTCGTGTGTGTTGGCAAAAAAAAAACTAAAAGGCAAAGAGAGCCGCCTATAACCACCCACAAGCTGCAGATGGCAATAAAAATATTGTCATGAATGTTTGAACATTTTGAAAATAAATTTAACTTGTTTCAAGCTGAGTTGTACAAACGGCGGACTAGCAATAGATTGGGGGGGCCTACTTTTGCAAGCGAACAACTCTTCAGGTGTACAGCATATCAGGTACAGCATATCAAAAAATGGGCCACCGACTCTTTTCAAGTGTTATAGTAATAGATCAACTAATTTGACTTTCTAATATTGTACGTTCAAGGAAGTTGTAATACTGCGGCATTCTGATATAAAGAATGATTTGGAAATACATTTTATAGTCAAAGAAAGTAATGTGGACGTTCCTGCATTTAATAACCTAAAATATAAAATAAGTATCATATAAGTATGTGGTAGGCTGGCAGACTAAAGTATTTGAAAATGTTGTTAATGGGCCTTTATTTAAATGGACATTTACTTTATTATACCATTTGTACATGCACCATCTCATTTTCTCCTAAATTGAATTTCCTTAATTTGCTCCTTGACTGTCAAGCAACTCTAAAGGCTTATACTGCACAATAATGAATATTAACACACATGACAAAATTTCTAAAAATTTTTATTCTCTAGCTAAATGTTAGATTAGTTTATTGATATTACAATATTTATTTCATATTACACAGGACAACGCTGAAAATTGTTCAAGACTTTTACCCATATTTCTTGGTTGAAGTAAGAAAATCCCTTTTATTGGAAAGGACTCATATTGGAGTGTGTTTCAGGAGATCTCATTTGTATTAGAAAAATTATCACAACTGTATATATATATAAGTTCCCGTCGTTCCTATCAGTAGCTTAGGGCATCAAGACAGGGGGTATAATGATAAGGCAAAACCTCTGATTGATTCTACTTGGTAAATCCACGATGATCCTTATCAATTACATTTCAAGTCGACTCACAAACCTCCACGTGGTGGTACCTGGGCGATGTTCTTGACACCCGTCTAACAAAGACGAATTGTGAGAGGTGTAGCGTCTGTGCTCCTAGTTGCTGCAGCTGGCAGCGGACGTTTGTTCTTATATTAATGTAATATAATGTAATGGGGGTTTGGCCCAGGATGGCCTTTTGCACTGCGACCATTGTTGATCTATTGTGCTCCCCCTGTCCCTAACAGTCCAATACGTTCAAAAATAGGATCAGCTTCTTCAATGGGAGCATTAGCAGATCCTCTTCACTCAGCGTATATGCATGTGGAGTCCTGTGTCTTCTGTGGCACAATGCCCCACAATTTGCTATCAAGTGTTCCATCGACTCCTCATCCTCAGCGCAAAATCTGCAGATGTCCGTGTCAGATAAGCCCATTCTATATAGGTGGGCTTTGTTCTTATAATAAGTGGTTTGCTATATAAATTTGTTTTGTACTCAGACAGTCTGTTGGCTTAGACGGCAGACAATAGGATGCATTAGGCTAATCATATTCTTATCTGAAAATCAGCAATTAACAACACCTCAAATAATATTAAAACAAACTATTTGTTATTAAAAAAAAATTTGGCATCCATTAAAAGAGTTTCGAAATAATAATAAAAGCCATACGCATTTCAACTAATTATGTACATTTTAGAATAATACCAATAACTAATAACTATATTAATGATGCAATATTTTCACGTGATATGTCACGATACTGCGCAAAGATATCATTAATACAAATCACAGAAAAATTCCCTGAATTGTTCGTGAAACGTCTCTTCTTTGTAACCATTGTACTGGTGGCATTAGAAATGTAAATTATTTTTAAATGCACTCTATCTCTAAAACTAGTAGCACTGGAGAAAAACGAATACCATTATCGGTATCAGCAAGCGAAAATACATAAAGATCAGTCATTATGAACTTAACACAAATATACCTAATTTTCAACATCCTTGCAAGAACAGTAAAATATCCTGATACACAAAGATGAAAGATTTTTTGTGTTAAGTAGTTATAAATAACATATTTTATCCTTCTAAAGACCGTTAGTGAAATATCAAACAAAACATATCAGAAGCTGAACTAAAATTTGCAGGCGTTATAGGTCACTATATCCCTAAAGCCAGACTTACTGGAGAAAAACAAATGACGCCATCGTAATCAAAAGATGTAAGTGCATAAGGATCAGCTATTTTTAGTTCAGACAATTTAAAAAGGCTGTATTTTGTTTCCCCGTGTTAAATTTACACATGAATATATGAAACATTTTTATGATAAAATCAATAGAGAGCAAAACCAAGTGTCATAGAATTTAATATTAAGGTTTGGATGTTGCAAAGTTTTTCAATTATGCTGGTCATTTGACAATTGTTAGACACATAGAAAATATGAAAATAGTAATATCTCATTGAGTGCATATGTATTGTATACAAATAAATAAATACTAAAACACAAGGTACGTATTTGATGTATAAAATTTATTTATTTTTTAAGCTAGAGACAGGCAAATATACTTACTTTTACATAAAAAAAATATTTCATTTAAATATTTTATGATCATAAATATACGAAAATGTAATTAAATTAAAAATAGCTAACTTAGCTTACTTTAAATGACAAAAATGTTAAATAAACCAATTTAGGCTAAATCGTAATAAGACCACTTCACAGTAAAAAAAGAACTTCTAAGGAAGTAGTGAAAATTCGAATCCTTCGATTAATTTTAAAATATGTTTGTAATTGCAAGATGCCCTCTTATTGGATTCTGTTCTGAAGTCATATTTGAGATGTTATGAAAAAGTAATGAAATACTTTAAATGCTATTCGTTCCACAGTACATTTTACACTACACTGTAAAAGAAAATCATCTTTAATACACAATTACCTTTGTATCGTATAATTACATTTTTATTGCTAGTTTTGTTGTATGGTCTGGAACTTGAACTTGGAAATATTATTTCATCATGGCATCATTTCATGTTCTTAAATTTGGATAAAGATTCACAAATTTTTGATATAGATCCAATAAACATTCTAAAGCGAAGTAATAAGAATATAGTAGAGAAAGAAGTTTTTTAATAATGATCCCACAAATAGTTCAGAGAGATGATATAGTAGAGAAACTTCTTAAATCAGCATCCAGATTATATGAGCCATCAAAGATTCATAAAAAACAATTCCCATTAAGATCTATTTCATTATGTATTAACTGAACATCATATGAACTATGTATATAGTCGTATGTTACATATATTCTTAAGCAAATCACTGATCATTCAAAATACAATATAAATAACCCTTTAGAATTTAGCAATAAAATAAAAGATCTAATACTAAGCAATCATGAGAAAATCGCAAGATATGATATCACTTTTTCCAAGTGAACCTTTAGACAAAACTCTAAGGCTGAAAGTCCACACTATCCATTTTATGCAATGTTGCGTTTTATGCACGTGTCACAAAATTAAAATCAGAGTAATGGTCTGTGACAGGTTTCAGAAATAAAATGTATAGAACCTATAGACCCATTGCATGCATAAACTAGATCTTCTTTCTACTTTTATATGCGTCTCATGCATAATAAAAAAACGTCAGCTGTTTTTGATAGACCAGGCTGACAAATTGGAGGATTTTAATCTTCTCTTTTTACAAACTTTTGTCAATAATAAATTATTGTATTAAAAATATATTGTAACATATTTTTAACATAGTTCTTTCATTCACAAAACTTACATTCTAGTTATCGATTACTTTTATGTACCCTATGAAATTATTACTTGTTAAGCAGGTGCAACGAAGGATAATCTTATTAAAGCTGCAAGAAACTACTCACCTTCCGTTCAGTGGTCATTTGGACATTCTAGTAAGCATTTAAACCACAAAATATTAACGTATATAAAGTCAATGAGTTCCATAAATTCTTTCAATTTCACAATTTCATTTTTAATTTTTGCCAAAATTGTTTTTATTTTTTATATAAATATATTTACATTACAGCTGATCAAAAAAAACCAATTTAATTTAGAAATGCATAGAATGCCCAAAACACATATGAAGCGAGTGGACGGTATGCACTTTCAGCTTAAGTAAAAGCAAATAAATAGGAATATGGACATGCGCTTTTTTTACGTCTTCTTAAATTATGCATAAAAAACAACAAAAAGACATTTGTACAGAAAGAAGTACCAGCCACGGGATCTCTAACTTCCCCTATTGTAGCTGATATAACTATGAAGAGCTACTGGAATTAGATGATAGATGAGAAAAATTTTAAGAATCAACTGGTCTGTATAGATTCCTTATAGCGGGAATAGAACATAAGATTATTGTTATCCTACATATATGTACGTAGGAACTACAGCTACCAATAATAAACTTAAGACAAAGCCAGTAGCACCACAAATGTAATCAAAAGTACAGAAGATAGCAGTATCTTCCCATTGTGCGACCTATAAGCATTTCATTATAATGTATTCTTCCGTAGTTGTGGTAAGGCAGATGGGTAAAAGACGGTTTTTCATCTTTCATTCGAGTGACCGGCATAGTATTCTTCGAGACATAGTATTCTGGTCAGGTACTTACTCCATGAGCTGTCTAAGTTATCAGAGATCGCCCTAGGTGACCATATCAGATTTCCTGATGCTACAGGCAGGATCTAGTATCAATTTCGGCACTTGGCCTGAAGTCCTGACATGGACTGGTTGATTTGGACTAGTAGAGATTTTTGTCAAAACGGGATCTTTCGAATGCTCTTCTGTAGAGGGAGCAGCCATGTATACAAATCATCACACCAAATGAGAACACATTGATTTTGAAGGGGGAATGTAATAGAAAAAGTAGAAGATAGATGACTAAACTCTAAGACGGACACTGACATCGTGGCGCAGATTTATATATGTATACACTTAGTTAATAAGAGGTAAAATACATGATAATTATATATTAATGTTAATATTACTTTTTCTTTGTATGTGTATGTGAATGTTTATGTACGAGTGTGTAAGTATATGTAAAGACTTTAGTCTTTCAAATTTTTGTGACAAAATTGTATTTTGATACTTTTGTATGACTAATCATGTGTATGACAAAGAAAATCCAAATTTTTGAAATATTGTATTTCCAATATTTTCCTGATGATGCCAGTCTATGTTGTGCCAAAGTATTTAAAAGAATTAAATTTATATAAACAATTAAAATATCTGATGCTTTCTTTGGTAAGTTAAAAAGGATCATACATATATATTAATTAGTGGTTCCAGAGGTGTCAAGGCAGATAAAGAAGCCATGTTAAGTGCCGTGAAGTAAAGCAATCAAGTGAATGACAAACATTAGCGTGAAAACTAATGTTGACCGAAAAGGCCAGCGCAAACGAGATTAAGCAATTCTTTTAGTTGCTATCACTGATATCTCATACAAGAGCGTACAGCATATCAGGTACAGCATATCAAAAAATGGGCCACCGACTCTTTTCAAGTGTTATAGTAATAGATCAACTAATTTGACTTTCTAATATTGTACGTTCAAGGAAGTTGTAATACTGCGGCATTCTGATATAAAGAATGATTTGGAAATACATTTTATAGTCAAAGAAAGTAATGTGGACGTTCCTGCATTTAATAACCTAAAATATAAAATAAGTATCATATAAGTATGTGGTAGGCTGGCAGACTAAAGTATTTGAAAATGTTGTTAATGGGCCTTTATTTAAATGGACATTTACTTTATTATACCATTTGTACATGCACCATCTCATTTTCTCCTAAATTGAATTTCCTTAATTTGCTCCTTGACTGTCAAGCAACTCTAAAGGCTTATACTGCACAATAATGAATATTAACACACATGACAAAATTTCTAAAAATTTTTATTCTCTAGCTAAATGTTAGATTAGTTTATTGATATTACAATATTTATTTCATATTACACAGGACAACGCTGAAAATTGTTCAAGACTTTTACCCATATTTCTTGGTTGAAGTAAGAAAATCCCTTTTATTGGAAAGGACTCATATTGGAGTGTGTTTCAGGAGATCTCATTTGTATTAGAAAAATTATCACAACTGTATATATATATAAGTTCCCGTCGTTCCTATCAGTAGCTTAGGGCATCAAGACAGGGGGTATAATGATAAGGCAAAACCTCTGATTGATTCTACTTGGTAAATCCACGATGATCCTTATCAATTACATTTCAAGTCGACTCACAAACCTCCACGTGGTGGTACCTGGGCGATGTTCTTGACACCCGTCTAACAAAGACGAATTGTGAGAGGTGTAGCGTCTGTGCTCCTAGTTGCTGCAGCTGGCAGCGGACGTTTGTTCTTATATTAATGTAATATAATGTAATGGGGGTTTGGCCCAGGATGGCCTTTTGCACTGCGACCATTGTTGATCTATTGTGCTCCCCCTGTCCCTAACAGTCCAATACGTTCAAAAATAGGATCAGCTTCTTCAATGGGAGCATTAGCAGATCCTCTTCACTCAGCGTATATGCATGTGGAGTCCTGTGTCTTCTGTGGCACAATGCCCCACAATTTGCTATCAAGTGTTCCATCGACTCCTCATCCTCAGCGCAAAATCTGCAGATGTCCGTGTCAGATAAGCCCATTCTATATAGGTGGGCTTTGTTCTTATAATAAGTGGTTTGCTATATAAATTTGTTTTGTACTCAGACAGTCTGTTGGCTTAGACGGCAGACAATAGGATGCATTAGGCTAATCATATTCTTATCTGAAAATCAGCAATTAACAACACCTCAAATAATATTAAAACAAACTATTTGTTATTAAAAAAAAATTTGGCATCCATTAAAAGAGTTTCGAAATAATAATAAAAGCCATACGCATTTCAACTAATTATGTACATTTTAGAATAATACCAATAACTAATAACTATATTAATGATGCAATATTTTCACGTGATATGTCACGATACTGCGCAAAGATATCATTAATACAAATCACAGAAAAATTCCCTGAATTGTTCGTGAAACGTCTCTTCTTTGTAACCATTGTACTGGTGGCATTAGAAATGTAAATTATTTTTAAATGCACTCTATCTCTAAAACTAGTAGCACTGGAGAAAAACGAATACCATTATCGGTATCAGCAAGCGAAAATACATAAAGATCAGTCATTATGAACTTAACACAAATATACCTAATTTTCAACATCCTTGCAAGAACAGTAAAATATCCTGATACACAAAGATGAAAGATTTTTTGTGTTAAGTAGTTATAAATAACATATTTTATCCTTCTAAAGACCGTTAGTGAAATATCAAACAAAACATATCAGAAGCTGAACTAAAATTTGCAGGCGTTATAGGTCACTATATCCCTAAAGCCAGACTTACTGGAGAAAAACAAATGACGCCATCGTAATCAAAAGATGTAAGTGCATAAGGATCAGCTATTTTTAGTTCAGACAATTTAAAAAGGCTGTATTTTGTTTCCCCGTGTTAAATTTACACATGAATATATGAAACATTTTTATGATAAAATCAATAGAGAGCAAAACCAAGTGTCATAGAATTTAATATTAAGGTTTGGATGTTGCAAAGTTTTTCAATTATGCTGGTCATTTGACAATTGTTAGACACATAGAAAATATGAAAATAGTAATATCTCATTGAGTGCATATGTATTGTATACAAATAAATAAATACTAAAACACAAGGTACGTATTTGATGTATAAAATTTATTTATTTTTTAAGCTAGAGACAGGCAAATATACTTACTTTTACATAAAAAAAATATTTCATTTAAATATTTTATGATCATAAATATACGAAAATGTAATTAAATTAAAAATAGCTAACTTAGCTTACTTTAAATGACAAAAATGTTAAATAAACCAATTTAGGCTAAATCGTAATAAGACCACTTCACAGTAAAAAAAGAACTTCTAAGGAAGTAGTGAAAATTCGAATCCTTCGATTAATTTTAAAATATGTTTGTAATTGCAAGATGCCCTCTTATTGGATTCTGTTCTGAAGTCATATTTGAGATGTTATGAAAAAGTAATGAAATACTTTAAATGCTATTCGTTCCACAGTACATTTTACACTACACTGTAAAAGAAAATCATCTTTAATACACAATTACCTTTGTATCGTATAATTACATTTTTATTGCTAGTTTTGTTGTATGGTCTGGAACTTGAACTTGGAAATATTATTTCATCATGGCATCATTTCATGTTCTTAAATTTGGATAAAGATTCACAAATTTTTGATATAGATCCAATAAACATTCTAAAGCGAAGTAATAAGAATATAGTAGAGAAAGAAGTTTTTTAATAATGATCCCACAAATAGTTCAGAGAGATGATATAGTAGAGAAACTTCTTAAATCAGCATCCAGATTATATGAGCCATCAAAGATTCATAAAAAACAATTCCCATTAAGATCTATTTCATTATGTATTAACTGAACATCATATGAACTATGTATATAGTCGTATGTTACATATATTCTTAAGCAAATCACTGATCATTCAAAATACAATATAAATAACCCTTTAGAATTTAGCAATAAAATAAAAGATCTAATACTAAGCAATCATGAGAAAATCGCAAGATATGATATCACTTTTTCCAAGTGAACCTTTAGACAAAACTCTAAGGCTGAAAGTCCACACTATCCATTTTATGCAATGTTGCGTTTTATGCACGTGTCACAAAATTAAAATCAGAGTAATGGTCTGTGACAGGTTTCAGAAATAAAATGTATAGAACCTATAGACCCATTGCATGCATAAACTAGATCTTCTTTCTACTTTTATATGCGTCTCATGCATAATAAAAAAACGTCAGCTGTTTTTGATAGACCAGGCTGACAAATTGGAGGATTTTAATCTTCTCTTTTTACAAACTTTTGTCAATAATAAATTATTGTATTAAAAATATATTGTAACATATTTTTAACATAGTTCTTTCATTCACAAAACTTACATTCTAGTTATCGATTACTTTTATGTACCCTATGAAATTATTACTTGTTAAGCAGGTGCAACGAAGGATAATCTTATTAAAGCTGCAAGAAACTACTCACCTTCCGTTCAGTGGTCATTTGGACATTCTAGTAAGCATTTAAACCACAAAATATTAACGTATATAAAGTCAATGAGTTCCATAAATTCTTTCAATTTCACAATTTCATTTTTAATTTTTGCCAAAATTGTTTTTATTTTTTATATAAATATATTTACATTACAGCTGATCAAAAAAAACCAATTTAATTTAGAAATGCATAGAATGCCCAAAACACATATGAAGCGAGTGGACGGTATGCACTTTCAGCTTAAGTAAAAGCAAATAAATAGGAATATGGACATGCGCTTTTTTTACGTCTTCTTAAATTATGCATAAAAAACAACAAAAAGACATTTGTACAGAAAGAAGTACCAGCCACGGGATCTCTAACTTCCCCTATTGTAGCTGATATAACTATGAAGAGCTACTGGAATTAGATGATAGATGAGAAAAATTTTAAGAATCAACTGGTCTGTATAGATTCCTTATAGCGGGAATAGAACATAAGATTATTGTTATCCTACATATATGTACGTAGGAACTACAGCTACCAATAATAAACTTAAGACAAAGCCAGTAGCACCACAAATGTAATCAAAAGTACAGAAGATAGCAGTATCTTCCCATTGTGCGACCTATAAGCATTTCATTATAATGTATTCTTCCGTAGTTGTGGTAAGGCAGATGGGTAAAAGACGGTTTTTCATCTTTCATTCGAGTGACCGGCATAGTATTCTTCGAGACATAGTATTCTGGTCAGGTACTTACTCCATGAGCTGTCTAAGTTATCAGAGATCGCCCTAGGTGACCATATCAGATTTCCTGATGCTACAGGCAGGATCTAGTATCAATTTCGGCACTTGGCCTGAAGTCCTGACATGGACTGGTTGATTTGGACTAGTAGAGATTTTTGTCAAAACGGGATCTTTCGAATGCTCTTCTGTAGAGGGAGCAGCCATGTATACAAATCATCACACCAAATGAGAACACATTGATTTTGAAGGGGGAATGTAATAGAAAAAGTAGAAGATAGATGACTAAACTCTAAGACGGACACTGACATCGTGGCGCAGATTTATATATGTATACACTTAGTTAATAAGAGGTAAAATACATGATAATTATATATTAATGTTAATATTACTTTTTCTTTGTATGTGTATGTGAATGTTTATGTACGAGTGTGTAAGTATATGTAAAGACTTTAGTCTTTCAAATTTTTGTGACAAAATTGTATTTTGATACTTTTGTATGACTAATCATGTGTATGACAAAGAAAATCCAAATTTTTGAAATATTGTATTTCCAATATTTTCCTGATGATGCCAGTCTATGTTGTGCCAAAGTATTTAAAAGAATTAAATTTATATAAACAATTAAAATATCTGATGCTTTCTTTGGTAAGTTAAAAAGGATCATACATATATATTAATTAGTGGTTCCAGAGGTGTCAAGGCAGATAAAGAAGCCATGTTAAGTGCCGTGAAGTAAAGCAATCAAGTGAATGACAAACATTAGCGTGAAAACTAATGTTGACCGAAAAGGCCAGCGCAAACGAGATTAAGCAATTCTTTTAGTTGCTATCACTGATATCTCATACAAGAGCGATCTATTGCAAGTCAATTAAATAAAAGATCTGTTCCCTCGTAAACGGTGCAATTTATCAGTTTTTAGCTGCTATCCTCGAATGACAGAACTAAAAAAAAACTAAAACTCATTTCATGACGAGATGATTTATAGTATAATCCAGCTATAAAACTTTGTATGCGGATATTTTCAACTTTGTTGCTTTTCATCACAGTGTTCAGTCATCGACACTTTTTGTTTCTTTTGAACACCGTGGATGGTTTGATTTAATGTACGACATGTGCATCCCCATTGGAAGAAATAAAATGTTATTTATAAACAAACAGTTCCCAAAATTTGCGCAAATTTTATAAAGTAAAATAAAAAATACTTCCAATGACGTTCTCAGACCTAAATAATAAGAAAACTAACCCTATTCTACAACTTAAAAGGGTTATTTTAGTACCATACGCACAGCTGGTTTTGTTTCACATTAATATAAAATGGCTCTTATCTGATACGATTTTAAGACATAAGAATAACCAATTTTAGAATTTCACCATTTTAGCGAAGCATTTACTCCAGCCAACCTTTCTTTAAAATAATTATTAGATATAAAGAAAATTACCTCAATTCTAGGAAAGTTAAATGCTGCATTTAAGCTGTAATCAAAAGCAGCAATGAAGTTCTTAATTTGCTTATTATGCCAGTGTAATTTGCCTTCATGCTATTCATTAAAAAAAAACATTGACTCTGAAAAAAACCATCTGTTTTTCTAAGAACTACATTCCACTACCATAAAATCGTTACTATTGTTGTGACTTGTTCAAGACAACGGCAACTACAAGTGGTATTTTATACGTACATGTATCTTAAACTAAAGTCATAAATATTTCAAAGGATCCCTCAAACGTCTGGCTAGAATGATTTCTACTTAATACTTACAGATCATTTGACAAAGTATATTGCACTTTTACCTGCTCTTCTTGCATAGTTTTAAGGTTGGATTTTAAAACGCCTTTTCAAGTTTATTAATGCAAAGTTTTAGCCTTTAGTCTACCACTAATTTAAACCATGCATATCGAATTTCTACTAATTGGCTATAAAACTAACATGAACGGTAACGCAGGCAAAAGTTTTTGTTTTTCAGCAGTTTGATTACTATATAACTATACCTAGAAATATAAAATTTAAATGTTTGAAATGAAAATTTACATAAGAGCTTTAACACAGCTGAGGCTGAGTAACCAAAAGTTTTGATTACATTTTCATTTCAAACAGCCAGCACGTATTTTTTACTTTTTAT
Organism: Germaria angustata; assembly: GCA_963681545.1. Lineage (NCBI taxonomy): Eukaryota > Metazoa > Arthropoda > Insecta > Diptera > Tachinidae > Germaria > Germaria angustata. Next base: position 39,871,450 of record OY813001.1, read on the forward strand.
TTTTTTAATTAAATACTAGATACAGGGTAGACACTTGAAACAAACACCACAAACAGGTAATGATTGTAATATGATAAACAAATTAAAAAAAAAAAACTTAATTTAAAGTTACAAGAACCATAATCATCATCATCCTCACATCAACAACAGCCTGGTCACGCCCATTTCCGGTGTCCATGTTTGAAATTTCATAGTTACATATAAATGTCAAATATCAGATTTGGCTGACACTATTTCAACTGACAAATTTCACCACCCACCAGCCATTTGTGCACTTAGTCAAAGTTTTACACACACCTCTACATACAAACAAACACACATACGTACATATAGACTCGTACATATATTTTTTTTTTTCATTATCTCCTTTTGCCAAAAACTGTAGCTGACAATTAACAAGTGCTTTTGTAAAATGTCTGTGTTAAACTTGGTTCTTATCTATGTAAATGATAGTAACGTTATCGTCATCGACACTATCAACACCAACATCATCAGCATCATAATCACTTTAACAAGAGTTAAAAAGGAGTATTAACGAAATGAAGCAAAACTTATATTCATGATATTTTTGTTACTAAGTCTGACTTTTCTTTCTAATAACCAGTCAGTGATAGACTATCGGCGAATTTTCTTACCAAATGGTTTTAATTGGCAAAAGTCTATAGATTTTCCAGTTACATCTATAATAATGAAAATCTGTCTCCTCAACATATTTAAAAGTCTTTATACGATGCCATAGATTTTTTGATGAAGCATGAGTGTCTTTATTATTTGTCGTTGCAAGAAACTTATTAATTATCACATAATATTATTATAAACAATATTTTTTATGAATTGAGAAATAAATCCTTTGCTGGAGACGCAGTTTAGGCCTTAGTCAAATATTGATCTCAAACGTAGTAACGAACATTTCATCCACAGGAGTCATATGATTTTTAAATAAATTTTCTACTAAATTTATTCAATTAATTCAAAATGGGATTTCACAAGAATTTAAATATTAACTATGCTAAATATAATTATTTCAGCGTCTTCATATTCTCTTTGAGGCCGCATCTGCCATACAATTTTGAAAGCGATGATCTCTCGAATTGAATAAATGTCAGGAATGGAATATGATATTTTTTTCATTTCTGAAAATCTATAAGATGTGGAAATTTGATATTAAAAAAACGAACATCTCTATGTTGCAAAGCTGAACAGAAAAAATAACAAATCGAACACAATCGGTTCAAGTCGTTTGGCAGATGTCCACTCGCTTGCGTGCTGCCACGATAGCTTTGATTATAAAAGAGTACAATGGTATAAGCTTTTCCATCTCTGTTTGCTATTGTAGACGTATGTATACAAGAGCTGTATGCTACGTGTATAAGACTTATTTGGCAGATCTGCCGAGTTGTAAAACATCAAAAGTTCATTAATTTTGTTTACATGGTAAAGGACACTGTAACACATATCCTTCCTCCCTATACAATGTTTAAAAGGATAGATTACAACCAAGCACGATTTTCACTAATATTTATATCAACTAAAAACTTTTCGTGTTGAGTCACCCCGAAGCCCAGCATGATATTTTTACTAGAATTTGTCACAACGGTCTGCCGATTTGAGCAGCACCTTCTTACCAAAGTGCAAGACAATGACAGAAAAAGCTAAACTTACTCTTCATTCTGACGATTTGGTTGGCTAGTATGGCTATCTATATGGAATCGCCCGCCATATGTAGTTGATCTCCTGCAGTCATATCAGTGTCAGAGTAGTATGGAAATCACGCAGGTGATGTGATTAAGCATCACTTGGAGTGTAAAATCCCTAGAAATTTCTGGCGAGTTGGTGTTATAGCGGTCACTTACTAGTTGATCCTTGTCCTGATTGCTTTGTCAAAGTGCGTTTTTGGGTAACTCACACACAACATTGTTGCTCGAAATACTTCTCTGCTTTTTAACCCTGAGTCCCTCCAGATTTTAATATCTCACTAGCTCGCTTAGAGAAACCCATCATTCATAAAATAGATTGGAGTTTATGAACACCGCCGATAGAGACTTGAACGCGGCTCTATTATCAGCACATAATTATTAGGATATTCTTAGTATGTCCCATGATGCCTCAACCTGTTAGCTGCATTTCTATGACGGATATCTTAGTCTGTATTCTAGTACACATACCCCGTAGTTCGGAATCTATCCTATTTGTGTAAGAGAATGCTGTCCAATTTATCGTGAGTTGGTAGTAAGAAGAATGCACCCGGTAGCAAACCTTTTTATGGGGTAGTGGTATGGACGAATGGCAACCAATACCCTAGAACGTGGAGTGGTCTGCACCAGCGGCCTGAATACTGTCCACAACTAAGAATATGTGATGGGTTCGGAGAAATTATGCATTCAAAAATATAAACATAAGAAAATGCGGTACTAATTATCCTTCCTCATATACGAGCTGAGAGTTCACGGGAACTACTGAGGTTTGTGCAATCGGCTGTTAAACATTATTGTACTAGTAAGACAGCAATTGAAAGCGTTTCTTTAGAGAAGCTAGAAATATGTATTTGTGTGGAGGCAAAAACGATTAAATACTTAAATTCTTCGAAATTTTAAGTTTACAGCAGCCAATGAATATCCTTAATATTTTTCACATTCAAATTATTATACAAATATGTATGTATGCATTATCATTTTGTAATTCCATCAAGTTCTATTGAAATTTTAATTTCTGCATGATGGTTATTTAATGATTGTCATGATGACACTTAAAATTTGAATTTCATTATGGTATGAGTTTCAAAATTTAAAGTGTTCAACACTTGCAACGTACAGGTAGATATAACTTTAATAAATATATAAACATCAACTACGGGTAGAAAGTACTACTAAATCCCATAGCTTAATTTAATTTAAAAATATCTACATACATATATACATATAAAATTTATTTTTTTTAAATACATACATATATATTTGTATCAAAAACACATTTATGACTTTAATTGCAATTTTTTAAGTCGTTAATTATTATTATTTTTTTTTTTTTTTTTCAAATAAAAATACTATTTTCTAATAATCTGATTTACTTCGTCCTTGTTAACTTAAGACAATAGAAAGAAAAATGAAAGAAATGCTCATAATTCATTTTCAAATTTCATAAAAGTGAAATTATATTCATAAGCCCACAAACAAAAATCAAATATTCTCAAGAAACCAAAGAAAGAATAAAAAGATACAAAAAAAAGTAGTCAAATTCTGACGTGACCCAATTTTGTAAACAGTAATTTGTTTGCCAATGCATGTCTCTGTGTGTGCTTATGTGCTTTTGTACTTTTGTCAGTCAGTCAAATCTAGATCATTTCAAAGTCAAAATGCTTTATTTGTTGCAATATTCATTTCGTAAAATGAATAAGTAGTAACAACACAATAAGCCAGGGCTGGCTGCCAAACATATCGTTGCAGTGAAAAAAGCAGGTCATGCTTAAGGGACAACATTTACCATGACAATATACATATATTAGTGTATTTTTGTTTTCACCTTTTTGAGGAGACAGATTGACACAAAATATCAGTTTAAATCCGTACAAGTATGTGGAACCATGCTCTCGTCGTTGAAAACGTTTTTTTTTTTTTTTTTTTTTTTTTTCTTTAAATCTATGTACTTATATGCAAACATAACTTTTCTTCAATCAATAATTGAGAATAATTGAACGAAAATTATGCAACAAATCTAGACTGAAAGATCAAAAGTACCTTCGAATTAAACTAATTAAATCTAATCAATAAAATTTAATTAAATTAAAAAAGAAATCATGAGTATAGATAAGATCGCGCCCTCTCTACACTGAGAGACAATAACAATTTAATAATCATTTCTTTTGCAAAAAAAAAAAAAAAAAAAAAAAAAAAAAAGTTTTCAATGAATGCTAAATTCATTGAAAATGATTCAAAGTGGCACAATTTTCAACTAAAATACCTGCATTGTTTGGATCAGCTGTTTTAAATATCTTTTTTTGTGTGTTTCTGTTCTCCAATTTTATTATTATTATCATTATAGTATTATTTTTCATCGCAAAGACTTCTTGAGTTTGTGAAAATTTTCAAATAAATTTTTACCACTTACAGTTTCTTCACTATTCACAAGGAACTTTATGGATACAAATTATCTCCCTATTTCTTTTTATGCCCTCCTTTCCTTGTCTCGTTATAAATTTTTCGAGTACGTGACCACCAGTAACAATTAGTAAAAAATATTTGTAATCGAACAGACATATTGTCAGATAATATATGATAATATATGTACATATGCAAACTAATAATATGTGTCCTTCATTATTTATTAACCTTCTTCACTTGAACCAATTTTACATATTTTCCTTTTTATTTCAGGAAAGTTTTATTTGTATCTAGTAGTGGTATAGAAATAGATGATAATGACTTCCGTATCCCAAATTTTCACTACTTAATCGTTCTATTTTTTTATTTGTTAAAGGAAAGCCTAATAATTGAAAATAATTTTCTATTGAAAATAGCGGATAAAAATGGTACTTAAAATTAATCAAACTTCATGACAGAATTCCTTAGAAAGAGTTTTCTAATCTTATTGTTTCCGGGGACAACACAGTTTTAATTTTTTTACTCATTATTGCTTTATTTGTTTATTTGTTCCATTTTCAACAATTGCATTTTTTTAATTTTTTAGACATCTGCCATTTTGCAGAAAAAAAAATTTATGCTTTCCCACCTCTGCAAAAAGTTATTGTAAAAGTTGCATTATAAAACACAACGCGCACTTACGCACAAACTAAACATCACAGATGATGCAAATGATAATGACACTGTTGCTGTTGCTGTTAAAGATGATGTTTTATATTTTCATTTATTTTTTTTTTCCTTTTTTTATAAAAGTATGAGCATCTTAATGAAAAACAAAAAGATTTATTATCATTTTGCTCTTGTGTGCATTGTTCTTAAAAGTTATTCAGAATATTGAGCTTAAACTTGCAAATAGATGACAGTCATTTGAAATTCGTCAAAAATCTTGGCAGGTTTAATTCTAAATGAGTTGTCTGATTAAGAATGACTATAAATTTGTTTTTGATTTAATTATCAATGTGCATAGAAAACAAGGTTATTGCAATTTTTTAATTAAGCCCTTTAGTTAAGAGACTTTGAATTTAGATTAGATTAGGAGAGGTTAGCAATGCTACTCTCGCAAACCATTGTGTTACGCGGAGGACTAACTACAATTTACATATTCTTCTGGAATTTCAGTTCTAGAAAGCCGACCAGAATTTTTCATAAATTCCAAAGAGGTCGTTCGGTGGCACTTTTCTGAGACAGTCTAGTTCGTGAACAAAACAATTGACTAGATGTTCTAATCCTACATTCCTGCAGAGCAGGGCAGTCACATAGTAGGAGCAGAACTGATTGACTGCAACTACTGCCAGGAATTATATAACAAGATAACGAAAATTATTTTTAACGAGTTGGGCACAATGATTTCTTCTCTCTATATTATGAGTATGCAACACTATTTATATGCAGTGACTGTATGTATTGGTGTTCATTCACAAGTTTTTATGGTCATTATAATTCTCATTTATTTTTTGAAAACTACTCTATATTCTTCAAAGTACAGTAGAAGGTCTACTGATTGTGACAATTTTTCTATTTTCAAGGTAAATTTTGTTTTATGAAGTCTGCTTTAGATTGGAATACTACATATAGATTTGGCATTCGTTTTAGATTTTTAATTTCTTCTCGTATTTTCTTAGACTTCTACTGCGTACAAGTATAAGAAAGTAGTTAAAAAGCAGAATTCATTTCTTTCCTGGAGTTACAGTAGCAAATATGTATTAAGTTCCAATAAATGGCTAAATCGCAAGTACTCGTAAATCGGAAGAAAGCAATTTTAACATTTCAAATTAATATTTTTGAGTATTAAAATGCAATGAATGAAAACTCTTTTATGAAATTATCTACTTTTGTGTTGAAATTTAAAAATTTGCTTTTTAGCATCGCAAAAATTGAATGTCCATTCAATGGGATGCGACTCGAAAAGATGTGGGGCCCAATTTTGTACTTTATCAAGATAAGGCATTACATTTAAAAAAAGCAACGTTTCACACAAGTGATATACAATTTTGAGTCCTAAATAAATATCTTAACACAAGAAATTTATTTATCATATTAATAATATTTTTGCCAAACTCCTCATTTAAAGAAATATTTTACATGTAATCAAATATTTTATATACATATAAAAATTTTAACATATTAAACGCTGTCATGGGCGTTGGATCCAGTAGACCTTTAAAGACTTTTATAGTTGTTATCCACTTCAACAATCAGTTTTGTGTGGTCTTAAATATTTTTTTAAAAATTATTATTTTTTCCATAAGTTTTAAGACTTTCTTTGATGTATAAGGATTTCTGTATACAAAGAACTTTTTGTTTGTATGCTTATCATTTGAGTTTCATAATTCATGTGTTAAAGAATAGAGTTTATGTTTAATAAATTGTTAGAGCAAATTTTTCTACATAAATTAATTTCTAACTCAGTAGATAATTTTGTTATGGCAGTTTTTGTGCTTCGTAGTTTTTCCACAAGCCATTTCAACACGTTTTTTTAGAAAAATGAAAAAAAATTATTTAAGTGGATTTTATTTTTGAGGTTTGTTTTATAAGCAGAAATTTTTGCAACTACTAACAAAATTAAGGCTAGATAAAAAAAATCACTCACATCGAAGACAAATTTTTTTAGGAAAATAATAAATTTTGAAAAAGATTTTAAGACCTCAAAAAAAACAATTTGTTATTGAAAACGCAAAAAAATATAACATGTATGATCATTGTAGAAAACAGTGAAAGTCAGGATGTATTAGCGACAACTCAATCAATAGATTTCAATATAGTAAAAAAACACATTGCAAAAGAAGATAAAGTTATCCAAAAATTAAAAGCCAAAACTTGTTAATAATTCTGCTAAATTTCAGTTCTTAAATCGAATCGTTCTATCACAAATATCAATTATATTGGAAGTGTAGAAGTTAATTTAAGTTTGCTTGAGATTTGAAAGCAAACAAACATGCAAAGAACAAAACTTTACAAAAAAATAAACTTAATACTATAATTATTTAATATTTAATTGTTTGCTGTTGGCTTAGCTGAGTATATGGCTGCATTCCATTGGCGCTAAATTTGATAAATAGTAATACTACAATGTTTGGTATTATTAAATATTAGTGTATTACAGTCACAAACTTATCAATTATTGTGATTAATATAATTAAACTGGAAGCCAAGAAAAACTTGCATATAAAAATCATGTAAATATAATTTGCAAAAAAGAGTAGAAAATTGAAAAATTAATTAATATTGAAAGAAACGATACGATACCTACAAAAAGTAGTGCGATACTAAAACTTTAAGTTTCGAGAAAAACTTTATCTAAAAAAACTACACATTTTGGTTACTCTTTTCTATAATTTGACAACAAAAATTTTTTTTTAATTTTGGTAACAAAATTTTTTTGGTCGTCGCAATGCTGCTCATACTCATTAAAACTCAGACTTGCAAATTTAATAAGCCACGGTTTTTCATTTTGCGTTCGTTAAAACTTGTAGTAAATTATAATTAAATAATTTTTATTTTTTTGCTGTTGTCCTAAAATTGTTGTATTTTTGGCTGCTTAGCTCTATTTGAAACGTGATTTATATTTATATTCTTTTGAAATCTGGTCACGCCAATGCAAGCAAAGATATACATATAGACATATAGACTGACTTTATACCAGGTATGCCCAAACAGATACCATTACAAATACGCAATAGTATACGAGGCAGCAAAAAACAGATATTTTTCGATTTTTTGCCGAAATATTTAGCGTTTCAAACACAAGGTTGGTTAAAGAAATTGTATTAAATATACAAAGAATAAAATTGGTAACAATTATAATAAAATCGTTTTCTCATCCCTTGCAAACATTTCGCCCCTCATGACATTAACAATTTGGACAGCAGCGAAATTAGAATGTCAACGAAATTAAATCTCTTCGTTGAAATGTCATTAAGTCAATAGCCGAATATTGCTCATCGTAATTAGCACGAAAAATTTAATCGTGCACTCGTGCTTTAGAAATTGATAATATGTGCATCACTGCTTTAAATAAATATTTAAAAACTTTTCTTATTTACAACAATCAAAAAATTAACTAAAATTTTTTATCATTTTCATATATTAAAGGTAACACTTCAAGAGCTTATAAAAGCTTAAATTATTGCTGTTGATATTTGAGAATTATTTAAAATAATTTCATTCCAAATATTTATTTTGTATAAAAATACATACTCAAACTCCCAAGTACATATTTGAAAATATACGTTTTTTCAATCGCCACGAAACCGAAACATTATTATACCCCGACATAAATACCTAGTCTCCGAGTGGCAATTTTATGTACATTTTTTTGTGTGAATTCTTGTAATGAATTCTTTTAAAGAAAAATGTTTAGGTAATTCTTTTACATGTTTTATGTTATATGCAATTTTCTATGTACTATACATATATATTTCTCAGTAACTTTTTAATTATTGCAAATGCTTTTATGTTTAACGCATTCCGTTCCTGCACTTAGTAAATATAAGAACAATTCTTGTTGTACAGGAAGTAAACCAATAATAAATAAATGATAACAATTATTAGTTTATATTTACTGATTTTTCAATTAATATCACTAAAGTTTTAATCAAATTAATTTCACGTTTCGTGTCCTTTCTAATAAACAAACTAAAAATACCTTAAAAAGTGAACATACAATAGATGAAACTTTTGGAAATTTACCAAGAAATCATTTAGTTAATAAATACGGTGGGCCAATAGCTTAAAGAAGAAACCAATATGAATCAAATTTAATTTATTCCCTGTACTACAAAATTAATATTAATTAACAAACTAAATTTATTTTTTTAAGCTTAAGGTTTCTTAATTTTTTTTATTTAATCGATATTTCCATACTCATCGAGTTCCATCTTCAGAATATTTGTTTATTTTATATAAAATAAAAAATTCTAAAATAAACAAATATCCTGAATATGGTACTCGATGAGTACTGAAATATCGACAAAAATTTTAAAATATTAAGAGACCTTAAGTTTAAAAAATAAATTAAGTTTATTAATTAAAATAAAACAGTAAAAAAACCAAAATTAAAATTATTGAAACAATTAAAAAACCATGATCCTTTGATCATTATATTTAAGCAATATTTTACAAAAAGGTACTTACTTATTTTCATTCAAGATAAGCATAAATTTTGTATCCTTCTGTTCGTATTTTATCAGCCACCTTATCGATTGCCATTAAACAATTTACCTTTTGTATATTGAATCCTGTGCCACTATAATTCAATACTCTTTTGCACAAATTTTGATTTTGTTACCTTTAAATATACGAACACACATCCATATCTGTGCATATGTGTGTACAATTAATTTTAATTATTGTTGCGGAAATGGGGGCTTTATTGTGAATTCAAATATTTCTGGTGTTAATACATCATGTAGATGTCACCAGGTTGTGTCATGTCAACACTCACATCATATTCAAAAGGACAATATGCTCATATTGTGTTTGTACTTTCCTTTTTGTATATGATTGCCCGTTGAAACGATTGTCCAACCAATAAGTCCACTATATGTACATCCTTCACTCATTTGATGTGGATTTATGTATTCGCAAGAATCCTTATTATCAATTTGTCTTTTTTGAAAGATTTTCAAATGGAAATGACGATGTTTATCTTATTCAGAGAAGTAATGGTGACTCGTTAATGCGGGCAAATCAACTAATGATTATTCGCTTGCAAAAATATATGCCATAAATGGCATATATGCCCAGTGGCAGTTCACAAATTGTAATTTTCTCTGTTTTTTCAACACTTTTTTGGATTTCATATACTTTTAAAAAAGTTTCACCTCTTTTACGAATAAAATTTCAAAATTTTTACTCAATCATCGAATTTTTGCACATTATGAATTTCTTTGATAGAAATTTGGTCAGTCTGTTGTAAATGTATGCTGTTGTTCTCATTGGTGTTCAACAAATGTTGTTACTTACTCATTATATCAGATTTACTTATTGTCTTTAAATGGATAGATTGTAAACAAAGAATTATAATTTAAAAAAAATTTTGGTCTACAAGAATACTTAAAATATAGAAATAAAGATGTTTCAAATAATATATTGGAAGATTCGATCAAGAGAATATTAAGAACAAATGTTTCTTATATATAATGGACAGTCGCGAATCAAACAGCATTAGGATAATTATATTATCAAACTTAAAATAAAAAAATATTTCCATTGCATTGATTGAAAAATGTTTGGTCTTACGAACAAGAATAATATTTATTCTGAATGGGCATCCCTCTGCCCACTTTTCGAGCCGTTGCGTTTTCACTGGAGGCTAATCCCTGTGCAAAGGTTTGGTTAAATAGAAGTAGTTAGGAAATTTGGAACGATTTTCCGTCATCCCACGTCAAATTTGGTTTATGAACAGACCGGTTTCGGCTTTGTGCCATCTTCAGTGTTCTCGAATACTAATACTAGGAAATACTACCTGGACTTGGCACTGTCTACCGTTTTCGACATATGTATTATTGCACCAACATCGGAGGTTAATCCCTGTGCAAAGTTACGTTAGATCCTGTTAAATAGAAGTAAATAAAAAATAATATTTAGCTTAAATGGCCTTAGCACTAACAAACTTTTTGATAACATTTTACATCTTCAGCAGAGGCTAACGTGTGTCCGAAGTTTTATAGGATTGGGTTAGGTGGAAGTCCTTAAAAATAATATTTGCTTTGAATGGGCGTATTATCTGCCACTTTTTTAATTTATTATTAAGTTACTGAAACTTTATTAATAGGAGCCAGTTAAGTACAGAATTGGCTGTCAGTGCCGCATTAGACATTTATTATTTAGATATGCAGAGAATTAGTTTCCAACATGCCATGGAGCGATACCTCAAGTATAAACAATTTGTGAAAACAAAGAGCTTTACTTCTTAATTTATAAAATTCAAATTTCGATATCACTTTTGCTTTCGCTGTATAGTGAATCTTTCCACAAAGTGTCATTAGGATCGTTAAAGAACTTCGTTCTAAAATAGTTTTGACCAAAGATAAAGGTCGTTTATTTTATCCTATTCCCAACTGTCGTATGGAAATTAATATTGAAAATTTAGTTTAGATGGCAAGAGCGTAGGTAGAGGACCACTCCTAAAAAGTAATTGTTGCTATATTATACGAGGTCTGTTCGATTCGATTAGCGATTTTGTTTAGTTTTGTTTGTGTGTAAGAGGTTTGCTCTTCATTTTCTGCTGTGAAAAAAATGGATCAAAAAATGTCCATAAAATTTTGCGTAAAAATGATTTATTTTATTTGCATATGCTCAGTTAAATACTGTAATATAAGACTTAAGCCTTGTGTATGGGACGTCGAACAAAAAAACATAAATAAATAAAAAAATTAAAAAATGCTCAAACGCACTTAAATTGTGGAGAGTGGCATATAGTGATTGTACTCTGAGTCAGAAAAATGGTTCAAAGAAGGTCGAAAAAATGCAAATGACTACGTTCGTCCTACGCTTCATCACATAAAAAAATCGATTTAAAAATGTTGGGAAAGTGAGGAAAATTGTTATGGCGAATCATCTAATCGCTTTTAGAAAAGATGCAGAGGACTTCGGCATATAGGTTGGCTCATGCCATAAAATTTTTTTTTTTTTTTGCAAATTTTGTGCATGATGCGTGTGGCAGCGAAGCTTGTTCTAAAATTGCTGAATTTTCAACAACAAAAAAACCGTCATATGAGAATCGCTCAGGATATGTTAAATTACGTTAACGACAATCTAGATTTGCTTAAAAGGATCATAACTGCTGAAAAATCTCGAAGCCAAAGTCCAATCGTCCCAATTGAAGAGTCTAGGAGAGCCAAAAAAGAGCATGCCAAGTTACATCAAATCTCAAGATTTTGCTCACTGTTTTCTTCGGGACAAAATAGAAATTGATGAATTAATAAACATTTTTTAAGCAAAACTTAAAATTTACTTTTTCTATTGAACAGACCTCGTATATTGAAAGCTATAGGAGCGAAGAGCCCTTACATATGATGTAAATTATTTAAAAGCTAAGCGCAAGGACAGACAAAATATCTTAAGGGATATTAGCTGGCAAAGGTGTACTTTTCATACAAAGTAAGAAATAATTATCTGGTAACTGGAAAGCTGAATGTGATAGTATGAGTTTTAAAATTTTGTATGAATTAATTCAAAGCCGAGATACGGGCTCAAATGAAATTAAACCTATTTTAAATGCATTTTAGAACTGCAACATATATAAGTATAAAAGATAACTTAAAACTACAAAGTAACAAGTAAAAAATCGATTTTATTCTTTTCTATATATTATTAAAAAAAAATAATCCTGGCGAAAATGAAACCCACTTTAGTACAAATAGCCAATCGACCAGATTACAAGGCCTATGGGTTGGTTTAAACCCCAATATAACCCATTTCTAGTGTATATTTTACTGCCAAGAAACATTTAAGTACCTTGTTAAATTAAAAATTTTCAAAATATGTGTATAAAATAAAAAACTTCGGTGCGTCCGATTTTAAATTTTTAAATTTCTGTGGAACCAAACTGCAAGCCACACTTTCAAGTAAAAGGTTTTTGCAACATCGGTCCATAAATGGAGGAGTTATGCAATAAAGAAAATTTCGACTTCGGAAAAACATTATGGGACCAATCTGCCAGCAAATCTTTTTATACAAGCAAACAAAATTGAAAATCTATTCACAAATGATAAGGGAATGTGTATACAAACATTAAAAATAAAAAAATTAATAATACAAACGAATTTATAATCTCATTTTGCTTTCAAGTCGGTTAATAACTAAATTGATTTGTATTATTTAGGATACGCGGGTACCATAAATACAACTACCGACGAGTATATGCTTTACATTTGCCAAATAATTAACTTCATTGTAGAATAAACGCAAACATATGTACTTTCAGAATACAATTTAGTTGAAGAACGAAAATTAAGAATATTAAAAAATAATTTTCAATTCCAAAATCACTTTAATGTGCTTGCGATAAGTAAAGTTATTTTCCTCAATTCCATTTTTACTGATTCGATTAATCGAAAATTAATTTAAGAATTCCATTACATCACACATTTAACATTTTTCAAATGACTCATCATCTGCCAGATATGAATTGCACTTCAAGGGTACTTTATTGTAAGGTGATGATGCAAACAATAAAAAAGGAATATAAACTCTACCTTGAATTTCACTATAAACTAAAAAATATATGAATATGACGATATCAATGAAAAAAATGATGACCTGTTACATTTTATATAAATCGCATAATGATGGCTACATGTGGTCCAATCAGCTGCATGCCGCTGAATTTGCACAATACACGACTTCACTTTGCTACCACTGGATGTTGCATCAATCGAATAACAATAATTTTTGCTTGACCACCTTTGTATGTTTAAATTGCAAAAACAACATTAACAGTATTTTTGCAATTGAGTGGCATGTGTCTAGTAGTGTGTGCGTGTGTGTGTATGTAATTTGGATTTTTTTTTTATTATTATAAAGTTAACAAAAAATGTTGCCCAGGGGTGGGGGGGTGTGCCAAATGATAAAATTATAATTTTTATGTGACATTAAAAAATGTCAACAGAATATGGAATATATAAACTCATATGTTTCAGTATGTTGATTATTTACAAGTGGTTAACATTAATAAATATTGCGGTTTTATTTCCGTATCCGCATTTATTTTGCTCACTTAACATTTTTTTATTTGTTAACTTTTCAATGTACATCTGAACGATAATACTTTGAAAAGTCATGTAAGAATCAAGTGTTTAAAATAAAATACCATTTGATTTGCATCGATTAATCATTTAATATAGTTTCAGATTACATACAAGTATCTGTTGCTGGTTGGCAGACTACACTAAGTCAAATTCTTTCAGTCGAGAGGTAAATAACACTAAGTCTCATATAATTTAGTTCTTGAGATTAAAAAGTTAAAAACGACACCTAGTCCAAAGTGCATAGTGAAAAAATTGCGTTTAGCATAAAATTTTATGATATTTAGATATTTCGTGGGTGACAAAATTTTTAGGTTGTTTGGGTTTGATTTCATTACGATTTTTTTGGAAGCATTCGTGTTGCATATTTATGGACAATGGTTGGACCTCATATTGCACATGTTTGAGTTTTAAAGCCAATTTTCCGAGCCTCACAGCTAGCCAAATGTCCTCTTACGTCCCGGTATCGCCTCCTTACTTTTGAGATCATAATAATAGCCATATCCCTGTAATACTAAATGATGGGCCCACTTCTTATTTATCAATGGCGAAACTGATCTTATTTATTTCCTTGCGCCTTGGGATCTCTCCGTGAACTATGAATTTCAATGCAGTTGTAGCATTTAGCACGTATTTTGATCTGGTTCTATAACTTTGTAGAACACATTTCTTTCTTTCTCAGGAATGATTTCTGCACTTCGCGCCATCCACGCTTGTATATTTTTGAAATGATCTTGGCTGTATCCTAACAGGAGTGAAAAAAGTCCATAACAGCTGTGGTCTCCTCTTGTAAATATAATAAAACAAATTGAAAAATCAAATAATTATTTTAATTACTCTACTTTACTGTTCCCTTTATCGCGGCTTATCATCTCCATTTTGTGTGATTTTTGTTTTCTTGCTGCAATTTATATCAATTATATTTCCATACCAGCGAAAAAGAAACCATCATAAAAATTTGCATACAAATTAAAACTCCTGTAGTTATTTATGGCAGTATTTAGTCAATTATAAACTTAAAAAAGAAAATCGAAGCAATACAACAGGTAGCGTATTAAAATCTAGATAATAATTTATTCTTATTAATCTCTAAATCCAAAGTTGTGGTAATAAAATAATGAGTGTATTTTCTGCGGTTTTTTTTTTTGAGAACAGCCGCGGTTTGTTGTACATATGCAAGTGATGGAATTATGAAGATGATTTGCCTAAGGCGTTAATCACACCAATTTTAAGTGTTCATACACTGGGATCGGGTGCTTAAAGCAGACAGCAGTTGAAACGTTTCATCAAGATTTGGCAAAGACGTTGCTGTCTTGATGGTTCACACTAGCAAAGAAATACACATTCAGTTTGAGTTTATGTAAGAGATTTTACTACTAATGTGAGCCATCCACTGACACTTTACTAATCAGTTGTTTTATATCTAATACAACTGGTAGCACAAAGATTTTTAGTTGAAAAAATTATGACTATAATCTTTTAAAAATCTTTCTGACAAAACTAAATCCCTTGTGCGATTTCCATTTATTAATTGACCGTAACAAAATAATGGTTGAAAAATGTTGGTAGCAAATTATGTTGGAGGCTAAGAACTCAACTCTACAAACACATAGAGAAATATGATTAAGGCCGTAATGCCGGCATAAGTGTCTGTCTGCTTGGTTGGATAGTTTTAAGCTACACTTTTAACCCCCCGAGAAGATTGAAGCAAAAACATATTTTTGCTAAAAAAAAATTAAACTGACCAATTTATATTTTTTTTTGCTCTCTGCTTTTCTACTTTTTCATGCATCCATTTTAGATTTCCATTTGTTTCTTTGCTGCAGCATTTTGTACGCCATTGTTTGTCGGTATGTGTGTTCTAAAGCAAAAAAGGTATGCTACACTTAATTATGCAAATTACTTTTGTTAATTTGCGATTTTGTTAAATGTTATTTAATTGCTGACATTTAACCATGTAATGCAACAGCAAAAAAAACTGCAAAAACGAGACCCCCGTAAATGATGCAGCACACTTGCACTCCTAAAGTGAGTAAATTACAACTGCTGGGTACGATAATATAAATTTCATATATAAATACATAAATTTTTACATGCTTTTGCATATTTTTTATACGGAATATTAACTGATGCAAAAATTTAGCTAATTAGTCTTTTGTTTAATTTTATTCATATCTTATGAAATAGTCGGACCGATAATCATAGCAATTGAATACAACGTTTATAGAAGTTAAGTTAGAAGAAATCATAACAATATCTGGCTAGTTCTGCCGAAGTTCAAATGACACTTTGCAAATTTTGTAAGGAAAGTTGTTAAAAATAGGCTTTTTATCAAATATTAAAGCGTAAGGTAAATTGGAAAAAAACTTATATTTTCTGCAAATTATAGATTCGTTAAGGTCTAGTAACTTTCTAACTGCCTTCACTATATTAGACATTTTTATAAATACGACTAATACTATATTTTACTTGATTAGATTGTATATTTTTTTATTTAAATTTTGCACTTATTCACGCAGCAAAAAGATATAATTGTGGCATGATTGTAACAGTTCCCTTAAGTCTTCTGCACAGCACGAGTAACCAAGACCTACCATTAGTAATGGTTTTTGCAACAATATATGGTTGTCAAAGAGTACTGAATACCAGACCTAAAAAACATAAAATTACTTTTGAAAATAAAAATTTTGTGTGATAGCGATATGACTATGTGTCTTTATATTTTAATTCTAACTCAAGTAATGGCACCGAAACCAATTTAAAATGTAGCTTAGTAACTCACACCAAGGAAATGTCGGTTGTTTTTGTATTGTTATATTTGTTGTAGAACCGCTATCCCTTGAAATTAGTAGGATTAAATGTTGCTCCCACATTTTGCGTCACCCCAACCGCGATTTTTCCATAAGCACACAGGAAATCCAAACTCTTGGTAATGAAGTTACTAACACTTCCGGCTTGCAACACCATAGGTAGTGTGAAATCAAACACTAGTTGCATTTTGTCAGTATTCTATGTATGACTTGTTAAAGGAACTGCTCATGAGAATGAGTGGAAGACTTAGCTTAATAACCTTTCTATGACTGGCGGGCTCAACGAGACTGCATAGTTAGAAATTTGGTAATCGTTCGTCTAAGGACCTTAACTATCTCAGGCTCGTCACTGACTGGCTTAACTCGAAGGTTTTCCTACGAATTTTCAAGGCGTAGAAGTTCTCTTAATTCACTCGCATGCAGTGTGTTAAATCAAACCCTCTCCTTAGATGATATTGATATTGCCATGTGCGATCGTCCTTTCATTTTTACAAGTTTGTTGGTCAAGCCTTTTGCAATGAGCACTTTTCTTATTCGCCAAAAGTTCAAATCGCTTTCGATTGTTCGTTTACGTCTGTCTCTTCTGCTGCTGTTGTTGTTATTTATATATGCCGTTGTTGTTTTTATTGTTTTTGTACTGTTTGTGTCAGACATCCATAAATCATTGCTTATTATACTCATGTTTGTCGTCCTGCATTATTTATGATCTCTACCGTTTTTCAACATTTCTTTTTCTACCAGGTTAAGTTTTGAGCCCGTTTCTTTTGTGTGTTGTTGCCAAATATCGAATAAAAGCCAAAACAATAAGACACATTTCAAATAAATCGTCCATGGATTAAAACAATATTCCAGTAAATAATAATAAAAAAGCGAAAGAGATAATACTTAAAACTTAAAATACGCTTTTTTCGCGGCAGTCTATATACAACGATTATGACAAGACCATTATGTTGTTGCAGGATTTATACTTTTGAAATCTACTCATGATGGCAGATTTTGTTGGCCTTGTTGTTTTTGGTGGTGGATAATCGATAAGACTTAATATGACGTTACTTTTCGGACATTGTATAAAATACAAGATGTAAGAAATATTTGTATGTTTGTATGTCTTAACAGCGGCACATTTCAATTGCTGTTTATCCAAGATTTTTTTCACAGTGAATCAATAGGGTTGCTCATTTACTAGAAGGTTTTACTAATTGTTGATAGTTCTTACTGAAAAAATGTTCACGTAATCGCAACGGGAGAGTAAAAAAGAGAGAGTACGAAATTGTGTGACAAGAAGTTTTATAAAATTGTTACTTGGAAAAATTTACTTATTTTTTTGTATTTAAATTTGAAGTTTTTTTTTTAATTCCATTATCTGAAAAAAAAAACAGATATTCTCAAATATATAAACCAATATCTGTGAGTTATTTACAACAAAAATAATATTTATCTTAAATTTAGGAACAACAACAGATGTAAAGGGTGTTTAAAATAGCTGAAGCCAAAGCAGTGCTGCTACTTTAGTTACAAATTGTTCATCACTTACTTTTCTCTATTTTTTAAGAATGGGGTAGATTAATTTTATAAATTTTTCGCGTTATTCTCTCGTTACGAGTTTTTACTGAGTAAGTATATGAACAGGCCTAATGTGATTATCGTGTAGATGATTAATGTACAGAGTCTTGGAGTCGAATGGAAATATAATATGGAAAGAAACTAAACACGAACATTTTTTTTAACTTACTAATTATTTAGCAACTACTTACGACTTCTTGTATGAGGTCGCCTCATTTAGAAAGATTTTTGGTGTTTTCTTTCTTAATAATATATGTCACAATTGAGTATTATTTTACTCTTTGAGAGAATGAGGAAGAAAGAGAGATTATTTTTATCACTCTCTCCCTCTAAGATAGCGATTTATGTTTTGTATAATCATGCGGTCTTCTTATTAATTTATTAGTAATATAAAATCTGTTCGTTTTCTTTCCCAGTAAAAACTTGCAACTAGAATGTAACGACAAAATTTACATAATTACTCTCCCAAATTACCAAAAAAAAAATAATAAATGACCACTTTACAAGTAACAATTTTGAACTAAAGTAGTTTAATTCAGCTGTGATAAAAATCTTTTTCGTTCGCTGTTGTTCCTAAATTTAAGAATAATATTATTTTTCATCGTACACACTCCCTTTGTTTTAAAAAATCTCAGAGTAGTAGAGGAGCGTGTACTATTTAGAATTCTTTACTTTGATGAAGCTGCCACTGTCTCTAAGGTACAGTATCCAGTTTAATTCGAACACAAACTAGAATTCGTCTCTGATATGGGATTTATGACGTTTATGCTGCGATTAAGGACTTTTGTTTTTAAAAATTAACATATAACAATATTGTAAAACTTTTTACGACCCTGTGTTTAGAGAGATGTACCATGTGGCCTAATAACAATTCAATGAAACTTTTTAATGCTCAATTTTCTACACACTTTTTACACTCTCGCGTTAGAAAAATTACGAGTAGACTAATAATTTCTAGTAACAACTGTGGGCGGAGGGGCGTGGCAAAATCCAATAATTCACAAAATGAGAACGACTGGGCCGATTTCTGTAAAACTTTTTGTCGGTTGGTCGTATTTTCGAGGAGAAGGTTTTTATGGAAGAAAATTTTGGAAAATCCCTCGGAAAAGTCGGAAAATTGGAAAAATCGAAAATCGAGTTTTTGTAAGAAATTTTGTTTGAAATTACTACTTAATGGCTATTCAAATGAAAAAATAGAAAGTTTGTCTGAAGGCTTAAAATTGGGGCGAGGCGAAGTTCGCCTGGTCCTCTAGTTCTTTATAAAACTAGTGAACATATGCAACGTAGCCTGCGGCACAGAGTATTCAAGTGTAAAGACCTTGTCTTATAATGTATATAGAGAGGTCAGGAAGCGAAAGTTATTAATATGATATATTCTATTCAGGGATGTCAATCTTAGATTTTTCGCGATAAAGGTATCGCGAATTTTCAACCTTATCTTTTTAAGAAATCGTATATTTTCTACATAATGTTATTAACGAACACTATGCATTTTCATAGTAAATCATATACCTTGAGTTAAACGTGTAATTCATGGGGATTTCAGGGTCTGACTAGAAAAAAACTCCTTATTAATTGCCATAACTTTTCAAATCAGGCTAAATACATATTAAAAAACTGTTATGAACTTTTTATATAAGTGAAGTTCACAATTTTGTGCGAACCGTCTTGCAATATTTTGATCATGTGATTTAGCTTATATTTCAAGCTCTAAAAAATCCGGAGTCCTGAAGATCTAGACTTTTTAAATTCCCGAATTCTATGATTTGAAAAAAATCTTTCCCTTCTGGCATTTCTAGTTTTAATATTATTCTCATATTTCCCTATTTTTAACAGTGAATTAGAGGAATTCGCTTCGTTTCTTTTCTGGAATTCCGTAATCAGCTAAATTTTTTTTATTTTTCTTACATTAAAGTCTTCAAATCTGTATACCTTGTGCTCTAACGAAATAAAAATATTTTACTACGAATAGGGAAAAATCAAAAAAATGGAAAGCAAAAAATATTTAAGAAGTAGATTTATTTAAAAAGAAAGGACAACAAACTTTTTAAATAATAAGAAAACTAATAATTGACATTATAAAATAATAATAAATTACTAAAAAAAAACATGTTAATTTGAAATATTTGATAATTGCACGATGTCGGGGTCTTAGAACGTTAGAAAATTATTATTAAAACAAAAAGACAGAGATAGAGATAGGGATAGAGATGCGAAAAAATTAATACTGGTAAGGCCCAAGCAAAATATGAACACCTTATTATCCACAAAAAAATGTAAGTATATATAATTCATTGCCAATAGTGTCCTCATGGTATGATATATTTTGCGCCGTACTGTACTTTGGCAATTTATTTAATTATTTGAATAGTTTAATTAATAAAGTGTAACTTAAATAAAGCATATTAAAAATCGATTAATATTTTCTAAGATCTAGTGCAAAAATCTTACTGTACGCGGTGTAATTGCCATGCCATAAAATCTGTTCAGATTCGAGGAACGGGTGGGCGTTAAAAAAATCCTGAACTTCAATTCTATTCCATGTCAATGACTGGCTCAATTTCATTTCAACACATTGTATTGGGCACTAAAAGGAACAAAAAAAGTCATAAGAAACTAAATATCGAACAAAGCAATAATAAATAATAATTTTGCTCTTAAATTCGTTAGTGAACAAAACAACCGTCCCTGTATCATGACCCGTCCTTCCGATCAACCAAAAAAAAAAAAAACAGACAAAAAATTTAAAGATCCTGCATACCTTCGTAATGAAGAACTAACGAAAATAAATAAATTGTGTGCGTGCTTCTATAGAAATTGGTCATTGTTTTACGGTTAGCGATGGCTCATAAGATAAAATATTTCCTTGCAACTCTTACTCGTATATTGCACGTAAATACAATATCTTTGATGTACTCGTATCTAAGTTAGTTTGGCGGCACCAAATCTGTATTGTTTGCCTTTCAACGATTATTATGTTGTTGTTCTCCTTGTTAATGTTGCTTGTGATATTTCATTCAAAGTTTGATTTTTATTTTATTTATCCAGTTTGTTATAAACTCATAATAATTGAAAATCACACATAAATTGTACGATTTTTGGCCAAAGTGAAATCTTCACCAGATCAAGATCAAGGTTCACAAATGTGATTGATACAAAGACGAACGTTTGATGTGGATTTTGTATTTTAGCGAATGCTATTAAACTACGTATGAAGTTATATCCTTTTTTAAGTTGTTAGTTTTTATATATATTTTTCCCTTTTTATAAAAAAAATTATAATGAAAGAAATAATCGTTATTACTTTGTGATTTTAGCTTAAATGTCAAAGTCAGCTACTGTTGGCCTGCCAAATTGTGGAGACTTGATGTTGATCAATCATTTCAGTTGTGATCGCATTTGATTTTTGACAGTTTTGTCATTATTTTCAATGAAGGGTACTTTTAAAGATGTTAAGAAAACTCCCGCCGTCACTTAATTATGGGGAGATTGAAGTGAATGGCAAGTTCCTTTTAAGGCCTATTATTTAATGAATTCGAATTTCTAAGAAAAAGTTTTTCTTCCAATTGACGTAGATAGACGAATTTGGAATAGAGACTAACCACTCCCGGAACATATTTGAGCTTCCGAAGAAAAAATACTTGTTATACTGAGGTGAGGCTAAGCTAGAACTAAGCGATAACTTAGAAAGTGGGTTAAGTACATTATTAAAAAAATTATACCCGGGTAAGTTGTAAGATATTGCCGATTACTATTCATTATAAACAAAATTAAACCAGAAATCATATCAATTAATAAATTTGTCTGTGTTATTTTTAATTTTTTATTTATTTATTTATTTATAATTCCTTATATTTTTTCCCCTATTTTATATAGGTTGTAGTTTTCTGACCGTTTCATTTTAATTATTTTCTTCAAGCTTAAGGTCTCTTCGAAAATAATATGTATTTATTTGGAATTATTTAAAAAAAGTCAAAAAAATAGAGACATTATTGAAAAATACCAATTATTTTTCAGAAAAATAAAATAAATAAAATAGAAAACTTTTAAATTTTAATAAATTTTTCTATTTTATTTTTCCGAAAAATAATTGGTATTTTTCAATAATGTCTCAATTAATTGAATTATTTTATTGAGTTTGAGGACTTCTTTTTTTTAAAACAATATTTTTTTTTTGATTTTTCAATATTTCAACACCGTGTGGGTCTCTCCATCAGGAAAAAAAATGTTTTATAAAATTTGAAAAAAAACAAAAGAAAAAAGTTTAAACTTTTTTTGTCAATATTTTGTATTGAAAATATTTAAACTTTTTTCTTTTGTTTCAAATTTTATAAAATATTTTTTTCTTGAAGAAGACACCAACATGGTGTTGTAATATTAAAAAATCCAAAAAAAAATGTATTTGCAGGATTCAAACGGTGTGCCATTAAGTCATATTGTCATAATGTCTTAATATTTTAGTATAGTTTAAAAAATTGTTCTTGTGCTGGAAACAAAAAAGACAAAATAATAAAACTTTTTGAGGTATGTATGTTTATTGTTTTGTCGTAAAATAATGGAAAAAAATCTGAGCCAAAAGTTAAACGTGTGCGCACAAATCTAACTACGATTTGATGTCAGAAATATGGCTTCAAACCATGAAACACTAAGAAATTTGTAAAATCGCAAACCTTTTCTTCTCCTTCTTAAAAGAAGCTGAAGTAAATTGATTGCCATAAAATTTCTTAAAATCTTAAGAGGATGTTTTATCACTATCTTTTCTTTTTACCTCAAAACTGCATATAAAAATTAGTGTATAATAAAAATTAATTATGTTATTTATTTGGTGCAATACTATAAGTAAATTCTCAAAACTAATGATATTATAGTAATATATGTTAAAATATTATAATTGTAGCATTGATAGAATAAATAAATAAATATAAAAAAAAATAAAAAAAGTCGCTAATAGAGATTTTGGAACCCCAAGGTGGTGAGCAAACTAGCAATATTAATTAAAAACCCTTCCTCAGTTTGTTCTTCCTCGTCTTCATCACCTACAAGGAGATGTATTAAAATTTAAATGGATGCATTTTTTTTCATACTTGACCTTCGTAGACTAGTTGGTAGTGTACTAGACACGTAGTGCGAAGGTCTCTTCCGCAGAATTTTCACACAAACTGTGTATTATAAAGGTTTTAATTTCTTTTCTTTGATGTCAAATACTTATAAATGTTTTATGTTCATATCAGCTGACCGAATTCTAAAATAGCATACTAAGTTATGACGGGTTGTCCATAGCAGTCATATATTTTCATGCTATCATTTTATGACATATGACTTTATGACTACCGTTTGAATCCCCCAACTGTTAAAAAAAGGAGACCTCAAACTCAATAAAATAATTCAATTAATTTAAAATAAAAAAGGTCGAATAATATCATCACTTTATAATGTCTATGTTTTTTGTCCTTTTTTAATAATTCTAAATAAATATTATTTTCTTATTAAACAGTTTGTTTTTAATTATTGATATTTCGATACACTTAAAAAGAACACTATTTCGATATACAGTCAGAAATCAAAAATTCTTAATTTTAACTGTTTAATAGAGAATCCTTACGTTGAAATAATATTATAATTAAAATTGAGATTTCATGCAACACTCTTTAATGTTTTAAGTTGAAGGGTTTATATTAAGATTTTCTTACAATTCAATAGTTTCAACTTATTTCAAGCGGCCACAGCAGATGGAAAATAGACCTGAAGGTATTTAAAATAAACATTAGACACATTGTTTATGAATATCACTGTATTTTTAACGAAATATTGAATAATTATCTGAACAAGTAAATTACTAATTTGGAAAGAAACTGAATTATAATAAACATTTCAATTACCCTTGAAAAGTTGCGAATCGATAATATAATTTTTTTATCGCTGGGAGAAAACAAAAATCAAAATATTGCAATTATGTATTTTCGTTAGGAAAAAGTAAATATGACAGAATATTGAAATAAATTGCCAAAAGGGCTGACTTAATTATTTGATAAATACACCACTACAATGAAGATTTAGTCATTCTCTAAAAACAATTAAATTTGAGCCTATACTCCTTTAAGAAATAACTAGAGATCTCCACTAAGCCACGAAGAAGTAAGATTAGAAAACCCCAAATATTAAAACTGTTTTCAATATATACGACTTCTCACATTTTTTGTAAGGTGAAACATACGGTGTAGAGATTCTGCAACATCTTGGATTTTTGCATTTTAGCCAAGAGATCTCTTAAATTTTCATATCACTTTGCTACTCATTCTTCTTATAAAAAACAACAACAAAAGTATAGAGGATA
This sequence comes from Germaria angustata, assembly GCA_963681545.1. Taxonomy (NCBI): domain Eukaryota; kingdom Metazoa; phylum Arthropoda; class Insecta; order Diptera; family Tachinidae; genus Germaria; species Germaria angustata. The sequence continues at coordinate 39,896,042 of OY813001.1, forward strand.
AGTTTTGTAATGACCATAAGACAGCAGCAAATTTAAACCTGAAAATGTTTATGTATTTTCTTGCTAAATTAATGTTAATGGTAAATTAATTTCCTCTAGGATAGAAAAGTTTCAAATTGCTAAGAAAAATAAAACTTTGGACTTTGCAACAGCAATATCCTAAGGCACGGTGTAGGGACAGTGAGAGAGAAGGGGTGGGGGCCCAAGGGTATTTTCTTTTTACAGGGGCTCTTCATGATTCCCCTTAGTGTTTTGTTGTTTATTGAAAAACCATTTGTATTTTTCACTTTAATACTAAAACAGGCGCAACCACATGCAACATATACTTTTGAGCCACAACAGCAATTAATGTTGTTGCTAGTTGCTGCTACAGCTACTGCCGCTGCTGTTGTTGATGTTGTATATGTTGTTTATAAAATGTTGTCTTGGCATTCTTTTTCTGCCTCATTCAACTGGAATTAAAATTTTAAATATACAACTGCAACAAATAAATTTACGAAAAGTACAAAAACAACCAACGAAAAATTATAAAACATTTACACAATATAACAAAAATTTGTTCTGTTGTTTCCACTACACCTTCTGGTTATATTTGCCACAGAATGAGTAAAAATTATTTGTTTCTTGTTTTCCTAAATTTTTTTTTTTTTTTTTTTTTTTGCTTGAACTGACTTGGAAGTTGCAGTTATAACTTTTTGGGGTCCGTTTGTTGTCGGTTTTTTCAAGTTCTTATTATTATTATTAATTTTTTTATTTGCCTTTAAACCACATTAAAGTTATTTAAACATTTTTCTTATTTTATTATGAAAGAGTTGAAGAGGCATTTTTCTTTGTTTGACCACAATTATTCTATTAAAGAAATAAAACATTCTTAACAATACTCATTCTCTTGTAAGTACCTTGAAACAAATACGCTAACACTTAGTGGCAACACTTGAATATATAAAGGATTTTTTAAGAACAGAAAAATAAAAGTTCGTATTGTTAAATGAATGTAAAGGAGACAGAGATTTCATTTAATAAAAACAAATTATTTAAGTAAAGAATAACATCTAAAGGCTATTGGAGTAAACAAACTATTTGCTAGCAAATATTTTCCTCAGAAATTTTGTTAAGCGATGGGCAAGAGCAAAAACGAAAGATAAAGATTAATTTTGGAAATGAGAAAATGTTTTTTAAAAGAAAAAGCAAATCTATCATAAGAATATTATGAATTTAAATGCCATATCCAAACTTACACACTTTAGCTAATTTTATTATTAATGCCAATATCTTGTTTAGTTTCCATTCCACATCCTCACCAGCAAGTTCTAGCAACACACTCACAATTTCAATAAGACTTTTGCGAAAAAATTCGGGTATTTCATTAAAGTAAAACTATAATATTCTATGCCTAAGAGGATTAAAACATTTTCGTTTTTATATTTTAATCAATATTGTTTTAAAATTCCTTTTAACAACAGCATTTTCACATAAATGTCGAAATAGTAAAATTTATTTAAAACCCAAACGTTTATGCACATATTCAAGGATATTTACACACTTTTATGAGCATTTGAGAGTGTGTGGTATTCTCTAGAGGTTTTACTTCCGGTTGTTTATGAAACATTTTCTTTTTTATTCTATCGAAAAAAAATGCATAATTCCACAATGTTGTGGTTTTGTGGGCTAGTATTTTAAGACTGATTACGCTCGATTTGTTGAAGTATTTTCTATATGGAGAAAACTTCTATATACATGTATATGCTTACAAGGAAATTTTCGAAACAAACATGTAAATAAATTATGCATGTCTTTTTAAAAAGCTTAAGGGGGCGTTAAATTTGAAAACAATTCCCAAAAACAATTAAAAATAAAAACTTTTTTTCATTGAACTGAACTGAACAATTTTCTTAAAAAAAAAATTAATGAAGGAAAGGAAAGCAATTAAAGGAAAGCATCCATCTATAAAATTTCCATACTTTTACTAGAAGTTAGCGAGTAGGCGCTACCCACTTTACTAATTATGATATTAACAGAAAAAATCAATTTCTGTTCTATGGAAATTTTCTATGATATTTGATTTTTGATTATTTTGCATCATTTTTCAAATATATACCACCCTAATTTGTATTTTAATTGATATAGAAAGATTTTCTCAGGTTTATTTCATAAATTTTGTTGTTTTTATTTAACATGTCATTCTAGTGGTTTGCAACTTGTGTGTCTATTAAAATTGTTTCACATGTAGATTAAACATTTAGTGTAAAGTTTTAAGGAAAAAGGGTTGTCTAATAAAATTACATAACAAGGCGAAAAACTTGGTTAAAACTATTTTCCTATTAAAATTGCAACATTGTCAAAATTACATCACTTTTCTTCTAAAAATATTCAAATTCAAGACTTAAAAATTAATACAAGAGAAAATAACTCTTAGAACTAAGATTTGATGGATGACATCAAAAGGTAATAACAATTAACATTACAACTCTGTCGAATCCTTGGAGTGACTAGTCATTTTGTATATCTACATATATACAGGTGAGGATATAATCCTAGCACTTCCTATAAATGTGGTTTTTAAAAGCAATTATAAACTTGTATCAGTCATTTTTTTATTATTCGGTGCTCATGTCTATTATATATCATCATTAGATTGTCACTTAATTTTTATTTTTATAATACCTTCCATGAATATATTTTTTTTATTTACGAGTATATAGTGGTGTTATCGAAAGTGTAAGTGTAAATATTTGTTTGTGTGAAAAACGCAAAGGCTGCGAAGTTCCTTGTTTTCTGAGCTGCAGAATTACCCAAAGTCAGCCTGCGACCTCCGGAACTTCACTTGTGTATACTTAATATAATATAAAAAAGTGTTACAGTATATCGCTCCTTTAGCGCAAAATAGTCATATCTCATAAAATTCGAAATTCGGCAAAATTCAATTAAAGTATTCAAAATGTTAGCTTCATTTCGAAACATTCTGATATAACATTGGCTTAGCGTCAGACATAGTTCAGATGATTTTTCTCAAGTATAAAGACTACGAGGAAATTGGAAAATACTTTTTTCTCTGTCACACAAAAATTATAACTTTTTGAGATACAGATTCGTTTTTTTAATTTCGGCAGGACATTTGGAAAAGCAATAATTTCATCATTAGGGCTGAGGCAGCTCAATGAAATCTCAGTAGCATTGCTACGACAAATATGTCGTCCCTACCATATCCAACTAACGAATATGAAGTATTGAAAAGTATTATTTTAACATTGAATAGATGAATGTGGCATGAATAAGGCTCGTATATGTACTGTTTTTCGCAGTATTGTACTGCTTTTCTCCCTCAAAATACTGTTTTTCGATACATAATAAAAATAAAAACGGCGAACAGCGAATTCATGCAAAATTATTGTTTACTTTAAAAATAAGCATTCTCCTCTGATTCGTCGCTAGCCGAAAATTTTTGGGTGGGCAGCATTGCAAGAAACACCAACATGGAATGAAGTTGAAGCTGTTATGAACAAGTTGAGCGAATACAATTTGTACAATGCCAATGAAAATGGGGTAAATTTACACAACCAATTTCGATATATCAAAAACTATTGTATGAGTGACAAAATTATGCAATGGAGAGAAGGCAATGTTTCGATTGTGGATGGGTGGGTGGAGATATTTATTCATCTCAAAAACGCCGATTGCGAATTCAAAGAAATGGCAACGATCGTTGAATATATTTTATGTTTTCCAGGAACTTCAGCATTAGTGGAACGAATCTTCTCTGCAGTGAACAAAACTTGGACGTCAGACAAAACCCGATTAGATGTGCAAACATTGAAGGCGATTCTGACCGTCAAATGTAATTTGAAGTACAAGTGAGTTGATTTCTACAATTACCTCAAAACGAAGCTGGCATTGCTTAATCAAATTGCTTCAAACGACAAATACAAAACAACCACAGAAGCTGATTCTGATGGAAATGATTCAGATGATGGAAATGGTTGTTAATTTTTTTATATATTGAATAAAATATATACTGCGAAAAGTACTGTTTATCCAAATCGATTTACTGCTTTTTTTTAAATTTCAGTGAAATGTACTGTTTTTGGTCCAAAAAAATATACGAGCGTTAGGCATGAACGATATTACTTACATTCTCTCTGGAAGAAAATGTTGTTGAGGTACAATAGTTATTGTTGTTGTACAACATATCAATATAAAATACAATTGTTGTCTTTTTAATCTTAATTAAGTCAAAGCCAAGGTCTGGATACATACACCAATAAATACTGTGTGTTATATGTACATATTGTTTAATTACACTAGATACATATGTATTTAACTACCATGTAAAAAAGAACATCCAAAGAAATCAATAAAATTCACAGCTTCTGATGGAAAAGTAAAAGCAAAAATTCGGATCCAATTTCCAATGATTTTAATACAGGTTAGTCATTGCAAAATATTCTATTTTTTAATCGCGTTGATTGGATCTGAAGTCATGTTCAAGATATTAATAAAAAACGACCTTTCGTCCTACATGATATTTTACATTGTACTATATGCGAAAAATCAATCGTATGTGAACTTTAAGCAGTTTGAAGCCATTCAACCTCGTATGCTAATGCCAAACGAATTAAATACAATATGAGAATTCTCTATCGTGTGAGATTATTACAAAATATATAATCATAGTGGGCTTAGAATGCTTTTATGCAAACAATTATACTCAACATGAGTCTACTTTATTTTTCTTGCAACACGTATACAATTGAGGCCCAATCCTCCTTATATGATCAATGGAAACATATATACTTATGTATGCAATTAAACGCCCGTTAATTGTTAATGATTATAATTAATACAGGAAAAATGTTCCCTGATGATTTGGCTTAACGACCAAATTAAATATCGGCATATGAACAGCTAAAGCCGCAAAAAACAATTGATATTTTTCGTCGAAAAATTTAACTTGGGAATATTACTTCCTCATGACATGTTTAAGAAATAACGCGTTTACCACTTCAGTCACAGCAGCATATAAAAGCGAAACATCACTAAGTTAATACATATAAATACAGATGGTTGCTGTGAAAGTTAATGATTTGGAAGAGACTCAATTAAAAAAATTTTCCTCGACTGTCATGAAAATGAAAAAATTTTGATGTAGAAGAAATGCCAATTTAGTTTCTTTCCAAATGATTTTCACATAAGATTTTTATTACAAAATTCTCTTTTTTAATGCTCTTAACTGAATTATAACCTTTATTGGCCATACTAAAAGATTAAATATGTAAATATTTTTTGAAAAAATAATTTCATATAAAACAACAAATAAACTATTTACTATGAGAAAGAGAGAAGTCTTGAAAGGATAAAAACCTGCCAATAGTAACAAATTGTGAAATTAATAGTCTCACTTAAGAATTTCTTCACTGGGTACATTATGTTTCAAATTTATTATAATTTATGGTTATAAGTTAAGATACCTACATATATGCCATAAAACTCAATTATATTATGTGGCTCTTAGTTTATTATTACTTCAGACATATTTAACCTTTAATATATACGATTACTTGAAGCCTGAACTCCAAGCAGTGCGTAGTAGAGGATCCCCCAACAGACAACAAATCGATATGTCTCAAGGTGCCTAAAAAGAGTCTTTTCCTTCATACGTAGTGTTATTTTTTTTCGTTATATGTTGACGAAACTACATATTACTTACTTTAATGAGATTTGATAACATCAAGCCAAAATAGTTTTACATAAATATTTCACATATATTCTACGACGTTAAATTCACTTGTGTTCCATTAGTTTAATGAAAGATATGTAAATTGTTCCAATTGAAAATATTCCTTAAAATATTAACACAAACCCAAACATGCTTAGTTAACATACCCGTACATACAATACACAGAAAAGTAAAGTCTTTGAACCTGAATATTCTATAAGAGTATCCACAAATGGATGCATAGGAGAGAATACGTTTCCTATTATTGTTATTAAAATACGAAGCATGTAGTTTTGTTTTATTTGTACTTTTACTTATTCCTTTTTTCAATTTCAATTTGTAAGCCATATTCAAAATCAAAATAAAAAGTCCAATGTAGTAGGATTTCCTACTCCGAAATTCATTTTGATGGCTTTTAGTTCATCTTTGTTTATGAGACAGTAATAAAGAGTCTTCTGTTTTTCCATCAACCAAACAACCATTCTTTCCATATCCGCACCGCATACATCCCTGATATGCAGTAGTATTATTCTTTTTAAAAAGAAATTGCTTGCGTTTATTTTACTTTTTCTACTTTTTTATTTGCTTCTATCCCGAAGCCGAAAAAGAAATAAAATGAAGAGATAAAAAGAGAAAAAGAACAAAAGAAAGAAAGGATAGAAAGCTCTAATTTCTTTTGGGGAAAAGAGTTCATGCATCAACACCGTCTTAAATCCTATACGAGCTCCCACATAAATTTTTTTAAAAATTTTTTATAAAAATATTTTAAATAAAAGAGATTTCAATACAATCGCCTTATGCAATAATATATTTATTATTTATTTGAAGAGATCTGCGAATATTTAGTTATTTTTCTTTGTGCTTGTCATTATTATTACATTACTTGCATTTTTTAATTATTCATATTTCAATATTAATTTATTCCAAAACAAAAGGAGTGTCTACCAAAAAATATTTAAATGTTCACTCAACTTACTCCTTGTATTCTTGTATTGATTGTATAATTGTATTGCCTCACTTTGATGCACAAACAAAGCTAAGGCGATCCAAATCGCAGAGTTCATATGTCGTCATTTCTATGACACTAGATAACTCTTCAGTGAAGTTTAAGCACTTTGAAAGCATTCAACCTCATATGTTTATATTCATTTCCATCATACAATATATGAAAATTACAATATATAAAAGGTCTTCTAATAGGGACACTTGATAGCTGACATATTGTGGAAGCTAAATCTATAAAATTTGCAAGTTATGAGATTGTGTTATCAAAATATGTGTTCTACTAGTTGGAAACTGACCCTAATTTGCATCAAAAAATCATTTTCAGAAAACAAAATTGTATGTGGAAGTATAAGGTATATTTTTCTTGAATATTTCATGAGGTTCCCCTCCCTTATAAATCAAATATTAATAATTAAGCGAATCACCAGTGCCTCTCTGAAACTAATAAATTAATTTCCTTTAAAACTAGAACACGGAGAAGGGAGGGAAGCAATTTAAGCTGTTGGACTTAAATGAAATTTGAAACATGGAAAGTTCCTCTCGTTTAGAAGTATCAATTTTTAAAAAAGGATACGGAGAAAGCAAAAAAGGGAGAAGTGGAGCAAAGCAATTTATATCGATTTTAAGCTGAGCAAACGATTTTAGTGAAATTTAAAGCACAGAAAGATGCACATGTGGAGCAAGCAATACACTATGCTATTCTATATAAGCAGGAGCAAGTGAAAGAGGTAAGAGCGGGATAATTAAGCAATATCATTTGTCTGCGGCAGCAAGGCGCAGGATATTATCTACTTTATAATATTTAATGGATGTTCGATTCTAAAACAAATCTAACCTTAAAAACTGGGAACGCTTTCTACATGTAACTCACACCAGAGAAAAATGATGCTCTTATTTAAAAGCTCAATAGGTCAAAAATAGTTCCTTGACGACACATTTAACATTAATATATTCATATTTACCGTTTCGGATATTAAATAAAAGTTGTGCATTTTCAGCACTATTTCTCTGTTGGGACATTTGGTAATATTTATACGATTGCAAAGAAGTAGGAACATCACTGAATAAAAATAATTATATAAACTTCTTGTATATATTAGATAATGAGTGTATTTTCAATAATAATTCATTGTGAGATATTTATTGCTTAAATTTCTAATTCCGCAAGTTGAAGCGCTGTATTATTTTAGTACAACTGCTTTTATTTTTTGTAAAACACAACAACGCCTCGCCTTTAGGCCTTTAAGGCCGATGTATTAAAGTTTATTAATTTTTTGTAAACTATTCGCGCAAAAAACAACAAATAACACATCTCAGAAAAAATTAAGTCGAGTGTAAACCACATTACACATTCATGGTACATATGTAAGTACCTTTGGGGTAATGAACATGGACTTGTTTGCTTTATTAAAAATATTTGTAACTTATTTATTTATTATTATTTTATTGGAAAAGAAAACAAAATATTAATCGATTTTAAGTTTATCTAATATCCTCATTTTAAAGTTTATTTTTTAATTTATTAAAACATTTTTTGTATAATTTACTCGTATGTATATTCTCTGAAAAGCCGACACACGACTTGCTCCTTTAATGCATCATAGTTATATCTCAAAAAATTTTAAGCTATCAAGTTACCGGGGAAAATTATTTCTCAATATCCTCTTCATATGACGAAAAGTAACCAAAATTGTATCTGAAGCTGAGCTGAAATTATGCCAACAAAAAGAAAGGACTGGGAAGCTAAGACTTTAACGACTTTGCTAAATGCGATTGTGAGATGTAGATGTGTTGTGTAAAAGGAGCGATGTAGTATTGTAATATTAAAATGAAAACCTCTATAAGATAATATTATTATGAAACTTAATACAGTTCAACTTCTACAATATGAATCGTCATTCTCCAGAAAAAAAGCTTCAATTCACTTGTAGCTAGAGAGCTAGCCCTAAAACTATTGCGTTGGGCTTTACTGAACTATAAAAAGAAATTACAATGTTACTAGCATAAATAACAGTTATGATAGTTAAACTATATATATATATATATATATATATATATATATATATATATATATATATATATATATATATATATATATATATATATATATATCCCATTAGGTTAGGTTAGGTTAGGTTAGGTTGATTGGAGGGGTGTGATAGCCCATGTCATACGACATACACTTAAGCCAGTGAAGGCTTGTTGTGCGCTCCCGTTATTTATCAAACACAAACTGCCAGAGTTCTGCGGCAGGATTCGAACCTGGGACCTTCGCACTAAGAGTCTAGTACACTACCTACTAGTCTACGAATATATCCCATTAAATTTAGCATTTTTGTCAAGGCACTATACAAATTGTTATAGATGGGATCTCATCAGACGAGTTCAACATAAATTCGGGACTACCACAAGGCTCCGTTCTCTCTCCTACCCTGTTTCTTATTATTCTTAATGACTTATTATGTACAACTTCCACTACCCTATCTACTCCTTTGCAGATGACGGCAGTATAAGCCATTCCTACTCATTTGACCATAGGCCAAGTCCGTTGGAGATAAGGGCTATGAGGCGAAATATGGATGATACAATCAATCAAGATCTTATAAAAATATCTGAATGGGGTCATACGAATCGAGTCGATTTTAATGCTGGGAAGACAGAGTGATGTATGCTTACGCATAAACGTATGACCGTACATTCTGCTCCATCTGTAATTATGGGTGATATGAATATTCAGGAATCAAAAGCTCTTGATATCCTTGGCATGAAAATTCAGTGTGATGTTCGATGGACTGAGCACATTTTTCATATCGCTAAAAAAGCATTCAAGTGCTTCGTTTCTTAAGGCATTGTGAGCCATTGTATTTATACCACCTATATCCGGTCGAAAATGGAATACAACTCTCATGTATGGGCCAGTGCTTCAAAGTCTATTTTGAATCTACTGCACCAAGTATAGGAGAGGGCGAAAAGACTCGCTGGTGAAGTAAGGGAACATATTCCCGAGATCGGATCTTACTTACGAGCAGCACGTTCATCATTAAGAGCACATCCATTTATGGTTGTTATAACAGCGAATCGCACTGCGCATTACGGAAACAATTCCCTATTTGATCTTTTGCCTGCAAATGTCTTTCCTGCCATACCCAGCGTTAAGAGGTTCAAATCGAATGTCCACAAGCATTACTCCCGCTATCCTTTTTACCCCATCATATTTCCTAGTTCCAGCACAATGCACTGCATAAATATGTGTCATCCCCTGAGTGCTGTTCCGATTGAAAAAAGCAGGCAAATTGGTGAAGAAGACGTTTCGGTGATTTTTGCTAAACGACACATTAATGTCAATGCGAAAATTTTAACTTATAGAAGTTAGGAAGAAATTCAAGTTAAGGAAGCTCAAATTATAAAAAACGAAACTTAAGTGAATTCACCATCTTGTCCTTATTGATACCAGAATTGAAACTTTAAGCTGTACGAGTTCAAGTTGTAGAGATGCAGCCGTAAAATTTGTTTTTGCATGTAAATCATAATATAATTAAATTAAATGTAGTGTCCTTATAGTTTTATTGCTGAATCAGTTCGTGATAAAAATCACTCATTTTACACGCGATTAGTCCTATATGTGTCTTACGTGAGCATTCGACCATTGTAGACTGGCTCGTGAGAGGTTAAAGGAAACAAATCGATGAACACATCCAATCTGTAATATTATTCCTCTATCGTAAGCAAATCTATCGATCTTGGGTATCCCTCCAAATTAAACTGTTATACCGAATATTAATCGGCAGCGATTTTTTTTTTTTGCTATTTCTATATGAAAAAACTAAGCGATTTGTCTATTTGGATTATATAAACCTTATTTAAGATTTAACTTAAAAAATTATTTCCATGCACTGCATCGAGTCTACTGCCGACCACGCAATTAATTGCTAGTGAAACCAAATAGATAATACAATTAAGCTCATTTGGTACACAATATGTGGCTGAAAGCTAATCAATAACAAATAAACACTCTTCTAGTTTCGTATGGGTAATTAATACCACAATCTAACGCTTTGCTAATAATTATTACAATATCAGTTTCATTTATTTATATCACAAAGTCATCTGTTATGTGTTGAACACGAGTAAATACTGAATTTGAAATTGTTCTTGGCTAAAACAATGTAAAAAGTAAAAGTATTCGAAGTTGGTTTAATCAGAAATTATTACCTTTTTGTATTTTATTGTTTTTTTTTTTTTTTTTTTTTTTTTTTTGTCTCAAGTGTTCCACAGTGGTATAGACCAAAACATTTTCGATTCAAATCTGTCATGCCTGATTAGCAGGTTTGATGTGCTCAAAATTTCCCATAGAAGTATTCGAGTTTATATTTTGAAGAACTCCACGGTGCAAAACGGAGTGTATGATGCTCTAGGCATTCAACAAGTAAAATATGTTTTTTAAAGCTTTACATTTTAATTTTCTATTGAAATTCCCAGAGCTAAAAAATTATTTATAAAATTGTAGACATTTTAATGCACTTGCACCAACCGTTTACATCTGACTGCTTTATTACTCAAATTGTTAATTTAATGACCCACTGTGCTGTATTAAATGAACAAGTGAAGACTAATGGTCAATTTCTATTTAATAATTAATTACTGCCAAGATATTGAATATCCTTTAAGAATTTAATACATATACGTGCCACAACTAACATATTTACAATGATAACATGAATTAAAGACAAAATAATCGTTATATTGAAAAGGAAGAAAAGGAAGCCCAACAATAAATAGAAAATAAAATGCTTAATACTTAACTGAAGATGATTAGAAAACAATTTCTGATATACAAACAATACAAATTAGGTTTATAGAGATAAAGATGAAAGAAGAAATAAAAAAAATAAGTATTAGAAATAAAATGAAATTAAAAAAGATATTAAACAAGATTCAAAATGTACTATAAATTTAATATCGGACACAGTGTAGTATTAGAAAACGGACAAAGGAAGTGCAGTTCCACATTCAAAACTGCATTTATATCTTGCCTTTTCCTGTTAAAAAATATTTTACTGTAGGCCAGCAAACTTTGTTGTAGTTATTTCAAGTTGTTTCTTATTCAATAATGATAGTACGAAGGAAAACAACAAAAATTTAGATTGAGGCTTAAGTTTGAATCGTAATGTGAAAGATTTTCATTTCCTTATGTTCTATAAAACGTAAGGAACGACAGACATACCAGTAATAACAATAGCAATAACACTACAAAAATCTACAAATACCAACAAATAAAATCTGAAATAAAAAATGCAAAACGAAAAAATGAAAATAAGAGTTCTAAAGAACAAATATGCTTCAAAGGATAACTAGGACACATTCAATATCTAGATGTGCTTTTAAGCTCAAGAAGCAGAGACAAATGCACATATACTCGTGCAGACAATACAAACAACATGTAATTGTAGAATTCCTACTTACAGGCAATATATGGTGTTCCAATTAGGAGAGAAATACTCGCTTGATTAAATACACTGTGATAAATAGCACTTGAAGCATTTAACTCAAAACTAATGGAATGGCTAGGCATATAAAGAAAGGTCCTTTCGCTAAGCACTGACACGGGGTTTTTGAGAATTCGAATAAATGCAAATAGGTTATAGGAATTTATTTGTTGGTAACGCAGGGAGATGGTATGAGGACGATTTTTAGTAAATACAAAAGCAAAATACGTATGTTTCTGAATAAGCCAAATTTAAGGTGGCAAAGAAAATAAATACTTCAACGTAAGCAATGCAGCTAAATAACAAATTATGTTAACGATAATCAAATCTCATTAAAAAATTCGCTAGAAAGGTGTGAGTATCGACAAAAATTTCACTTATATAGAAAGTCCAAATAAATTTTAAGGCTTTAGTTAAAGTTTGTGGGCTTATTCATTTATCTATAATATAAAGAAAGATATGATCGTGATAATAACAACAATCTCCGATTTAATTATATGATTATAAACAAATCATACATATATATTAAGTCAAAAAGGGCCAAAGAACATACATAATTTTCTATTCAGTCTAGTAGCTTTGATTATTCTAGATTATTCTACGTGCATAAAAAGCACTTATCTTAACTTCAACATTAACCAAATGAAAATTCTACTACACAACAGCGAGTGCAGTGTGTCCAACAAGCAAAAAATTAATGCAATTTTAATTGCTTGCAAAGCATCGAATATTTTACAAATCAAAAAATTCTTGCAAACAAATTTTTATGCTATTCAGATTAAGAGTTTGTTTCACTTTTACAAATCTGCATAAATCAGTTTTAGTGCTTGAATCAGAATTATAATTTGAATTTAAATTTAATTAAAAAACTTTTCGTTGCTATAAATTAAATAAAAATTTACATGAGACAATAATTGTTCTCTATTTTTTTGATTAATAACTTCACAAGCATAAGAAAAATTAAATTACTCTATGTACCCTTTCCACATCCAAGTCGATTCCGATAGTAAATGACTTGTCGTAATTCGGTATAAAATTGTTACCAAAATCTCTTCACAATTAAGAAAAGCTTCAAATATTCAGTGACACCAAAAAAAGGAAACTGCTTGTAATGAAAAGTTTTTGTTAAAATTATTGGAAATGATCCGAGTCCGCACCACTTCCGAATAGGTGTTGTAAAACATGTCTTTTAGAATATGATTTCTCTTAAATTTTTTAGGTAAGCAAACCAACTCAAAAAATACTTTTTGCAATATATTATATCAAAATTCGTCTATACAACACTGCGTAGTCTTACAGGCAAATGCAACTCTCGATCATCCATTAATAGCCTTTGAAAAATTTAAAAATTTGCATTTCACAATAGTAGTTCATCTTCCATTTTAAATAATTGTTTGAAATATTTTTAATTATATATTGAACACAAGCTTTTGTTTTCTTGTATAATTAGCAACATAAACGTAAACGTCGACAATTCGAGCACAAAAATATGGTATATCGTAATTGAAACAACTCAACATATTAGAAACGTATTATTGGGAAAAATACTTTTTCAAACAAATTGCACAGATTTGTAATATCAATGAAGATTTTGCCAACTTTATTTTCTAGGAACTCGAAAATATGCTCTTACTTTGGAAGCAGTGAAAGTGCCGTTCCTTAAGTATGGCTTCTATTTTTTTTTTTTGCTTTTGTTTTCACTGAAATATGGTCTTTAGTTTTTATAATGTTTTCAAATTGCCTTTGGCAGAAACTTGAAAAACCATAGATTATACATTATTTATAAATCGCTTTTAACCGCTATTGAATCTTTTTTAAATCTTATATCTTATTGGGAATATTATCCAATATCTATGTACTTACATAAAATATCCATCTTCTCGTTCTTTCTCACAGTGTACGTAATAAATAGTATACTTCTTCGTATCAATAGTTTTGCAGAAACACTCATCAGTCGTTTGTTTGCAAAACAATCATTTTGAATTGTACAATACTCGTAGTGGATATTGCATGTGGTATATTTCACTATTTTCTACTTTCATTTAATCGTTTCATATCGATAGTGAAAGACGTACAAGATGTGGGTCGAAAGCAAAGAGTTTCATTTAAAGCAATATTACGAAAGCCACTATGTACTACCAAACAATTGACTGCCATTCATTATTCAATCTATTGGCCTATACATGTGATGCTTGTACAACTGTTGTCTGTTGTTTTCGCTGCATGTAATATTTTCGATTTCAATTTGGCTCTCTCTGTTATTTAAGGAGAGACTAAAGTTGCCAATTTAATAAATTTCTATGCTAAATTTAGTTAAATTTTTCATCTTATACTAATTTCTTATTAAGACTTAGAAATGCGAAAAATTTTTCCCAATTTGCATTAATGCAGTCAAAGCCCGGTATGAGGAATAATAAAATATAAGTTCTTTTCACTCTATCGTCACTGCCATGTCTAACTGTCAAAGGAAAGTGCAAATACCCGTTCAATTGTGGACTCAAAATCAGTGCATTTATAAGAGAGCATCTCATCGTATTTCTTGTACATCATCCAATTGTCCCTGGTATAGATGAGACCCTATGCTCCTTAAAGGATCAAACGGAATATATATATATATATATATATATATATATATATATATATATATATATATATATATACATATATATATATATATATATATATATATATATATATATATATATATATATATACATATATATATATATATATATATATATATATATATATATATATATATATATATATATATATATATATATATATATATTAACATATATATATATATATATATATATATATATATATATATATATATATATATATATATATATATATATATACATATATACAATATATATAGGATGTAAGATTTTCAATAAAACTTTCTCACAAAGAAACCGTGTGATTTTTTGATTGGCTTCTTCGAATGTGCGAATGTGGCATTTTGAATAGTTTGCTTTGTAATAATAAATAATGACGATTATGAATTAGTGATGTAACGAATAAAAATTTTTAGATATTTACAAATACGACAACATACATATATCTGAAGAATTTTCGAAAACTAACTTTGAAATTTTAAAACATTTATACATCTGCAAAGGGAAACAACACTTTAAATATAATTGAAAAAAAAATCTTCTTGTGTGAGTAGTCTGGTAATTACAACACCTTAACGGATGTCATTCGATTATATTGAAAAACGGTGCAAAATACAAATTTCTATCACAAAATTACTAAAGTATTATTACTAGTAAAGTGCCCAAACATACCTAAATTATATAATTTGGAATAAATAAATTGGAATAAAATTACTGCACATTTAACATTATTAAGACGTACCGACAAGAAATCACTTTCTTGAATTTTATATTCGACATCATTTGTGGTCATTAATATAATCATTAAAATTTACCACTGCAAATCCTGTTGTCATTTACGAAACAGTAAATGGAACAAAGAATAGATATAATAGATGAAATTAGCCTTTAAATCAGGTCTTAACTATAACCACTTATATAGCGTAATTACTGAGAAATCTGGATATAAATCCAGAGAACATCAACGAATATCAATGTTGTATAGTTATATCATGATACAATGTTGTATGATATAATATTTTTGAGTTCATATTCTATATTAAAGTTGTACAAACTGTATTATTACAACGCATAGCTATAAAATGCAAATTTTAATAGTACTATGTATATCCAAAGTGAAGAATAATTAGATAAAAGTTGTGGTAAATTAACATACAACTAAAATATATTAAATAAATATGTTCTATTTTTTTTTTTTTTTTTTTTTTTGGTGAAATTCTGTTTGAATTTGCAATGAATTTCGTTACACATATTCATTCAACAATTTTATTTGGAAATATGAATATTTCTATTTATCTAAAATATGAATGTATATCTATACATACTGACCTTCGTAGACTAGTAGGTAGTGTACTAGACTCGTAGTGCGAAGGTCCCAGGTTCGAATCCTGCCGCAGAACTCTGGCAGTTTGTGTCTGATAATTAAAGGGAGCGCACAACAAGCCTTCACTGGCTTATGTGTATGTCGTATTACAAGGGCTATCACACCCCTCCAATCAACCTAACCTAACCTAACCTATATATATACATACGAGTACGTATGTATGTTGGTACTTGGAAAATTACGACTTCATTTCTTCATTGCAATTACCATTAAAAACTATTTAATAGTGTATTGCTAAATTAGGTCATCCATACTTAATTGTTATACAATTGTAATAAAAATTGTTGCAACAAACCAAATTATGTGTATGTACAACTGAATGTATGAAAATGTAAGGACAGTCGTTCGATATATTAGAGTAAATGCAATAGATATTAATTCAAAAATGCATATACATATATTTATTGAAAATATCTGCATATAAACATACGAGATATGTACAAAAAGTTACCATCTAATTTCAGGCGACACTTCTTTGTTTGTTCCTTGCATGCGCTCAGCAATTCTCTGCTTTTTTTATCACTATAATGCAATAGATCATTCTTCTTTACCTTAACCCCATAACAAAGCAGGAACTTGTAACGATTCAGGCAATAAGGACTGCATCGTTAACGGAGCTCAAGGCTATACCAGAAAACTCTCATAAGAAATGTTTCAAGAATTTAATAAAACATATTAGAAGGTTTTAGTTAGACAACATGAATATTGATGAATAAATATGAAAGTTGTAAATCTATAAGCAAATGCATATACAAATTATATTGACGAACCTTGATTATTATTTATCTTTTATTCCCTTTATTCACAAGTAGAGCCAAAATATCATAACACTTATATAATACATATGGCTCTAATATATAATGGCACTACTCTTACATATATGGCTTAAGCATTGGAAACAACATCTTCTTTATGACATTTATCTTTATAACTTTCGACAATCAGTATCATTCTCTTAGGAGATCATTGTTCTCTTTTCTATTTATTATCGCAGGTAATTTTGGCTTTTGCCAAACCATCCACCATCATACATCGACCCATTATGATGCCAAAATATAGTTTGCTAATATTTTAATGCTCCTTTTCAGCTTATTTTATTATTACTACCGACCTAAAGCTACCAATTTGGTCTACTAATTTCAATAACCCTAGACATTGTTCCAATAACTTTTGCTTATGTGAAAAAAGTTCCTTAAATTTCTCCACTTTCATTTATTACTTTTTCAAGAAGATTGAAATGACTATAAATCAAAAATACTCCTAAGTTCATAATACAGATTTTAAAAATTAAAAATATATTTTCAAAGCACAGTGAGATATACTCTACTCTACATACTATTATTATTGTAAATGTATTGAGAAATTTTTAATTATAGTTACACATTTATATTTCATTTCCATAAATCTTATATGACAAAGAAATTTACTTTGTTGTTAATGGTGTACAATGGTACAAAAGCAAAGATATTTTAAATATTATCGCCTTTTTCAAAAAGTGCGTTTTTTTAAGAATATTGATACAGTACGAACTCGGTAACCACAACTTAGAGAAATTAAGGTAATTGCACTTATTGAGGTTGTTGCACCCAGCGAGGAAAAATATATAACAAGAAAAGTGATAAATGAAAACCTTTTTATGAAACAGAAACATATCGGATATTGTTGTCTGCACCTTTTTCTTATTAATATTTTTTAGAAATATAATATTTATATATTTTTTATATTTTAAATAATATTTTTCAGAAATATAATATTTTTTATTGGAATATCGTTTTCCTCAGCCCACTGAATACATATATTAAAAGATTGCATAGCAACTGATCCTTTTGTTTTAGGAGATGCAATAACATCCGCTTCGCTATCATCTGAACTTTCAATTTGGACGGCTTCTTTCTCCACTTCTTGATAAGCATCACTTTCGTGCATCCATTCATTAAGCTCTTCATTTGTGAAGGAGTCATTTGGTGCAAGTTCTTGGAGCATTGATGCAAGAATTGCGCGTTCATTTTCAATTTCCCTTTTTCAAAACATATTTAAATATAAAGTTGCAGTTATAGAGGTAAACTTTTTTGGGTAGTTTCACTTATAAAGGTTACAATACTATGTTAAATAGTGTTGCGAAAATCGAGGAATTGCGTGTATCGAGGGTTGCGATTACCGAGTTTATACTGTATATAATTTTTGTTAAAGCACAGAGTGTGTCTTGCTTTAATTTTATACCCTCTTTTTTCTATTTTTGACTTAAAATCTTATTTGACCTTGTTTCCAAGACACAGCCCGACTAAATGGTTTCAGTGAAATTAAAGTGAATTCATTTATGGAAATTAAATAGAAATTTATTTGTCCGGCTCAAGTTCGATTACTGAATTGAGATCAAAAATTTTTCAAATTATTTTTGTTAAATAAGAAGTAAAATTGGCATAAAAATGATATATTCGTAAAAACGCTGATGATGATGGTATAACGATCATCAAAAACATGAGTGATCTGTTCCAATAGTGTTATTTGAAAAAAAAATATTTGAATACAGCAAGCGAAAGTTCAACAAAATTGAAAAATTACGTACAAATAAAATTGTAATTCATTTATAAGAAATCAAATTTTTTACTAGAATCAAAGGTTTCACTTCGAATTCTTTTATGGGACCTGCTCAACTGCGTAAAGTAGGAAACAAAGAAAGCCACCAGTGGAATAAGGATGCTTATTTCATTAGCAAATTAAAGCATGGAATTAATATGGGATGTGTTTCATTTTTAATTTTTTTATTGCAACTAGAATTTATGGGAACCTTTCATCTCAATTTCCTCTCAGATGACTTCCTTTCAAAGCATTATCAAATCGAATGTCCAAAAACAGCGTCTCGTCTATAATACCTTCTTCTCATAATACATTTAAAAAAAATCAATGTCTCGAATACAATCCTTCCTTCTCATAATGCATTTTCCTAATTCTAAAAAATGAAATGCATAAGAAGATATCAGCATTCAGGGCCCCTTTGTAAGCAAAATTCTTAAATGATGCGTGTAGTTTGGATACCAGCATCTCTGTCTAAGAGTTGTGATGTTGACTGCCACCTCACTAAGACGAGATCATTGCCATTGCGCCCGACGTAGTCGATTAGAGGTCAGATACAGCTTAAGCCTTTGACAAATGAGTTTTTATACGAATTTTTCACTTAATAACGCAAAAGGTTTTGTTTCGAGTGCAAAAATATTCAATGAATCTGCTCCAATACCGATTATAAAATTAATTTATATAATGAAAGAGTGAAAAAACAATTTTATTTAAAAAAATTAAAAAAAAAAATCAAATCTGACACTCACCTAGTTTATTGGCGTTCATACCCTTTCTTTTTTTTTATTAAAATGACTATAAAATTTATGTATGCAGGACATGAGTGTAACTGAAATGAGAAACAAATAATTAGTAATTTATTACATGAATAAATAAAATTAATACAATATATACTAAAATAGAAGTATTTATACGTTATCGCATATAAAATTTGTTTAAAACATTTTGATTATGACCCGAATATTGGTGAATGAATGTATTTTGCATTTCAATATGTATATATATATATATATATATATATATATATATATATATATATATATATATATATATATATATATATATATATATATATATACCCTGAAGGAAACATGGGGACAAGTGTACCCAAGTCACCAGTTTTGTCGACTATTTTGGTGACTCATATGTAGACATCGTCAACGGAGTTGTCAACAAGTTTTTGTTTGATGAGCAGAGAAATTTCTGAGAGCACGCTTATGCCTCTTCATTTTTTAATTGCGTTTATTTGTTCTATGGTGAACTTTTAATCATTTATTTTAACTAAAACTGTAGGGATATATGTATATCAAAAATTGTTTACATGGACCCATTAGAACGACCTCTTCAGTAGTGGGTTTTCAATGATAAGTCCATCTTAAATTTCAATAGAAAGAAGTATTGTGTAGAGTATGTCAATAATACTGGTGACAATGTCTACAGGGAAGCACTAGTTCTACGGTCGTCATATGGTCCCATTGGAACTAGTTCGTCACTAGTTCCAACGTCAGTAGTGGATTTTCAATGACAAGTGCATGTTAAATGTCAACAGAAAAAAGCATTGGCTGGGGTATAATTTGTCACTAGTACTGATGACTTTGTCAATAGTGAATCACTAGTGATTCACTAGTGACATTTCCTTCAGGGTATATATATATATATATATATATATATATATATATATATATATATATATATATATATATATATATATATATATGTATATATATATATATATATATATATATATATATATATATATATATGTATATATATATATATATATATATATATATGTGTGTGTATATATATATATATATATATATATATATATATATATATATATATATATATATATTAAATACATTTATGCAGATGTATACTTGTAAGCATATACGCACATGTGGGAGCACATTTGCGGATCCAGTTAAATTTTGAGCGAAAGGAAGTTCGCAGTGCTAAAAAAAAGTTGAAGTTATACTTTTTTGCTTCCTCTGGGTCCACTCTCGCAAGAATTGCGTACCGATTTCGATATCTTTTCTCTAGATTAAAGGTGGCATGTAATAACATGTACTGTTAAATACATGCGAAAAAAGTTAGATTCAAAATGTGGCAAAGACATGTGTATCTCACATACCGCAATATTTGGAAATTTCATATACAGTGGACCCTAGGTCAACGAATGCTCCGCATAGCGAACATTTCGTGTATCGAATAAAAACTTTTTTGAATAAAATAATTCGGTAAACAAATGAAATTTCGTATAAAATTCCTCATTGGATAGTCACATTATTGGCAACTGTAGCATGACAGGTAGTGTCACTTCTATACGTGGAGTTATTACAACGTGTTGAAGCGTATATATCTTTCATTTTTTTGTTAGTTTTTTTTTGTGAGAAATGTAGTTTAGAAAATAATTTGCAGGAAAAAATATTGAATGAGCAAAAATAAGTATAGAAATGAGATCATGGAAAAATATAAGCAAAGTGTTGGAGAAGTTAATCTAGGACGTACATTCAACCTATCAAAATCAAAGATTTCCACCATCATCAAGCTTAACGATGTAAAAGGTTCAAAGAAAGTGCGTAGATTACTTTCACAATCACGTATCCTCGATGATGTAAAAAAAAAAATCTTCTTGTACGGATTATTCTTTTCTTTTATTTCAAAGAAATTAATGAGATCCATGACTTCTGATCTGGAAGAGGTGAAAATTCAGATCTTTTTCAATGATCTTAATACGGGCTTGTCATTGCAAGATGTTTTTCTTTTTAATTATTTTCCTTGGACTTGAAGTCATTCTTCAGAAGTTATGAAAACACTATTTTTTAAGTGCTTTAAATATTGTTTGGCGCACAGTATTTTACAGATTCTAATGTATGTAAAAAGCAACATATTTATTTCATTTAACTTCATTCACACAAGATAATTTTTTATTAATATTCTTTTCGCCTGGATTTGGACTCAAACTTGAGAATGTTGTTCCATGTTTAAGGTGCTTAGTAGTCAACGCACTTACAGCCTCAGTTACATCAGCATATAAAATAGTAATGGCAATAATTTAATAAATAAAGAAAGTAGATGTGAGAGGATGGTGTCAGCGAAGAGAGCTTTCAAAGAAGTCATGAAAATACAGAGATTTTGATGCAGAAAAAATGCAGATTAAGTTCATTTTCAATTGATTTCAACATATTGCTGTCATTATTTCATACTAAATAAAAATATATAATATATTCAGTTCAGAATTAAAGAAAAATACTATTTTTGTGTAAATTTAAAGAAATAAGTACTTTTCAGTTTAATGAAATTTTTTTTGTATTGATTTATAAGGAAATATTGGTTTTGCTTAACGAACATTTGGTATTACGAATCAGAATTGTCTTGGTTAGCCGATGCTTCACTGTGATTTGTCTAACTTTTTTAATGATTTTTATACCAAATCTGCCCAAGTGATAGACTCGGGTGCTGATGAGATGTGTGCCAGCGGCGAAAACAAGTGCTTCCTACTAGACAAGTTTACCTTCACTGTCTTTTCTAATCATGAAACACATTAAAAATAAATGAACATCATTCTCTTATAGAGTCTGTGGGGATTTGAACTCGAGCTCATAGAGAATAATTATGTTCATAATATATACAGTTTAAATAAAATACAATCATTAGTTTTAATATTTAGTTCGTAAAATGGCTTAAATAATAATTTTTATCTAGAGACTAACAAGCAATAGTGTATAATTTTTGTTTGTAATTTATAATTTTTATTTATAGAATTTGCATTCTTGGGACTATTACATTTTTAGGTTTACTTCGTGCTGGTAGAGAGTGCCTGGCCAGGTAGGTCTGGCGTGTTGCGATGCATTGAATGATGATATTTGCTACTAGAGTTGGAAAATTAAGTTGATGTATAATTTGTAAGCTTATTTTAATAATTATTAAAATAAATATAGCAAACAGATTTATGGTAAAAAAAATACTTTATATTGCTTTAAATGCAAACGAAATTTGTTTTCGAATATTTATATTGAAAAAATAAAATAACCTTAATTTGTTTTTGTTTCCTGTATAAGTAACTGACCGAAATTTTATTTCGCATTTAGACGGACAAACAGTAAATCGCCATTTAATAGAATATCATGACTTTAGTACAATATACGATAAAAAAAATTAATAAACCATGATACTCAACAACAAGAATTTAGTTACTCTTACAGCATATGGTCTATACCACAGGTCTTTACCACTTCAGTTGACAAACACTAAAATCAGAACTGTCAATTACTTTTAAATAAAAATCCAAAATATTTATCAGTACATGGTATTTGAAATACCCGTAAAGTTTTTATTGAATATCATTTTGTGCAGACTCATTTCGTTAATTAGTAATTGGCCAACTAATGGTAAACTTCAATTTCACTATTATTTTTATTTAGATAATCTAATATATAACAAATAGCTAATGCATTTTCATTCCCTTCAAAGTATACTGTATATCATGTAAAGAAATGTGTCTATTTATTAAAACAAATATACTTTTGTATCACGTTAAAGCATTATTTTGATTTAAATAATAATTGAGCATATCAGTTGCACGAAATGTGACAAAAGTCGTAAGTCGATTCTTGGTAATAAACAACTTGTCATAATATAATTTAAAACTGCTTTCATAAGAAATTTACTATTCGCAACATTTAGTAGATACTTGTTTCCAAGAAGCATCATAAAGTGACAAGATTATGTTACAATCTTTAGAAATAAAACGAATTTCCTCTACTTCTGGATCACCATCTGCATATTCTCATGCTTTCTTGGAATTTTATTTCTACTGGGTATTTTTGATGTTGGATTTGTTAGCATGTCAGTGAAGAAATCCAATCTTTAAAAACGATTATTATGCATATTTAGAGGTACGAATATTGTTGTGCACAAATAAATTATTTATGGAAAAGTTTAATTAAATATAGTTATAATTCAGTAATAAATTATTATAAAATCTGACTAGCTTTTTTGTAATATTTAACAAAATATTTAGTAAAAGCAAATATTTTTGAATGCCAAAAAAATATCTCATTACATTGTGGCGGGCTTGAGTGAAGCTGCCGGTTTGAATTTTCATTTATTTTGTCCGCTTTTTACACAAAAACAAACACTTTTCAAGTACTGTTTACTTTTCTTCAGTTATTTTTCCTTCTGCTTATTTCAGTTTGTTTCTTTTGGGCACCAGCTGACGACTTTCCACCATTAAAATTCGGAAAATGGAATCTTCTTTCCCTTCCTACGCTCTGCTTTCATTATACTGGTAGCAAACATTAATACATACATTCATATAATCATAGTTTCTTTTATACGTTGAAGGAATCTTTACAGTGCCGCCTCCTCTTAATATTTGTGTGTTTTTTATTTGGTATTTATTTCTTTTTTAGGTGACATTCTGTTTGTTTTAAGATTTTTCTTCTGATTTCGTCTTTTTCTGTATTTTCATTTTATCTTTGCATGTGGTATTAAGTGAACTGAAGTTTTCTCAAAGTTTTTACGGAAAAATCGTTGTGGCGATTGAATATATTGTATGTATAATTAAAGCGAAGTTCTCAATTATGGCCTAAAATTTATTTGATGGTTTTATAAAAGTAAATGATATTTAAGGACCAGTACTTATAATTTTTAAACCATTGTGTTATACATACTCCCATAAATTTCTGGAGGACCCATTGCAAGGCGAGTTTATTACAACAAATGCCAGAATGCAATAATCAAACTCCTTATGAAAAAGCTGACGAAAAAAGCTTTTTCCAAAGTTTGTTGTATTTACTGATGATGTTAAATGTTAATAAATTAATTTATTAGTGTAATATGAGTCCCTGGATAAAGTGAAAAAAATTCACGAAACGTCGGGGAAAATGTGAAAGAAATAACTTTAAAATTTATTGTCATAAAAACATATTAGGCCTGAATAGCTAAAAAAAAAGAAACTAACGTAATCAAATCTAACTTGGCCAAGAAAGAAAAACACCAAAATTTGTTTGTAAATTTTTATATCTGTGTCGTTTTATCATAACATCTTAAGTCTAATATATTAATATAGGACTTAAGATGTTATGATAAAACGACACAGAATAGAGTTTGACAATCATCTTATATATGTATCTCCTGGGCTTCTGCATATTAGCATATATTTAGTTTTCTTGAGCTTCGTATTAATGCGGTTAATAAACTTGACATGGTTATTCTCGAAGTCACGACAACACTTACGCAACGTATGCAACAACTGATGATATATTTATACTGTTACGAAATTAGTTTTAATGGTTCTAAGGTTATGTCAAACTCATGTTATTTTCATAGTTACATGAACTATGAAAATTAAAACACCGGAAACGGTACGTCTTGGAATCCTTTACAAACATGGGCGAGAACTTAGCAGATTGCTGAAGACATGCAACGCATGGAAGATGTTGAAGAAATTAAACAGATGTGTACATAAGTTATTTTGCAAATAGTTTGTTATATGTACGCATATTATGTTGAGTAAAATTAAACTTATTCATAATTAGATAAATTATTCCTTTTCTAGAGCGAAACTGATTGATCCAAATCAATATGTAAAGAAATTGTGTATATCTTAATTAAATTGGAACTTAGTTTTTTCCTCTCATATCATAATAAAAATCACATTTGATATAAAAAACTCAACAATAACTTTATATCTGTAGAATGTGCCTTTATGGTGATGGCAACAAAATTGTCGAAAGATGTTTGATGTCGAAAGAATAGACATTTTCATCCATTCGATCATGAGCTAACCGACTTACACGTTTAATCATGATCTTGTAACAATCTTCGAATGGGGTCATATGAATCGTATCGCTTTTAAGGCTCGTAAAACACAATCTTGTATGGTTGTGCAAAAACTTATAATAGAACATCCTGCCTCAACTGTAATTAGGAATAAGTATTGAAGAATCAGACGCTGTTAATGTTCTTGAAATAAAAATTCACTGTGATGCTCGATGGACGCAGCACATTTTTCATGTCGCCAAAGAAGCAGTCAAGTGCATCGGTTTTTTAAACGGTTTAAGAGATATTTCAATCCTTCTGATTTTTTTTAATATTTATACTAACTATGTAAATATCAATCTAAAAACAGAATACAACTCTCATTTATAAGCAGGAGCTACAAACTACATTTTGAAGCTACTCGACCGAGTACATTAGATAATGACATCGAGGCACTCAACTTCTTCGACGCAACTTCTTTATAGGCTTTTAACATATAAAAATGTTATAAGTATATTCCTCAGTATACTTTATATGCACTGAGACTTTGTATTTTGTGACCGAGATGTCAAGGCTGTCATTCGCCATTGTCATCTGGTGTACATACACATACTTATATGAATGTACTAGTATATGAATGTAGAAACGTATGTGTATGTATATATTTATTCATAGTATACATGAACGTACTAGTGATATAAACAATATTCGCATTTATATTCCAGAATATTCTCCTATTTCACAACATTCGGATAGCTTTTCACCAAATTTAAATATATGTCGAACATTTTCATCCTAAAAAATTGATATAACGAAAAAAACCTTAAGTAAATGGTAAAAAATATATTTTTAATAATTTTTCAATAAGACTTTATTTTGATCTTGAAATAATCGCTGTTAATTCGAGAGTAGTCAGCGAATGTGAAAGACAAGAGAGAGACTCATTATCGGTATGTCTTGATAATGTTAAATATATGTAGATGTGTATTAAATTTTTGATTATGTATTATTATTGTTAATAGTTGTGTTTGAGTACTTTCCCAGTAATAATAGTCCAGTAACTTTTATGATAGAAATTCGTATTTCGATTCGTTTTTCAATGTAATTGAATAATACAAGTTAAAATTGGTTGATGATTTTTACAATTATAAGGTACTTGAACGGGAGTATTCACACAAGACTTTTTCAATTATATTTTGAATATTTCCTTTTTCAGACTATATACATACATATGTACATATAAATGGAGATATGAAAACGAATTTAAAATTTAAATTTCGTATTCGTATTCCCGAATATTGCTTCAGATATTCGTATTCGTATACGTACTCTCAGGCATCTAATTATATGTAATTATATCAATAGTATGTTAATACATATTAAAATGTGTGTATGTATGTATGCACTCTCACACATACTTATGTATGTATGTACATACCCTGAAGGAAATGTCACTAGTGATTCACTATTGACAAAGTCACCAGTACTAGTGACAACTTATACCCCAGCCAATGCTTTTTTCTGTTGACATTTAACATGCACTTGTCATTGAAAATCCACTACTGACGTTGGAACTAGTGACGAACTAGTTCCAATGGGACCATATGACGACCGTAGAACTAGTGCTTCTCTGTAGACATTGTCACCAGTATTATTGACATACTCTACACAATACTTCTTTCTATTGAAATTTAAGATGGTCTTATCATTGAAAACCCACTAATGAAGAGGTCGTTCTAATGGGTCCATGTAAACAATTTTTGATATACATTTATCCCTACAGTTTTAGTTAAAATAAATGATTAAAGGTTCACCATAAAACAAATAAACGCAATTAAAAAATGAAGAGGCATAAGCGTGCTCTCAGAAATTTCTCTGCTCATCAAACATAAACTTGTTGACAACTCCGTTGACGATGTCTACATATGAGTCACCAAAATAGTTGACAAAACTGGTGACTTGGGTACACTTGTCCCCATGTTTCCTTCAGGGTACATACTTACATATACTTGTATTGTAATATTCAATAGACCTGTAAATTGTAAAATAAGTACAAAATTAAGTTGCATGATTTATAATTAAGTGCCCCAATAAGTAAGCAATAGATGATATTTCGGGAATTGCTTTGAATTGTCACATTTACTCTTGTATCCACACAGAAACAATCTTTCTCTTATACATACACATACATATACTATCTGCCTTCATTAAATGTATGCATGTACTATACATACATATGCATGTATACATACATATATTTTTGTTATTTTGTTTTGTTCTTCTTTTTACTTTACTTTTGCCGTGAACACCCATTGCCAATGTTGGCATCGATTTTTTGCACAAAAACATACGGTACTTGTACACATCGTCATCATTATCATCATCATCATCGTCCTCGTCATGTTCGTTTGTCGTTGTTCACCATCATCGTCATTATTGTTGTTCTCGTTCTGTGATGAAAATGAAAATTTTTGTATTTTTCTCTGCAACAGGAACAGAGGCTGCATTAACAACAACAACAAGAAAAAGATGAAGAAGAAGATCCAATCTACAGCAACAACAGCGAAAACAAAAGAGATGAGCTCAATAACAATAACAGTAATAATAAATACGAAAGCAGAAAAAGGGCAAAAACTTGCCTTTAAGCAGGCAGCAGCCACCAGCCACCAGCTGCTTGCTGCTTTCTGTTTTCTATTTGTTTTTTTTTTTTTGTATGAAAAGAAGTTAAAATAAAACTTCAAATAAAAACGAGAGCACTTTTGCATTTTGCACAACAGCAACAGAAAATAGGAAAGCACAGGCGTTAGTGGTGGAAGTAGTGCTTCAAAAACTCTCCACTTGGACATTGTTCTCAATTCCAAATTAAGGTTTTGTCAACTTTAAACAGCAAAAGTGGCAGCAGTACAAACAACATTACCGGCCCTTGAAAGTTTATTTTATTTTGAAAACAAAACCGAATCATGTGAACCTGCAAAAGCTTTATGTGCAGAACTAAACAGAACTGTGTCCTTTTGTCAGTTCTCACTTCCTTTGCGGAGAGAGCATGCTTAATTTGAATGGTCTTCATTATCTATGTAACTTTTGGCAAGAGAATTCGCTTTAGTTTCTGAACAGTCTGCATAAGCTTTCAAAAATTTATCTAAACTTTAAGGGGCGATATGTATCGTCAGATGTCTGCAAAGTGTTTTTATATTTAAGGTTGCAGAGGGGAAATTCTGTCTGATAAGGATTTTAATTTGTTTGGATGTTGTGTACATGTTGCTTTCTGCAATTGAGAAAAAATATGTTTAATCTAAATATTTGGTTGCATTTTTTGTGGCACAAGTATTGTGTGTATTGGACACAGAAAAACTAACATTCAGTGTAAAGTCAACAAGACAAAAATTATTCAAGTCAATGTGAAATTTTACAAAATTACTGACTGCACAGTAGGGATCTTGGAAGTTAATTGAGCCACAGACATTTTACAGATATAGTGAGATCGAATTTCTTTGGCTTAAATTATGGAAATCACAACAACAATCCTTTGTCCATTTTGGGGTAGACCATGCAACCTCTTCCTAAAACCAAACATGCCCTCTCATACCAAATGGATGCTTGTAACTGCTCTACAATTTTGATATTAGCAGTCCATACATTCTTGTTAGAATAATCCAAGGCTAAAACAAGTATGTATATAAATACAGTGTGAGAAGATCACAGAGGGCTGTTGGCTGAACTAGTTAACGCGTTGACTGAGAACCTGGGTTCAAGGCAAGTCATTAAAATCATGAATTTTTGTGATTTACTTAGTGTGGCGTTGTATTAATTGTTGTTGGACTGTTTAAGTGATGAAGACTTAACAGTAACAGCTATTGGATACTCTTTCTACGCTAACGTTTATTACATCAAAGCGCCCTCCTTTGTGGGTAATGTTAGCAGAATTGTCGGCGAGGTAAAACAACAGATTAAGGGACTTAATGCGTCTACTTAACACCATAGACACTGCAACTCTGCTATAAAAAATAATGAACAACGCGGAACAGTTAAGTTGTAAAACAGAAATTAAGCCCTCTCTCTCTATCTTCTAATTTCACCACCTGTCCTCTCTATCCTATCCGTTTCACAAAGAAGTAACACCTTAAGTAAGTAGTAGGCTTTAATTCCCCGAGTGTAACTGCTCTTTAAAAAATGTAAATAATTGAATTTATCATGTAGCAAATATACATAAGTTTTTAACATGGTCTACGACTGAATTACAAATAACTATATAAGTATGTTGTAATCTATAATTTCAGCTACAGTGGACCATAATAACCAACAACTATGTAGGGTTTCAAAAGTCACGGAGTGTAAAACCAAAACAAAATTAATTTATTAAGAAATTAGCTGAAGGTTATCTACATGCAAAGAAAAAACAATATTGTTGATATGACTATAATTTGAGATTATGATTGTGTAAAATTTTTTAATTTAACGATGCTGCAAGGAATGGACTTTTTTTATCTTAATAAAACTCGTAATAATCGCCTTTGTAAGCAGGAAATCACGACCGTTGCTACCGTGACAGCGTCTGTTCTAATTGTTGTCATGGTGTGGACAACTTTAACTTTGAAGACAGTACTGCCGTACTGTCCCATTACAGCACCAAGTTCGGCTTAATATTGCGACAGTTTGCCCGCGACAACTACAAGACCTGCAACTTATCCCATTGCAAAGCTGTCACTACCGAGTGGAAATTGAAGACAACTTTTCACAGCTTTTAATTATATAAAATTTTATGAACTATTCACGAGCAAATCATTGCCTAAACTAATTTTTTTTACTTAAATAAAAATTTCTGGTTTAAATGACTCAAGTTTTGTAAGCATTTACTAAATTTTAGGAAATATGTTTTCAAATTCAATTAATTTTTCGTTGAATATAAGAAATTTGTTGAGAGAAGCTATGAACTATTTTTGAGTTCAACTTCTATTAGATTTAAGCATATTTTTTCTTAGTTTGAAGCTAATTTTACCTAAATAAAAGTGATTTTTGGCAAAAATTTTTGAACTAATTTAGTATACGATTATGTATGTATGTCTTCTTTTCATGTGTAAACACTGGCCAAAATAATATGTCTCCTTCAGATTGTTCACAGTCGGGAAAATCTTTTTTTAAATATAGGGTCTTTTGTTAAGCGCTTCATATTTTCAAATTGAAATAAAACAATATGTGTGTGATATAGTATTAAAAAAAATATTATTTGAAAGGGTTTTAGGTCTCATTATGTATGGAATGTGACATCGTGCACATGTCCGTCGCGGCTTCGCTGGGTGGCACGTATCCGAAATGTGCAATTTTCCATGGCTCTGCCACATAAATCAGGCTGAACTTGACCGCTGGATTTATGACGTTAATCATAGAGATGGGACTTAAGAAAAGCCCACAAAAAAATCTAATGGGGTCAAATATCAAGATCTTGGTGGCCAGTTCAAATTACTTTCACGAGAGATAACCATGACCTCAAATAGCTCGTGCAGAATGTCCAATGTGACATGAGTTGTGTGGCACGTAGTACCATCCATATCATTCAATTTTGATAATCATCGGCTTATAGTGCACGTCGTTGACGATTATGGCGTGGCCAACATCGTTCTCAAAGATATATGGACCGTGGACGCACTCACCACAAAATCCAAACCAAACCGGCACTTTTTCGGAATACATTGCACACTCTTAGATCGCATGTAATTTGATATCATCCGATATTCGACAACTTTGTGTGTTGATCTACCATTTCATAGAGAAATAGAGGACGATTGAGGCGAACGTAAAATGCGCGAAGCATTTGGAACATTGCCCGAACAGATAAAACAATTTTATGGTTTGCACGTCCTGTTGATCGGTGATTTAGCAAAAACAGATTTAATAAATGATCATTGTCAAAATTTAGAAATCGCTGTTGGAAGACCCGATATGTATGTAAATGAATTATTTGCGATAAAGTGCAAAGTTCATCATTAAATGATTTGCATCAAATAACGAAGTCTACAACAAGTGGAAGACAACAACATGCGATGCTTTCACAAAATTTAAGCACCTTTTTTTACCTATTATTCATAATTTCCACAACTTCCCCAATAAATTAAGAATTTTCTACCAAAATTCTTCAACGCTGTATTTCTGGTCGTATATTTATTACATGTAAAAAGTACATAAACGGAGAATTAACTGAAAGTTTTTTCAGCCACAAACTCGCAAAAGTTTATTTTATTTCTTGCTGCCTTTTTCTCCTACAAGGTTTTTGCAAACTTGATAGTAAAAGTGCGTTAGTTTTTAGTTCATGAATAAGCCATGATTTTTGAATATTTCGCTTTTGGTAAAAAAGTTTTTCATTTTCCATTTTTTTGCTTTTTTTATATTTTGGTAAACTACTTCGGGCAAATGGTGAAGTTCAAGACAAAGTCAAAGGGATTCCCTCTTCATCTTTGCAGCATGTTAATGTAAACAGATTTTAGGTTTTACTTCTCTTAGCGGTTTTATTTTAGTTTTAATTTGTTTTACGCAAAACTAATAATTTATAAACTACTAAACTAAAGGTGAATTAAGTGATCGGCTATTACAAAATTGAAAAAAAAATAATAGAGAAATAAGAGCTAAATATTTTAAGGAGTAAGGCTAAAAAGCTGCTTTTTGCTAAGGCAATAGATGCTAAAAGGACCCATCAAGCATCAGGCCACAATTATGCGCTCGCTTAATCAGCAAGAGCAGCTGAAAGTTGAATTATTGAAAAAGTTTCGATGGTTATTTAAGTATGATTATAAATGAATTTTAGCCAAAACTTCTATTGTGTTTGCTTTAATTGCATGAAAACTGAAGTAGGTTAAAATTAAAGTTTACTATTTTTTCTTTTGTTGTACTTATTCTGGCTGTAGTTGAAGAGAAAAATGTTGCCTGTGAAATATAATGGTGTTAAAATTTCGATTTTATTTGACCGCATAAAATTAAACTCAATCAAAAAGCAAAAGTAGATTTATAATCCTTGAATAATAGTCTTACTAAAGGCTGTTCTGTATTTTACAAAAGAAAGTGAGTAAACACTTATCTAAAGGATATAAGTCAGCTCATTCGTTGAAGTATCTGATGGGGGTTTAGCAGAGCTTCTTGTTGTGTTTTGTTGTTAAAGGTAAAATGTCTTATAAAGCTAAGCAACATTAAATAATGGTCAAGTCGGTTGTTAAACCAGCAAGAGGGTAAAATTGGATAAATAAAATATGTATGTATGTTAAGATCTAAAATAAAAGAACTTTTCATACACCCACCCATTGCAGATAATCAAGGACGGGCGGACATAAAAAGTTAAACAGAAACACCTTCTTTATATTAGAAAACAAACAGGCCAAAGGAAAAACCAAATGAAAGTCATAACTTTTCAAACACATGTACACATGCATCCATACAGTGAATTATATATTTAACCACCAAAAAAAAGTAAAAACTCAAATAAATACCAAACATAAGAGTTTTATGTTTTTGAAGAAGTTTGTTCCCACTAACAGCAATAAAACTTTCTGCCGTTTTATTTTAATTAATCAATTTTCATTTATTTTTGAGCTTAAGAACTTTCTTATTTTGTTGATTCTAGGGAGTTCTCGACAAAACTGCTTGGAACGAATAAGAACGAAAACGTAATAATTGTTTTCAATCAAGTAATTTCAGTTAATTAAAACTTTTTAGAACACATTTAACTAATTAGGCCTATGATATTCCTGAATATGGTACATATTAAGAAAAACCTTAAAAAATATTTTATTTGAGAATTGTCCAAAATGGTTTTTAAAATACTTCCCATGGCAAAAATTTCCAGTGACTTCACCACTCTCAATTAGATGTTTTGCAAAACGTGCATTATAAAAACACGAACAACTTACACTAACAACTAACTGACCTTCGTAGACTAGTAGGTAGTGTACTAGACTCGTAGTGCGAAGGTCCTAGGTTCGAATCCTGCCGCAGAACTCTGGCAGTTGTGTTTGATAACTAAAGGGAGCGCACAACAAGCCTTCACTGGCTTAAGTGTATGTCGTATGACATGGGCTATCACACCCCTCCAATCAACCTTACCTAAAATAACCTACACTAACAACTAACTATTAGGCTTAGGAAAATACGTACCATCTTCCATTTCTTATATACGAGTCTAAGAAAAATCTGCTTCCAATTTGGTGCAGCAGCTGAATTTTTAACTATTTAAAAATACAATTTCTTTAGCCGTTGTATGGGAGCATGGACGAGTACAATCCTTTGAAAGTTTTTTAATCGATCTAAGTTCGATGGTCTTTAGAGTATAAAGCAGACAGTTGCCCCATCCATGAGACTTTTTTAGAAACGGATAGTCCTTTTCTTTTTAAGTGATTAAATCTGTAATATCTTTTGCTCTACTTGGACCACCTTGAAAGATCCATGCCACCTTCGACTGTAATGTTGTAAATTTTTTTTTTTACATTTTATTACTGAAATCAACGTTGACGTTACGAAGGATCAGATTTGCGTGTATTATTGAATATACTCTAGTGGATCGAATACCCAAGGATGACTCACATGCCGGTCTTATACTGCCACTCCATACACACCACAGGTATTCTAATACTACATCCCACACCATCAAGGTTTCCGTATGGCTCATACCGAAAAATTACTGAAAGTTTAATAACACGTAGTAGTTGAGCGAAACTGCTCCGAAAATTAGAAAAAAAAATTATTGCACAATTAATTTTTTTGATAAGATCCATTTTTCCTATCACCTGACGAGATATAGTAATCGTTTCAGGAAATATTATATAAATATTCAATGACTGACGTGACGTATGCTACGCGATGTTGCCGCATTGCATCACTTGTAGCTAAGGCGACCTACGCATTTCTCATGTCAAGTTAAAGGAT
Organism: Germaria angustata; assembly: GCA_963681545.1. Lineage (NCBI taxonomy): Eukaryota > Metazoa > Arthropoda > Insecta > Diptera > Tachinidae > Germaria > Germaria angustata. Next base: position 39,930,500 of record OY813001.1, read on the forward strand.
GGAATCCGAAGGTGAAAAAAACAAATTTAAGTTTAAGGATTTATTAAGTTATTTAGTCTTGAATTAAATTTAGCCAGTGTAAACCGTATATAATCAATAAACTCAAACTTGAATTCTAAAAACATTTCTTTGCAAACATATTAATGCTTACAAAACCAATTCATTTATTTATTCATTTCTGTTGCACACAAATATTAGAGAAATAGTTTTAGTAAACATTAGAGAATGATATATATGTATGTGTGTGTGTATATTGGGGCGGACGATAAATTTATGGGAATATCATACCTTTTTGGTGGTTATTGAAAAAGCAGTCGATAAGGTCACGCCAATTCTTCAAGCTCGAAACATAAAGTCTGCCTTTAATGTCCAGTAGCTTGATAAATGTTGACAGAAAATATTAAAGAAATTGTGGATTTTAGAAATTTGCGACCGTATTCCAAAAAATGTTTTAATTAAGATTTAAATTTCAAAATAGTTAACAGAGATCTAAGGCTAACAAACGCTTGCAACATACTCGTGTTCACATTCGTTAAGCGCTTCCTGTCTTTAAATTTAAATATAACAATATGTGTGTAAGAAAGTATCAAAATTTTTTACTATTTCAATTAGGCTTGTTTATGCCAATATATATATGGAATGTAACAACGTGCAAATTTCCGTCGCGGCTTCGATAAGTGTCGCGCATTAAAAATGTCCAATGGCTCTGACGCATAAATCAGAGACCGATGGCATGGGTTGAATTGTCTTTGCATGCCACTGTAGTTTCTGGCTTATTCGCATAAGGGCAAAATGGCCTCCCGAAATAATTAAGAACCCACTTTAAAAAATTTTTATTTAAGAGTAAAATATAAAGAAATGGATCACATAGGCTTTTAAAATATCTGCTCTCTGTATTGCAGTCGATTATTTCCCAAAAATTATGCTTAAACTAATGCAATCGATCCTAATGTTGTGGCTGTATGCAGGCTGTCAGTAGACTGTCAGCCTAGTGACAGGCGAGAGAAATTCTTCGGAGCAGATGTTAAGAATATACCATCTAAAATCCATTGCCAAAGCCTAGTTTAGAAAAATAGGAAACACTTAATCTAACAAAGACAGGATATAAGCTTGTCAGTTAAAAAGGTGTGGCTTCACATAGTTTGCTCCTTAAAAATTTAACTATTAATTATAGGGACCATCCTAATTTTCGAATGATGTATTAAAGGGTTGGAATAAACTATTTTACAATCTTCAACCAACCGCTTATTTACTTTTGTTCAGTAAGACGTCGTTTTATTATTATAAAAAAGGAAGCCACAATAATATTCATATTTAAATGAAATTATTTATGTATACACATACATACATACATGCTTAGACACATGCATATGTGAATACAAACACATATTCATTAACTTTAATATGGGTCATCACAAAATGTACAAATTTTTGTGTAAAAATTATTGATTTTCTTCTGTTTGATATTTTTATTACTATTATTTTTTTATATATCTTGCAAATTATAAGCTTCACGGATAGATTTGCGGTCTTGAAAAAATATAAAATTCTGAGAAACAAGACGATTTATTTTGTCGGAGATGCTAAACGAATGATATCAGGCGACGCAAACTATAATGTGGAAAATGGCTTAAACAGCTTTCGTTTCCCTAAACTATATTTATTTGGGAGAAAAGTGATTCATTTGGTTTTGTAAATAAGTCTGATGAAAATTATTCGATTCCATCTGCTTCATCGCCGACGGTTTGATTAATGAATATAAGGACGGCGGCAGCTATAAAGCGATTTTAGCCACACGAATTTAATATCCGAGCCACAATCAATATTTTTCGAAAGTCGAAAGTTGAACATCGACAATAGTTAAATCAAAAGAAAAAAAACAAAACTGAAGGACTGAAAAATTCAAAAACTTATTGAAAAACAAACTATTGTAATTTAAGGAAAACAGCAACATTTATGAATTTTTTAACCATCTTTGATATTTGGCCACAATCGATATTTTTCTCTCGCGCTAGAAAATATATATTTAATAATAAAATTACAAAAAAAATCAATCAAATTATATAAAAGATTTTCAAATAAATTCACAAATAAATATTAGTTTTAGAACTTATAATTTAAATTTATTTGATTTACTGACTGAGAGTTTTACAATTTATTTCATAGAAACGAAACTGAAATCAATAACTACACCCAATATTTTTATTGAAAATTTATTTGAAATTGATATTTATAATTGAGGCCATTTTATCATGTTCATATTGCTTTTACAAAATTATAAAATTTTGATTTCTTTATTGGATATCGATTGCAATGAGACCAAAATGAAAAAAACAAACAATAACACAGGATGCCGAAAATTGCATAAATGAAATAAATGCCTTTTACAATGGTTCAATGATGTATGATTGGATTTTGAGAAGTCAAAACAAAATACGACTATACTCGTATTTTCAACTGCTGGTACACACTCATAACACAAGCTGTCTGCGCATGCTTGTATGGATGGATGTCATCACAATTAAATTTCCACATAATTGCGAAACGGACCAGCAGCAAGTTTTTTTTTAAGTTTTACTTAGTTTTGCCAAAAAGTTTTGCAGAGCGGAAATATTTACTCAGTGGTGGGTTTCTGAGAAATGATTCTTGGCAAATAAAAGGCACAGTAAAAGACATCAATACTTCTTTTGGAATTATTTAATTTTTTACTGGCTTAACAGCAGCTACTGAGAAAACTATATAAAAAAAGCGATCTCTTATAGTCAAGCGATATGAATTAAACAAGAAGAAATGAAATGAGGTAAAAAGCAGGACTTAAATAAATACTTCAATAATGAAATGTACATGAGTATAACAATTTTAGGGTCCACTTAATTGTTTTTAGCCATTTATAAGGAATCGGCAGAAGAGAATTTTTAAATAAGTAAAAGACTTGAATTTTTGAAATATTTTCATTTTAATGTTTTTTTTTTTATTTTTGTTGCATCGTGTTTTAAAAATTGAATTACATTTTAATTAAACTGTTTCACTCAATAACACTTTTGCTATAAACACAGTGCTGTTCACAAAAATATTTACAACTTGATTGAAAGTTCAAAATTGAAAAGTTGACAGTTGATGGACATCGATTTTACAAATGAAACTATTTAATAACTTAGATAAGATTAGTTTATTCCAGCAGGAGGTCTTTTTAATTTAAAGAAATATTTAAAATTTTATATTTTCAATATTTCGCCAGAACTTCCACTGGCATCGTGTTCCTGTTAAAAATAAAAAAACATATAAAAAACTAATAAATTTACTCATTGAGTCTTAAAAAGTCTATGTACTTGTATCCTTATCAGCTTTGATATAAATTTTTTTCTGAAAATTTAATGAATCCTATACATGTTCGAAACCAGAATTTGACAATTAATATTTATAATTTTTTTTTATAGTTACCATTTAAGAAAATTCAGTGTGATGTTCGATGGACTGAGCACATTTTTCATATCGCTAAAGAAACATTCAAGTGCTTCGGTTTTTTAAGACATTACAAGGGATACTTCACCCCTTCTGATATCCTTACTATTTATACCACCCACATCCGGCCGAAAATGGAATACAACTCTCATGTATGGGCCGGTGCTTCAAAGTCTATTATGAAGCTACTGGACCGAGTACAGGAGAGGGCGAAAAGACTCATTGGTGACAATAGTGTAGCCAACTCTATTGAAGTAAGAGAACATATTCCCGAAACCCGCTCTTACTTACGAGCAGCACGTTCCTCATTAAGAGCACATCCATTTGTGGTCGATACAACGGCGAATCGCACTGCACATTACAGAAACAATTCGTTCTTTGATCGAACGGTCCGTATGTGGAACGAGCTCCCTGCAGATATCTTTCCTGCCATACCCAGCGATGAGAGGTTCAAATCGCATGCCCACCAGCACCACTCCCGCTATCCTCCTTACCCTTGCACTGCATAAATAGGAGCCATCCCCTGAGTACTGGTCCAATTGCAAAAAAGGGCTGGCTTTAGTTTGCTTACTTGGTTTTCCTCTTACGCAATTAAAGGTTTTAATACCATACAAAATATCGAAATAAAAAATATGAATTTTTTTACTGTAATATAAGTTTTTAGATTTTCATGGTATTTTTTAGGAATAGAAATTAGATGAAAATTGTGCGAAAATCTAATATGATATTACATGTCTTTTTTACGCTGTCACACGTCAAACAAAATGAAATGTTCGAAAAGATTTGAGCTCAAGTTCAAATCTCATTGCATGCCATTAGAGGATGATGTTTGTAGATGTTTAGTGTGTTTCATGATTAGAAATGACGGGAAAAATTAATTTTGACTACTAGCTCATTTTCAATGTCGCCACATACATCATCGACACCTAAGTCTGCTACTTGGGCAGCTTTTATTCAAAGATCTTTATTTAAGATTCACTGGAAGAAGGATATCAGATATCTATGTTATATTCTTAATCACTCATATTTTTTACTTAAGAACGATGTTTGAATACTCTGCCTAAGCTTCATCTACTTATTTTGTTATTTCTATTTTTCCTATATTATCTATCACATTGGAAAATTTGAATTATGAGCAGAAAATAAATAGTGGTTCAGAATTAAAAAAAACGTATACATATTTCCAAAAAGATGTTTTTGTTTTTGTAAATATCAAAAATTAATTGATGATTTTATTCAACCTTTATTTTTATAAATTATATTAATTATTTTTTCAAGTTTTAGGTCTTTTTTTATAAACAATATATTTGTTTTTCAAATATTTCTACACCCTGTGGGTGTCTTCATCAGGAAATTAAAAGTATTATATTTTTATATTATTATATTTCAAATTTCCTGATGAAGACACCCACAGGGTATAGACATTTTGAAAAACAAATATATTTTTTATAAAAAAAGACCTAAAACTCGAAAAAACAATTCATTTAATTTATAAAAATCAAAAATCTTATTGTTTGGAAAATTTTTTTAAATGATTTTTATGGGATGTCGAATTTCTTTCCGTACGAAGTATTGCATTTTTATAAAGTATCACACTTTCTCATATAACAATTTCAGTTCTTAACAAGTCTTATGACGGTTTTGTTTAAAAAAAAGCTAAAAACATTGTCTGTCCTTTCAAAGTGAAAAAGAGTTCTCTGTAATTTAATAAGCGCAAGCTTACATCGTAGAAAAAGCTCTCAAGGAGCGGTAAATAGATTTTTTATGAAACGAACTGTTGCACTTTCTTCAATGGGCAATCGTTTCAATCGTTTTCAATTTATACACAGAAATCTGTTAAGAATTATAAAATTATTATCAGACTCGTACGAAAAACTTATAACAATTTGCAATTGAGTTTGTTTTCAATCAAAGATTTGCCCGCATTTCAAATCTACAATGCCTGCTCTGACGTTGATGGCTGCACATTATTTTAAAGCTAGTTTTTTTTTTGTCTATGTTGTTTTCAAATTGTTTATGTGTATTTTATTTTTAATTTGAAAATTTTCCGTAAAAGGCTACAGAATCAAAAATTAAAAATATACAAAAAAATATACACGGAAAAAATTATTATCAAAAAAATTCAAGCAAACATTTCATTTGTTTTACTACCCGCCCCTGTTAATTAATAGTTGAAGTTTTTAAAATACAAGTAAAAATTATCATTTATAGTCATATATAAAAAAAAACCATTTAATTCACACAAAACATTTACTGCTTCAAAGAATTTCGTTACTGAAAATAAAATTTAATTTTTGTCTGTGTAACAGGAATAGTTATATTGCGGTAGAAAATATACAAATGTATATAGTATATATATATATATATATATATATATATATATATATATATATATATATATATATATATATATATATATATATATATATATATATATATATATATATATATATATATATATATATATATATATATATATATATATATATATATAATTATTTTATATGTATATTGAGTACAAGAGGATGTAGGCGGAAGTACAGTAAAAATATGTAACATTTTTCCTGTGTCAGCTTGAAAAGCTGAAACGTTTGTATCCAAATGCAGCATATAGACACGCGAGTACAATCTGAATAATTTGCACAACACGGAAATTCATACAAACTCAAATTTCCCAAATATATTCGGACATACATACATACATATTTACAGTGTGTGGATGCAACAGCAAACTTTAAGGCATAATACTATATATTTTTGGTTGTGTGTTACAAATTTATTACATTTATTTGTTTGAATTTCGCTGCTACTAAATATTTATGAAGTGAAACTATGATGAATTTCAAATGTCAGTCGGTGATCTCTGTTATTTTTGGTATTTCGTTTTTTTTTTCTTTTCACATCAAGAGGTCAAGTCGGTGTAACCCTAAGAATTTTGAGATGAGATGAGTAAATTTATTTTATGGTATTAAAAATACTATCATGGACTGCCACATTTTTATGGAGATTTTATGAATTTAAAAAAAGTGAACAAGTTAAGGCATATGCTTACACTCGGCAGAAAGTTAATAGACCAATTCACAATCTTGTGCATCTTGAGTGCAGATTCCTGCAATTGCAAAAGCTTTTCTATAAAATGTGAACGACCCTCTTTAGTTTGGATTGCAATAATTTTTGCCGCTTTGTGATTTTTCTTGCTTCTGTTCAGAAGCTTCTTGAAAATAGTTTCAAGATTTCTGTTATAACTTACATATTTAGTTTATCCCTTTTTATGCGCTTTGTAATTTTGTTATTTTAAATTATTTATGTATTTTCTTTTCTTAAATTTCTTTTGGTATTTAACAGCTGCAGTGTTGCCAAAAATGCAGATTTGTGTGCGAAATTCAGATTTAAAAAGCATATTTCTTAGGACTAAGGCAACTCAACTTACTACGCTTGTCCTGAATTGATATACAACAAATATATTGAGCTTTTAGATCAAGTTTTGAAAATACCTGATTCTGACAACCAAATGAAATCTTTAAGTATTATTAGTGTAAATATGGTAACATTAATTTAATTTTTGATATTGCGAAATATTTTCTAAAACTTTTTAACGAAAATTAACAAGAATAAAAGTCTTTTTTGAATTTAAAACACTTTTGAATAAGTAACGAACAACTTTGATAAGATTTTTGGACAAAATGTGTCTGCTTATGTTTTTCCAACTTTAACGAAGTTTGTTCCAAATATAATGATTTTACCACATTCATCTTCACACATCGATAGAATATTTAATCATATATTAAGTTAATATTTCTTGAGTTTAAGTCCTGAATAGGATATTTCAGGTTAATAATATTTTCAAATTATTTTTTTAATATTTTTATTTCCTTTAAAAATTGCAACTCAATTGGATTAATATCAAAGTTTTCATTACGGGTAAAAATGATGCAAGCATGCACTCGTATTTATTATTTAAAAAATTTAAGTTTAATTGTTTATTTATTTGTTGCGGGTTTCTTGTCATTTTGCCCTTATTTTTATAATTTAATATAGTTTTGTGCTTATGAAAAACCAATTAAAGAAAGATTTCATGACAAAGAAACGTTAAGAAAATAACGCAAATAGTCAAAAAATTAAGGAAGCCTTTTTAAATTTCTGAAAATAAAATCTTATGCTTATGAAAAACCAATAACTAAATGAGAAATCTTAAAAGAACGAGATGTTAAGAAAATAACGCAACTAGTCGAAAAATTCGAAATTTTCAAAAACTTCACTTTGGCCACTCTAATTAATATATGTATGTATGTACATGCATCTATACATAAATATACATATGTATGTTTATCCTGAGGCCACTAGTCTTTATTCTAAATTAAAATTTATAAAATATATTATGGTAAATTTTTTGCAAACCATAGTTACAGTTTTAGACTAAAAATAACATTAAACCAAATAAAAGATAAAAAGGTACTATTCTGAATAGATGTGCACATGAAAATTTGTTACTAATTCAAAACAAAAACATTTTTTGCGTTTTTTTTCATAATTTTTGGCAAAGTGCCAAATACATATATTTTAACTATTAGCGGTTTTTTGTTTCACACAAACAAATTCAAACTCACATATTCTACATGTGTAGATCATATGAATGTATGTATGCACATGCACATGCACAGAGGCAATTCTAACAATACCCATACAGGTGTATACAAGCCCATCTACAAATAGAGTAGAAAGTGTACGACTATTTGTGTAGAAATATTTTACAAAAAAAAAAGATAATTTACCTTCAAACTTTTGTTTGTTTGGCTGCAAAATTTTTATGTATGTGCTTATATACTTGAACATGCAAGCGTATGTGTTCTGATCTCATTCAAAAATTAATTATCATTAATGTTTAAAACTAAAAAAAAAACTTAAAATAAACTAGTTAAAATTGTAAAGGTAAGTTCAGATGTTGCAAATATTTAACGAAATGAGCGTAACCGCCAAATAATGTAGAAATATGTACTTCTTTTCGTTTTTAACGAAACTTCCTTAGGTCTACTTAAATAACAAGCAATACATAAACATATGTACATCTACATATACATATGTACATCTACATACATATATAGACATTATAGAGCCATGTGTGTTATGGACCAATTTGCTTTGTAAATACGGGTCATTATTTTCTTTGAAATCTATAAACTTTCTCCAACGCTTTTTTCCAATTATTATTTGTCTCTTACAAAATATACCATTCGTCGAGGTCATAAAAATAGGTATTTGCTTGGGAGACGGTTTCATCGTTTGAATCAAATCCCTTTCGGATGAGGGAGCAATTCGTATGCTAATTCATGGATTTTTCCATGGAAACTGCAAAGGTGTGCACCCTTACATTTTTGTGTTGAAATAAGTGTGCGTTGTGTTTTTTTCCATCATTAAATCGACCAAATAATTTGCCTAATGTTCACCATTTATTGTTTTACCCTTTCGAAGATAGTCAATGAGGATTACACTGTGTGCATCCCATAAAACGGTTGCCAAGTTGTCACACGATTGCGTTTATGGTCCATTGTGAGCAAACGCGGCACCCACCTTGCGGAAAGCTTTCTCATACCATTTTGCGGAAAGCCTTCTCATGACCATAGGCATGCCATGCGGCCAACACCGTATCGTGATTTTTTCAATTGTTTCGCGTGAAAAAACCTCAAGTGGGCGTCCAGAACTTTTTGACATCTTTCGTGCTTGTGTGGCCACAACGAAATTCAGCAAAGCCCTTTTTTACCATTAAAATGGGTGGTGCAGATTTCCCATACTATTCATCAAGCTTACCCTTTTTCCTCAAAAAATAATGCTTAACGAGCACAAGAAATTCACTTTATTTTTTCCTCAAATCAGGCGGTAGTCTGCCAAGCACAAACTAAATGACGCAGCTTGTCAAATTTTGAATCGTTAAGAGACGGGAAATTCAACAATTCACGGAATTATTGACCTGCCTTCGTAGTATGATTATGTATTTTGCAATAATCGCATACGATAGATAATTCTCATATTGTATTTGATTTGTTTGATATAAACATATGAGGTTAAGTATTTTCAAACTGCTTATAGTTCACTGACGGTTTAGCGACCAATGAGTTGTCGGCATATGAACAGCTAAAGCCGTAACAAACAATAATACAATTTCAAACTCTAATTGCTGAAACGAATACTTGGGGAGAATTTCCCATATAATTTTTAGTATTTTTTAGTATTCAACTTCATTTTATAGAATTATGTCCCATAAAGAATGTCTAATAATAGTAGTTACACAGATTTCGCTGAATATTTGCCACATCTGACTCTTATTGAAGAACGTATCTATGTACATACCATGAATGAATGTATGTACAAGTATAAATATGTATATGATGATGCATATTAGCTGATGTCCGAAAAATGTATGACCAACTAAATCGTTAATTTACAAATTATTATACCGTTTAAATATAATTGGAAATATAAATTCATATAATTACCGCACTTGCTTATAGTTACCGCACTTGCTTTTATAAATTGAAATTTTTTTTGTAGCAAATAGAAAAATATTAAACAATAGAAGCTGCGCATTTCACGAAATATTATTCAAATACAATGTAAATTTTAGGTTCTGAGTTGTTTATATCCTACCGGAATCTGCGGTAGACTGAAGCAGGATAAATTTAGGGGCACCGTTTTTTTGCGAATAATGACAGTAGTTATTTGAGATATATATATATATATATATATATATATATATATATATATATATATATATATATATATATAAGTATATATACAAATTTCCTTATACAGTATATAGAAGACCAAAAGCAAAAAAAAAACATTTCAGATGCGGTGCGGTCAAACAGGGGGAAGAATACCTAATGAAATTGGCGGTTTCAGTAAAAACCATATTTTTTAAGCAAATTTCGTATGAGTATAATTTTTTTAATATTAACATTTAATTTTTTGGAACAATATCCCGAATTAATTGTTAAAACAATTAAAGTTTTTACAAAATATTTTATTTGTTGTGGCTTTAGTTGTGCATATGCCAACATTTCAAATCGTCAGTGAACTTTACGCAGTTTGAAAACATTCAACCCCGTATGTTTATGCCAAAACAAACAAACTCAATATGAGAATTCTATATTTTGTATGATTATTACAGAAACATAATCATAGTAGGCTTACAAATAATACAACAAACAATTATATTTAACGCCCGTTGGTTTAATTGTATACATGTTGCAGCCAAAATAAAATAAACTCACGTTGAGTATAATTGTTTGTTGTTTTGTTCGTATAAAAGCTTTCTAAGCCTACTATAATTATCTTTTTGTAATAATCATATACACTATATAATTCTCATATTATGTTTGTTTGTTTTGGTATAAACATACGAGCTTGCATGTTTTCAAACTGATTAAATTTTTGTAAAAACTCTAACTGTTTTATAATTTTTTTGCATCCAGTATTGATATAGAATTTCCCACAAAAAAAAATTGTTTTTACATTTTATTCGCCACATATTTTACCAGTCTGACTATAATTTACATAAAAAAATTTTTAATTTTTAAAGCAAATTTTTTATAATAATCATATTTGTTGCTATGTCGGATTGATATTGAATTTTCCAACAAAAATTTGATTTTATAGTTATTTCGTTAAATATATCGCCCACTCGGACTATAAAAAATTTCACAATCGGTAAAAATGATCAAATTTTTGAAAGAACAAGTTCAAGAATTTGGAAAAACATCAAAACCAAATATCAACCAACTAAAATGGAATCAAAGCTTCACAAGGAGACTACAAAAATATTCAAAGTTCATTAAAGAAACAAGATTTTGCCGATAAGCTGAAAAAACGAAAACAGTTTACGAAAAGGGCAAGAATATCTGAAATTTATTTACAAAACTTTTTTTTAATTATAAAGGAAGATGGAATTCAAAAATAAATAATCGAGAATATATCAGAAAAATTAATATATTTATAACCAAAAGATATTTTATTTAAAAAACATATGTATTCACCAAAATATCGGAAGATCAACGAAAAAGTTCGGAGAAATTAAAAATTTACTTAAAAATCGTTTTTTTTCACCAATAACGCTTAACATCTACAAGACTCTTGCAAAGAAATAGAAAAAATACGCGAAATAAAATTTAAAACGTTCGCAGAATCCCTTGGACTATAAACAATACTAAGATTGCTGAAAAAGTTTCGAAATTAAAAAAAAAATCGATGCCCAATAAAGAATAAAAAAATAACAACAACTCTTTGTTAGTCCAAAAGTTTTTTATTAAAAAATTCAACATCTCCTCAAAAGCTTCAAAAAATAACTTTTCTAGGAACCTTTTGAGAATTTTTGAGAATATATTCCTTTGGTACATTCGTCTTTACTACAGCAGATTTATACAACTTCAACTTTAGTTTTTCTAAACTTCAATGTCAACTATTTTCCAAAATAAAAAATATTCAACTGAATGTCCTAGAGCTCAATAACCGCGAATTGATTGATACATAAATACATTCAGAAATCAATTAAAAAAAAAGAAGAAACACAAATAGATATTCATGAAAAAGAAGCTTATGCGAGTAAATTTTCTGTGGCATTTGCATTTTATCCATTGAAGTCAATTTTTGCCACAGATTCCCATGACAATTCATTTGAAAAATTGAAAGAACAAAATTTCCCCAACAGAAAATTCAATTTATGTTCACCAGCAACAAAAAAAAAAAAACTTGATACATGTACGTTGAAATTTAATATCGAACATTTAGAACAATTAGGAATATTGGAATTTGCGAATTTGTAATTGTGATACAGAATCAAATTGAATATGAATTTCAATTGATGAATTGAATTTTAAACTATCTTTGTTCTTTATTGTATATATAAATGTACGTGTATATATTGTTTAAAAAGTTTGCAAAAACATTTATAATTGTAATAGAAATTATTTTATTTGCTGAAATTTTTGAGAAAAATATATATATTTTTTTTTCAGTGTATTTGTTTAAAAAACAATTAAAAAAGTATAAAAAAAGTTCATTGTTTGGAGAAGATTTTTAAGTTGCCTCCCACGTTTATGCAATTTATTTTTTAGTTATTTTAATAGTAAAATTATACATTAGTAGTTTTCTAATAGAGGCCATAAGCTCAGCGATAATGGGCCATTACACTACCAATTAACCCACTGTGGCACTCATTTTAAAAAACTTAAAATTTAATAATTTTAAAAATATTGTCTTGGCTTAGATTCACGTACATTTCTGGGAAAAAAATATAATTTAAAGTTATTTTGAAATGTTTTCTCTGTTCCTTTGCACTTTTATTTTTTAAGACAGTTTTGTATATAAGAATACAAACGTTTTAAATGTGAAACAATTAAAAAAAAATTGTAAAATCTTAATCTATTTAATATAATCAATAAGCAAATGTAATAACAAGATTGAATATATTAGATTTGTTATATTCTCCAGTGAGATTGACACATATATACTTGTAGACATGTACATATGGTATATAGATTTATATGATTTGTCTAAGAGGTCCTTTTGTTTAATTTTTAATAAATATTTTCATTTATTTATTATACATTTTTTAAGTGACTTTTAAGTATAAAAAGGTTTTTTGTGTCCACACTGATGTGAACATATTTTCAATCCATATGATATCCACAGATGGTTCCATTTTCATCAATATAAAAGGACTTTCATTAAGTGATGTATTAAGCGTGTCGGTGTGAGATTTCATTGATTGATTTTTTCATTAATTTGAAAGGCCTCCTTGCATACGAAAAATAACATCGTGCAAATGTTCGCCGCGGCGTTGATGGGTAGCGTGTGTCCAAAATGTCCAATATTCCATGACTCCGCCGCCTATGTCAATGGCATGAGTTGTGTTGGCTTTGAAGGCTACTGTAGTTAGTGGCTTCTTCGCGTAGACATGAAACTTAAGAAAACCCCCACAAAAAGAGTCCAACGGAGTGAAATCGCATGATCTCAATGGCCAGTTCACATTACCTCTACGTGAGATGACTTTGCCATCAAATCAAATGTGGCATTAGCATTACATGTTCTTGTTATCGTAACAAATTCGGCAATTCTGTTTGTGGATGTACCCATTCACCCAGAAACGGGCCTCATCGTTGACGATGTTTTTTTGATGAAAATTAAAGCCAGTTGCGGACTGCCGCAGAGCCCATTCAGCGAACACAAGTCGTTGTCTAGGGTCGTTTAATACAAGAGGCTACAAAATGTATATAATACCCGGCGTTGAAATACTCTCCTCTCCCCTAAAACAACGAAATCAGACTTCAGCAATTTTTCTTTGTTGGCACTCGTATATTTTATATGAATCCCATCAAGTTATATGGAACATACCGTAGATTTCTTATACAATAACGATGATACATAATTTTGATACGTTAAAATTATTATTAAGCAATAATCTTCATTTATCAACATTTTGTAACAGCTTTACTAAGCGTCGAAAGCGAAAACTTGCAAATTGAAGGAATATATTTCAATATTGAAAAGATGGTTTGAAAACGTGGAAAATAAAAATGAATGAGCACAAACAAGAGAAGGGAAACATGTCCCCCGATCTAAATTAATAGTCAATCTATACCGCAACACAATGAATCATCGTTTGACATGGAAATCTCATATAGACGCTTAGTTGATCCAAGTGAAATTAAAGCCTGCCCAAATTAATTAATAATGAATTATGGGGAGACCATCTCAGCACTTAATGTAGAGAAAATCCAAAGGCCCCAAAATAAAATCCTCCGTATGATTACAGCCGCTACTTAATATGTTGAAAATTAGAGCATTCATCAAGATGTAGATATTTTCTTGGTTAAAACTGGTAACAACATACATCTGCTACAGCAGACCAATCATCTGCTTAGCTGGAACAAGAACCGATTACCGAAACTGGTACAAGGCAAAAAACAAATAATAATAAGGCGAAAACAACTGCAACAACAGCCCGTGTAAAGATGAATATGCTTTGTAGAAGTACTATGCTCCCTCCAGGAGTGGAAGGAACATATAGAAACCAGAAACCCACTAGCTTGCAATATTCTACAATATAGAGGCCACATTCGGATGAGGAGGAACACTCTTGCCCTTACCCGAACACGAGAAATGTGAAGACAACATAAAATAAACCGCAGAAAATAGTGTTGCTGGACTTAAATACAACTGGTAAAAAACTGACTTCAATACAAAGAATCAATCGAGCAGATTGCAAAAGCGAAGCAACTCTGGGTTAGTTTAAACCCAATATAATCCATTTCTAGTTTATGTTTTACTCCCAAGAAAGAAATACCTTCTTAAATATAAAATCTTGAAATAGGACCATAAAAGGCGGGTTTATTTTTAAAAAATTATTTCGGGTGACCACTTTCTCCGTCCGATTTCCACTTAAATTTCCATGAAACCAAACTGCAAGCTACATTTTCCAAAAAAAAAATCGGTCCAAAAATGGGGCATATACTCAACAATCAATATTTCGATGAATGGCAATTTGCCCGCCCGATTTTCGAAAAAAAAAATTATAGAACCAACCTGCAAGCAAACCCTTTCAAGCAAAAAGAAAATTTTTGCGTATACAAAAATTAAAAATAAAAAAAGTAAAATATAATACACAGGAATTGATAACCTCCTCCTATTTGAAGTCGTATAAAAACTATTAATATAGGTTTGAGATTTTAATACTTATTGTTAGTGCAATTAATATTGAAGATTCAATAAATAAGAAAATAAAAAATCAAAAAATATTATGTTCTTTATGGTACGTCATATTGGTTTTTTGTTATAAAATATTTATTTTCATTTTATTTGACGATATAGACGTATACTATACAAACTATTAAGGTAATATCAAAATTTTTTTACCCAGTACGGATTTTGACCCTGTCCGCTTAAGCCTCTAAAGTTATAGCCCTCCAGAATGGGACACCACATTTTTTTTTTTTTTTTTTTTTTTTTTTTTGTAACACTTCATAACTTTGGAGCGCGTCACCAAATTCAAATAAAATTTATTATTTTAGAGCCGGAAGTCCAACTCTCTTCAAAGACACCAATTTGAAGATGTGTTCCAAAATTATGAAGTGTTTAAAATTACTATTTTATCGAATTTTGGAGGGCTATAACTTCGGAACTATCAGTAGGTAATATCGCACTGCTTTATGTCTCATATAATTCGCAGACAAGAGCAGTATACAAAAAACACTAGATTTAGTAAAAATATAAATGTGAAAAATATCAACTCATATTCTTGGGTCGAACAAATTTGGAACTACTCATTTATTTAAACAATTTATTGTTTGTTGTTGGCTTAGCTGAGTATATGGCTGCATATCATTGGCTTCATAAATTTAATAAATTCTACTCATTTGTATTAAGTTGATTTCATGCAAATATGAAATTAAACAATTGTTTATACCCATTACATAATTCCTTCGTTTCCCTACCCCCTTGTCTACTACTACTAACAAATCCCATACAAAAGCTCATCGCACAAATCTGGCCTTAGTCTTGTACTCTAATATATAAATATGTAATTTAAAAATGCATATCAAATTTTTTTTTCAATTTTTTCTGAACTCTGACTAAGACGCCAGAGCAAAGGTACGTGCCACATATTTAATCACAAATGGCATTTCAAAATTGAATTCCAACAACGTCAACACCAGCAAAAGAAAGCGAAAAAAGCAAGCCAACAACGGCCGCAAATAAAATTTTTATCCATTTTCATTATTTTCATTTATATTGAAATATTAATTGACCCCTGCTTGCGTTGCACAAAAAAAAATCAAAATAATTATTGAAGCGTGTTTGAAGTTATTTGAATTATTTGTTTGATGGTTTGATTCCTCTTCTACTCCACAAGTTAAAATTTCTATTTCACTCTTATAATTTTTTTTTTACTTCCTTGCATATTTATTTATTAAATATGCAAGTTTCGATTTACTACATGTTGAATTTCGTGGATTAATAATCTCCAACGGATTTTATATTCAATGTAGATGATTTGTATTTGCCACAAAAATAGAAACAAATAAATTATTTGCTGAATATTTGTATGTAGTGGAACGAATGGTTTGAGTTAGATGAATGGTTGTGTGGAATGGTTGTTTGTTTGGTCGGTCGGTCGGTCGGTGATATGGTTGGTTGAATGGTTGACTGATATTGTGAACGATGTTGACGACTAAAAATATGGTCATTTTGTAATGGATTTTTGTTTTTAAATTATTGTTCTGGCTCAAGGCATTAAATAAATACGAGTATCATAAAATATTATACCATTTTCCTCCTTTTTTTCTTTTTTTTTAGTAAATCCTTTTTAATGTAAATTCAATAGATAGAGAAACGCAAAAAAAGAAATAAACTTCAATGCATTCAAATAATTAATTACAGTGTCGGGGTTTTTTCTCCTGTTGTAGTTAATGCTACTAAAGGACTATTCAATTTTAATCCAAGTTGCAAAGAGTTAAACAGCTAAATTGCAACTATAGTGAAAATGTTTGAAATGTAACTGGATTAAATTAGAAACGATCGAAATAATCGTATTACGTATACATTTTAGATCTCAATAATTATTCATCAATATGGACGGTTTTGGAAAAGTATCAATTAAAAAAACTTTTTTACTGGAAACGTATAAATAGTAATTTCCATATGTACCTTTGATCTCATAAGCGAACTTTCCTTACTTTTGCTAACATTTGCCATGGCTGACGGTAGCAAAACAAAAAAGAAACAAACACGTAATTAACCCACTGTACAGAGTACGAAGACATACTTGCATTGGTATTAAAGGCTGCATGTACTCACTGATGGTAGAGATCAATAATCTGTAGTCAGCCTTTGATTATATGATGCCTCAAATTGTCTTTCGAAGTTGTATTTCCATCCAAGTAGCTTTGCAAAGGGGTTACAGTTGAAAGGAACTATAACACTACGGTGTACACTGGCGGCTCTGGTATTTTGTTTAGAGGATCTTGCCCTACTGTACTCGTATGGTCTGCAATGAAGTACGGGTATTCCATGTAAAAATGTTGCCTATAATTGAAGCGGGGGAGGTACACTGGCGTAGTGCTAAGAGAAAAATTGCTATTTTTGTCGATAGACAGATATCGACTCTGCCAGTAGCATATCGTACAGTTTCTTCAATTTTGGTAGAATAATAGATAAATTTGCTGTTCAGAGTAGAACGCCAGGCTCACCAAAACTTTCTCAACAATGAGCAAGTAGATGGATTATTCTAAGCTGGATCCGATATAAATGTCACTTAACTCAAATAGGAACAATATGTTCAGGACAGATAGATTAAGCAAGGAAAATATGTCCATTTTGCAATCACAGGTGCTCAACACAATTCATAAAAAACTTTGGACCAAACGATCTTTGGGAGTTATCAGGGATTTTTCGAGGCTGGCATCACTCACCAAATTCAAATTTCGACCCGGGCATGGACGAGAAAGCGTTTCTTGTTTAAACGTATCTTTTGATTTTACTTCAATGCTTGAAGGCAGCCACATAAATCGTTTAACAAACCAAAGGAGAAAATAGTCTTACTTTCATGATAAGGAATAAAAAGAGAAAAAGTGGTAAAAAAACAAACATCTGGCTGCGAATTGGCGATTTCTCGCTTTCAAGACTTGCATGCTTCGTGGTTTGTTATGGTAGACGCGAGATTTTAAAGAGCCCCAACAGGAATAAGTCTAGTAATGTTAGATCTGGTGATCTGGACGGCCCGTTCAAACCTCTAAAGCGGTACACCAATCGACCTTTAAATTAGTGTCTCAAAATCTCCATCGTTGCCCGAGCTGGGCAACTGATTGCTTCGTCCTATTGAAACTAACAATGATCAAAACTCAACGCAGAAATTTGCGGCAAAAAAGCTCGTTTAGCAACTCCTTGCAACGCTAAGAATTTACGCTTATGGTAGTGCCATAGGCATCATCAAAGAAAATATAGTCTAATAAATTTTTCACTGCAAATGCCGCTTCAAACAGACACTTTGAGGGAATTTAATGACTCTTCATGCATTTGATATGGATTCTCTGTGCCCCAGAAACGCAATCGTTTTCTTGCACCAAGTTTGACAGAGTAGGGCGGTATATTAACCTTGTCCGACGGTCAGCGGGCAGCAATTGATGAACAGGATGCACTTTGCAGGGGAAAATTTTAAATCTTTCACCTAGATACGTTGCAACGAACTACTGTTGATGTCTAATTGTATACATCGTCGTCTCGTTACCGGTTCTGTATTTTTTCTGACTTCGTCGGCGAAGTTCTCGGCCGAACAAGCAATACAAGGCCGGTCACTTCTTGTGATACTTGTAGTGGACCCAGTTTGCACGAGGCGCTTCGCCTAACGCTTGATTGTTCGTTCACATAGAACATTATGTTGCGTTAAAACAAACAAATGCAAAAA
This sequence comes from Germaria angustata, assembly GCA_963681545.1. Classification (NCBI taxonomy): domain Eukaryota; kingdom Metazoa; phylum Arthropoda; class Insecta; order Diptera; family Tachinidae; genus Germaria; species Germaria angustata. The sequence continues at coordinate 39,949,416 of OY813001.1, forward strand.
TCGCTGCCAATTCAAATTATTATATGCAACTGTGGAAGGAAAATTCTCTCTCCTACCAGATATTAAAATTGCACCTAAGAAAAATTCTCGTTTTCTATTTCCATTAAGAATTGACATAAATTACTAATGTTTAAATAAGCTGACACTCAGTTAGTGGAATAAAGCACATGTACGGCCACCAAGAAAACGCATGTGCTCTTGTTCTGTTCTGATTTTTTTATTCAATCATTCCTCAAAAATGAGTACATGAATAAAGCCCTTTCTTAATAACAAACTTAAGGCTGATTCAATATAAATAACTTGGAGTTAAAAAGTTATGCTTTAAATGTATTTGTTGGAACAACTTAAATAGTTAACGACCCTTGTGATATCACGACCACCCGCTCCAACAAGCGTTACCTATATGAATAGAATTGCCCACAAATGAAATTTCTTAACGCTGGACTTTTAGTTAAAGATGTCATACAATGTGACAATAGTACATTTCAAGTTCAGAAGCTTGAAAAGCTGCCAAGATATTGGCTCTAAACTCAGTCAAATGCAAAAATTCCAATAAAAAGGATTTTCAAATATTAGATGATGGTGATATGTGGGTCAACGATATGATGTTTAAGTGTGATACCCAAAATTTAAAATAATTTCAGGTTGTGGAATATGTCGGTTATTAAATGAAAATATGGTGTAGCCCAGACGTTGATTTGAATTATAACTTCCAGCCTGTCGTTGAAGGTGAAATGACATGTTCAAAAATATTAACCATGAAGACCTCAAAAAATATGGAAAGCAATTAAATTTCTAGAAGGTAGTCTTAACCTCATTTCAACAAATATACCAGGAAGTAAAAAAGAAAATCTGTTTGGTTTCTACTTCAGCCATGCCACTTTTCCCATTATTCGATGGAAATGTGTTTAAAAATATTCCATTGACTATGAATTTACCAAGAATAACAACACAAGCGACATTGCATTCGATTAATAAACACTTGTTGTAAAGTTGTAACCATGCAACAGGATTTGTGCGCATTTGAATGCATTTAACATTTTCCAATACATTCAATTAAAATTTGGGTTGAAACGATGTTGGCTGGTTTGTTAACCAAAAAAATAAAAAATTGATGATTTTAGCTTAAGTAATATCAGGTGTCAAATAGAGTATTGTAATTGCTAAAATTTAAATTTAAATTGTTTTTAAAGTGGATGTGATTTTTTTCTCTTTTTTTTTTGCTTCATGTTTAATTTTCAACTAGAGTTTCAGCATATAAAGTTTAAAACAGCAGAAGTTTTGTAAGTATATTGGTTTTATCGTTGTCATTGCTACAGGACACAAAATAAAATATTGAATGTTAAGGACGACAATAACAACAATTGTGAAAAGGTTTTAGCTTGAGAAATTACTTTTTAATATACGAGTGTTTTAATTTTTATACCGTTTAATTTGAATTAATAAATCTCAATTTATTATTTAAGCTTAAAGTCTCTATTATTTTAAATAAATTTTAAAATTTCTTTAAAATAAACAAAGATCCTGAAGATGATGTCGTTAAAGGAAATTAAATAATAAGAGACCTTAAGCTTAGAAAGTAAATTTCTTTTTCTTGTCAGCTTTTGGCTTTCACAAAGCATCACCATCTCACACGAATTAATCGGTTTTTGTTCCAGCTAAATAGATGATTGGTCCACTGTAGCAGGTCCTAGGATAATGGGGCTGCCAACTGTCTTTGCCTAGAACAACGCCAACGTAGTGAAAAATCTTGCTAATCTTTGATTCCTACCTTTTTCCCAGGGGTTGATGGCTGCCTCACCTCTGTCATGATGTTATACTCTTTCCAGGGAGACGGGAGGTCAGGGGGCTTCTTGTGTGGATTTTTTGGACGGGGCTTGAAGCCACTTAATTTAGAAAAGTAAATTAAACTTGATAAATTGAAAAAATTACTATAGAAGATATCTCCGATATTGAATCTCATACTTTACTATTATTTAAATTCAATTGTTGCAATATAATATAAACAAACAATTGAAACAACTTCGTATGTGCAGGGTGTACACAAATTCGAATTCCGTTTGAACTCTTACTCTTAATTTATCTTGAAACCAAAAGTAAATGAACTGAAAACATGTGCAACATCGTTGTCATTAGCTAGTGTAGTTGCAGCCAGCAATAAAAATAATAGCAACAGCGATATACTCGCTATTTAACATGGAAAACAAACAGAAAGACAAATAATCGATTTTTGTTCATTTGGTTTTAACCTCAAAAGAAACTAAAAGAAAAAAGAAATCCTTAAATAAAAATTGAAAGATAGAAAAATTTGTAAGCAAACATTTAAATGTTGGTATTGCCATTTTGCGATGCATTTGTGTAGATTGTGTTGACAAAAAACAAACTCTTTGACATTTTTTTCCTCTTTTATTTTTAGTGAACGTGACCAAACGGTAGCAGGAACAACACCAGAGACAACATAATGTTGCTGTTGTTCTGTCCGGATTTTTTTTTAGTTTCTCGTTTATAGATTATAAAAGCGCAACTAAAACATTAGGCTGCTATATGTACATGGTGTTATTTGGCAAGTTAACCAACGTACGGAACAATCAACAAGCACAACAACAACAACAACAACAACAACTGTAATAGCAACAACAAAATGCTAGAGAGCATCACCAGCAGCAGCTGGTGTTGATGTTGATTTAAAATTTACTGTTGTTGCAACTTTTGCTCCAGCTACTGCTGTTATGTCGTCGTCGCAGAAAATCAGCATGTCACCATTGTAAAAATCAACGAGAAAGTTTTGAAAAAGCATTCAGAAAAATAGACTAGAAACCACATTTGTTTCGTCTTTTTTATTTCTGACCTCACCATCACCAAAAGAAAACAAAAAAAAAACAAGAGCAACTGGAGGATGATATTTAAAGGAAACAATTGCTTTTAACCGCATTAGCAACAAGCATGCCACATTTAATGCTGTTGCCGTTGCACTAAGTACAGTAGAGTGTGTGAGTGTGTATGTGTGTGTGTGTGCTTGAGATACTCTATTGTACTAATAAAAGTTTAAGCTTTAACAACTGATCAAATTGATTACCAAGAATATTGAAATTACAATAGCAACAATAATGAAATAAATCTTTAGATTATAAGCAATTTAGCAAGAACTTAAGGATGTTTTTTTAAAGAATACAAAGCCGTTGTATTGAGATAAAAAAAAATAAGTTAAAACAAAAATAATTTAAAGAAATTTGCTAAAATTGCAACAGCAAAAATATGACTACAAAAGTACATACTTATGTACTATATACATGAATAGATATGTACTTACTTGATTTAACAAGGAGTTACATACATACGTATACATATACATGTATATACAAGGTAGTGCGAAAGTAGTGTCATGAATAATATAAATTGGCTGTCATTTTTGCAAATGGCGACAAATGTCACTGTGCTTTGCACAAGCTAAGTTATACATCAATTAGGGAGGTGGCCATTTGAGCGATATAATATTTTCCAATTAATGTCATCAATTTTGTACATTCAAACGAACTTTTTATGAAAACAGAGCTTTTTTTACATTTATAACAAAATGACAGTACTCAGCGCAACCTTGTATATGAATAACGAATAGACCGAAAATTCCCACAAAAAAATTTTTAACGAAAATCTAACACACAAAGGAGTTCGCAGATTTGCAAGTATTTTTTTTTTTAGTAGAGATCATATTTATACTCTTAAACAGGTCCAGCGTTTGAAACCTGTTCTCATATTTAGAAGGATGGAAAATTTTTTTAAAAATGTTTTTTAAGAGGGCGACTGATTTTCTTGAAGAGATATAATACGAGTATTATTACAGGGATTTTTTTCCAACTTATCTGCATCTGATAATTATGATGCGTATAACAAGGAACTTTGGATGCCATGTTATTAAAATGTTGATAAATAGTTTATTTTTCGCTTTGAAAGTGTTTCACGTTTAAAAATAACACTTGATAACAAATGTCAAACGTTTCTATTCAAATTGAACTCTGCCTTTCTTTGAAAATGGTTTAAAATTTGTGCTTGATATCAAACCATAAAATTATACGTCTATCTTACGTTTAACTTTGTTTTCGCTGGGTATCCCCATGAGCACACACTCACATCAAACACATGCATACACCTTAAATCTGCAATCCGTTATTAACAAATATTAATTGGTGGCTGTAATAAAAATGTTAAAATATGTCAAGAGAAGTAAACCGCAAACTAAAGCAGCCGCCTAAAAGTAGGTGATATTTAACAGCGCACTGTATAACTCGCACTTGTAAATCAAAGTGATCTACAAGACAGGGTGATCGTGCAATCACAAAATGATAATGTACATCATACAGCGGGACAAACGTGATTATTTGCTGACAAACCATAGCAATGAATGTTATTTAATTATAAATGTTTATGGTATTATTTCAAACCCCAAAAATTAAAATTGAATTAAGAGGCCAAAAATAGAAATAAGCCTCAATCTTTGTTTTCCTCTCTGTGCTTTTTTGTTTATTTCATACACATTCAATAAACAATCTAATTTAGACTATTTCCTTCAAATTTCGAGTTTTTCCATTTCAAAATACCTGGTCACAAGTACAGTAAGTTCACTATGAGCTACTGTATATAAAATTTGGATATAAACAAGTAAAACACAAAGTTCATTGCAACATTAATAAAAATCACTAATTTTTTTAGAGCCACTTTTTCAACAATATAAAATTTTATAGGAAGAAAAAACGAAACAACGACGGCAATTATTTGTGTAATTAACGGTCAATAAAACACAGCTCAAACAAACAGGGAAACAGGAATGTGTGTTTTCATTCTTTTAATTTTTGTCAATATGAATCTTTGCAAAAAGAAAAATCTATACGAGAAGCTAAATTTATGCTAAATGTATCTATCTATCACTTAGAAATGATTATGAATAATTATGTTGAAGTCCTTCGTAATTATGTTGATTAAAAAATCGAAAACTAGACTAAGAATAACAATTTGAATTTTTCAATTTAATGGATAAAATTATTGTATCTAGTAAAAAGTTTCTTAATTTGTTGCAAGTGTATTTTAATATCGCACTTACCTTACCACCATGAGCTGTCATGTTTGGTCTTCAAATCTGGTCTTGATTAAAGGTTTGAGTGTTGATGAAAATCTGGGGTCCAAACGAAAATCTTGAATGTTGAGCAACATCTTGAATTCGAAATTTGCTTTAATTTTAATTTTCAATTAAATATAAAACACTCGCGACGTTTATTTGTAGTTAAAACTAAAGTCTTCATTAAAGATAATTTTATAATGTTCCTAAAACCATAACGAAAAATTATTATACTAATACAGCGAACGAACGAACACTACTACCGATATAACCGTATTTACCACCTACCCGTGGTGTTATGCACTCGCAACGTTTGCAATCAAATCTAAAGTCTTCATTTAAGTAAATTTCAAAATGTTCCTAAAACCGTAAACGAACAGTTATTGCATCTAACTTAGCTAACGATCAAACACTACTATCAACATAACCGTATTTTCCGACTACCCGTGACATTGTAGAAGTTTGCTTCATTTGACTGGGCGTTGTTAAAGTATGCAGGTTAAATTTTAAGTAATTTCTTTTATAATTTGTAGATATTTAAGTGATCAATATAAAGATGTCTCCTTTGCCAAATCCGTTAAATCCAATATGATTTTTTTTTTTTTTTTTTGATATATACAATTTTGAGGCACAGCATTCTTTTAATTATTATTATTTTAAATGAATTTAAACACTTCTATCTAAGCGACAATATCGTTCGTCTGAAATAATAATTCAAAAACCAATAAACGCTGTTTTCTCCTATAACTCAAGTTATTATATGGAGCATTCAGTATAAATGGAAACAACTAGACCGACCTCCTCTTGACCATGACTTTTGTTTAATCTGTGGAATAAAAGCATATAATTATTTCTGTTAACTATTCGTTAAAATTAACAATACTTACATGGCCTTGTAAACTTTTCTTCTATATGCGAATGATGTTGATAGCCTTTATATGGGAGCCTTTCTGAACGCAATTGTAGTAAATCTTTTAAACTACTGATGACAGTCAAATCCGTAAAACGTATATTAATTCCTTCGACAAACACAAAGTAATTTTATGTTCATGATACGTTCCTTTTAAAGTGGAAAGGGCCGGGCCATCCTAAATACCATTTTTAAGTTTGGTCAAACATTAGGAAATGTTTTAATAGATGATTAATCTTAATTTAAGCAGCAATTGAAATCAACATGTACATCATATCATTCTTTGCCCCATCATCGAGTACGTTTTCACAATGAATGTTGATCACTTAAGCCTGTCAACCGATCATCGCAATTAATATTTTCTTGATTAATACTTAAGCCCACACATACGATAAATTGAAAATGCAGATAGCGCTAAGGCTGTATAATAACCAAATTGGACTTTAAAATTAAGAGACTCTACTGAAGCACTTAAACTGTTTACATAGTATTTTACAGGAAGTTCATATGCAATTTAAGCCCTTAATACCATTAGTAGAAACTTCTCAAAACGTTGCATATCCATTTCCACAATCAACGACTTTAGTAGTTTATTTAATATACCAAAGATGAAAGTACCTTTGTTATCCATTATTCAGCATCTTGTTAAACCTGCTTCTTGGTTCTTGCTAAATTTATCATCAACGAAAATATACAGAGACTCCGTTCAATGCAATTGCTCTGCTGTTAACCAAACCCAATGCACAGCAATTTCCGCATATTACCATGCAACAGCCATCCTTTTTAACACATTTTCGTAGTTTGAACTTAAGTTTTCTAGTTATTTACTTTCATTTTTCATTTTTTCTTTATCTTTACAAGCCTTTAGCACGAACATAAAACTTTGCTAAAAAAAGCGCGCGCGACACACTGAGGAACTGAAGAAAATCAGAGTTGTAAAAAAAAGTCGTATAAAATTGTGGAAGTGCTGCCAAGTCCATTGCCATCTTATTAGAAACAGAGATGATAAAATTTCATTTGAATCGATAAATTAATTAAATCAGATTTGCTTTGTTCTGTTGCAAATTTTGGCGGGCAACATTCCCAACAATGCTATTTGTTAGTTTATTTTTACTACATGTCATCAAAGTAATCTTTACAAGTACGATAATGTGCTAAAAGGGATTGAATGCCATTATATGTCAGATATAATTATCGGCAGCTAATTTTAAAACTGTATTAAATTTATTTTTATTCGGGCTCTAGGTCACACATTTAATTAAATAAAACTCCTTTATTTTGTTAAATTTTATTATTCGTTTATTTATTCGATCACCATCGGTTCTCTTCTTAGGGAGTTTGAGTAAAATCGGCTTTTTATTTTAAAATGACAAAATAAAAAGACAGCTTTACTCAAACTCCTGAAGAATAGAACCAATGGTGATCAAAATATCGAATAAATAAACGAATAATAGAAATTAATAAAACAAAGGGGTTTTACTTAAGTAAATGTATGACCTACAGCCTGAATAAAAATAAATTGCATACCTTAAGTTCGAAGAAATTAAGAAATACATATACAAACATACGGTATTAAATTGTTAAACAAAATTTTACTTCAGTAAGTTTATTTCCTACCAAACTTTTTGAATATATTATTGCATTTAACAGTAAATCCTCCACAAATTTCGAGAATTGGAGAATAGTTAAACCAAACCAATGAATCCATTTTAAACATTATTCACATTTGTGCATAAACAACAGAAGTTTCAAGGCGTATTTCTGTAAGTTTAAAAGTGCTAAAAAAAGTTCGATTCAAATTTAAATAGAGATAACAACAAATATCCTTCATTACTTTTCATTTTTATAAAAATATACAAATTTATTTATTTTTTTCTTCTATTAAATTAAAAAAAAATCATGGTATTACATAAACTTTATATTGCGTTTTTTTAAATTTGTTCAAAATAATAATTAAAGCAAAAAGTAATTCTATCAAATATGTAATTAAACTTTATGATGATCATTTAAAAAAAGTGGAAAATATTCCCAAACCGGAAGAACTTTTTTATTTCACATTTTATAATAAAATATTAACTTACGTTTATGTCGATAAAACTTAAGATTAGAATTTTAATTGTTTTAGTTTTTTAATATAAATACATACATACCAAATTAAAGTCTAGTCATTAATTAGTATTTTAATCAAAAGGTACTGTCTAAAAACAGTTTATGACTAAATCTTTTAAGGAATGACGTATGTATGTTTAAAGGCGTCACTAAAAAAACAATATTCTACAACAAGGCATTATGTTAAGCCTTAAAAACTAGTCAAACATATGAAAATTATTTAACTCCATACATCAGCAGAGTAACGTTTTTGTGCTTCCATTTTTTTCAGATATTGCACAGCATCAGCTTCGCTCATATTGCCTTTGGTTGATAAAATTTTAACTAAAATGTTTCTAACATCTACAGCCATGTTTTTAGCATCACTAAAAATTAAAATGTAAAGTGTTCTCAAATCGTAATATATATGTATATAGTTATTTTGCGAAAGTAGCAAACTTACCCGCATATATAGAAATGCCCCTTATTTTCACCAATAACTTTCCATAACAAATCTGCATCATCTTCGATTAGATGCGTGACATAGATTTTCTTTTCTTGATCACGAGAAAAGGCTGTCTTCAATGTAAGTGTGCCTTTTTGCACATATTCTTCCAGTTCATCTTTGTAAATAAAATCTTCACTCTTCTTCCTACAACCAAAATAGAGTATAGTATCCCCAACCACTTTCCCTTCATCACGTAAAAATTGGCGTTCTTGTATAAAACCTCTAAATGGAGCCAAACCAGTACCAGGCCCAACCATTATAATAGGAGTTTCAGGTTTAGTTGGCAAACGGAACTGTGACTTACGTATAAAAACAGGCACTTTAACTTCACCAGAAGATGGTTGTTTTTCTTTCAAATAAGTCGTAGCTACACCTTTATTAATACGGCCAGTGGGTGTTTTGTATTGCACTAAAACAGCAGTAATGTGAACATTTGTGGGATAGAGCTGAAATTGTTGCAAAATGAGCACATTATAACAATACTTATTAAAAAATTATTCGGGATATTCTCCCAATTAATTATTACAAAATTATTATTTTGGTTTGGGCTTAGCCATCTATATATGTATATATATATGACATTTTCTCGGCGCTACACTTCAAGCATCATGTTTGTAAAACACGAAACGTCCGTACTAATATAAAAATTTTCAAATATAATATCAGAATGCAATCATATAAAAAAAACTACAAAATTATATAGCCATGGTAGAATTAGAAAGCTTTTATATAAACAAGGCAGCAAGCAAGAAATAAATACATATCGAATACAAATTATTTTGTAATTTATTTTGTAATTTATATATATATATATATATATATATATATATATATATATATATATATATATATATATATATATATATATATATATATATATATATATATATATATATATATATATATATGGCTTTATATACATATGTTAGTATACGATGCTGAATATGTTTAACAAACAGGATGGTTGAAGTCTTTGGTTAGCGCCAACGAAAGGTCAGACATACAGACAGCCAAACCCAAATTAAATTCCAACGACCCGTTGTCATATTTGTTTTTAATAAGTAATAGATGGTCTTTAAAAAAAAAAATATTGTTTGTTGTTGGCTTAGCTGAGTATATGCCTGCATTTCATTGGCGCTGCTTTTTAAATTACAAGTCTGATACACTCGTTTTCAAACGAGAAATTAAAAAATAAGTACACACAAATAGAATTAGGGATCATATTTGATTTCTATTGTTTATACAAGAAGGGTAGGTAAAGCATTTCCATTTCCTTATATATGTGTATATTTCGATAAACTTTTCATATTTGTACATTCTGTTATCGTTAAATTGTCATCACTATCTTCTTTTTTTCTTTTAAACCTAACCGCCATCTTTACTTTTGTTTTCTCTTTTCTTCTTACCAAAAGCAGAGATCAGTTTTGTGTTAAAATTCGGTGCGTGCGTTTAAATTTGTTGAAGAAAATTCTAATTGCAATAAATTGTTGTGTTATAATAATATAATATTAAATGCAAGTGTATTATGTGAAAATATAGCAAATTTATAACATCATAGAAATAAAGTTAGTCGGTTTAATCGCACGTTATTGATGGATGTCCATAGGCTTCTAAGGCAAAAAGTTTATGCGCCAGTGAATCAGTGTGTGTGAGATGTGAATCAAAGTTATATGGAAAGTCTTTCGAGACTTCTTAGAGCAAAGTGGTATTTATCAAAGTTCAGAAGATGAAAATAGTTGCTCAATGTCGGCATTTTGCTTTAGAGCCATCTTTGAAAAATAAAAATTGAAAGCAAAAGTTATCACAAAAAAATATGCAAATGGTTTTATGTATGTGTGTATGTGTGTGTGTATGTATCTGTACATAAATTTTGCAAGAAATAAAAGTTCTAAAGGCACACTTTTGACAGTGTTTTTTACAATATTGCAATATTTTTATGGGACTGTGATAGGGCGTCTCTATCCTCACGAATATTTAAACGAACACCATATTCTTTTAACCTCAAGTGTGTGTTACGTTGCAAGAAACATTATTGTAAAGCAACTAATCAATTGTAAGCTTCCAGCTTTATAATATTAAGGAGCCAAAATTAAATAAGCTGAAGCTTTCTGGGATCGCGCAGACTAGATAGTTTAGCGAGGTCACCTGTGCTTATCTAAGAGTAAAATCCAACCTGGCCGCAGTATAAATACAAGAGATCTATAGTCTAAGATGGTACTCGTTGGAATATTCTATGCACATTTGTAGCGGCTTTCATTGGGCACTGCTAAAAAGGGCCCAAGCCAGCAAATTTCGCAAGAAATGTTAATATTTCGTTGAAAATATAGTCAGTCGCAAAAGACTGCAATTCCCACTTTTTCATAACGTAAGTAATAGTTCCTTGTAGTTATACTTGTGGAATACTTATGACCACTGAATGCCGAGGTACCAATTACGTATTTATCATATATGATGAGTCTATGGTTAAAACATAGGAATTGTTTCAAAGTCCATTTGCTCCCATTCTTGCAGCAACTGCACATCAATTTTTAAACTCCACACTATGCCTCTGGTCCTATCAGATTAAAAAAAAAACAATTTTGAAAGTTGGTGCAAAAATGACGAAAAGTCGCTGAACATACAAAAAATAAAAACATTTTAACGAATACATATGTAAGTCGGTTAAAAATACCTTTAATTTACACTAAATCAGTATTATTTATTTCGGATCAAGTCAGACAATAAAAATATCCATATTAGATTATTTCAGCGTTCATTTGATTTGAGCAAACATGGCAATATTCAATTTTCTTATTCCAATTTCTTTGTAACACCTCGTATGTCAATTTGATTTCAGCGTTCTTTATATCTTCATTCTATTACTCTCCGTTGGATAGCAAAACATATAATATAGATATAGGATTATCCTTAGAGCTAAGGGTTTCTGCAATTTCTTAGAGTAACTATAAAAATGGAGATTGCAGCTTTTGAAGCTATACACGCCTCATATCAAAATTATGATTATAAACTCAAAATTGTCTTTGACGAAAACGCCAAGGAGTATTGAATTCTCCTAATATATTTAATATTTTCTATAAAAAAAATTTAGTCTCAAGATTCAGACTTATTTTTAATTTCATATTTACGAGCGTGTATATATGTACATACATATGTATTTACTTTCAGAATCGAAAGGAAACGGAAGAGAACAAACAATTTTAAGTAAAGAATTCTTAAATAATGTATGGCGACACACTCTCCTTTAATTCCTGGAGTTCTTAATTTATCTTATAAAGTTAATAAATAATTCGAAAAGGAGCCACTTACATTGCGACCGAACAAAATCATATTGGATGAATATTTCATCTAGAAATTTGAGCACAGCCAAAAAAAAAATTCTACAATCTTAATAAAAACTTACATTTTTTTAAACACAACATCTACTCTAGAATATATACTATTTCAAGAAGCTTTTTAAACTATATGCCTCATTAACGAATTTTTAGGCAATATTTGTCTTTTTATCTTTTATATTGGAGCAATGATCTGTACAATTACATGCACACATACATATGTATTTATAAAATGAATATTTTTATATTTTGAATGAAAATCAAGTTATCCTTTTGGAGAAAAAAATATATTTAATTAAAGAAATAAAAAAATTTGTGAATATATCCTTGGTGGTTAAAGCAGATAATAATAAATAATAAATAAATAAAAAGAAAATAATAAAAAAATAAAAGAAAATAGTAAAAATTAAAAGAAAATAAAAGAAAATGATAAAAATTAAAAAAATAATAAAATTAAAATAATGAAAATTAAAAAATATATATATCAATATGTTAAACTTATTTATTGCACAGGGAGAGCACCAAGAAAAGCATTCAACAATTGATACAAAAATATTGTGGCTGGTAAGCGTGCATTTATCATACAATGTTATAAAGTTACATAAGAGTTAAATAAAAGTTTTCCATTTAAGTGTATTTAGGAAGTTATAAATTTTGATTTCATTTCAATTCAGTTGCATCATATGCTTTTGATAATGATACAATAATTGGCGAAAATTTTAGCACGCATTAGTCGGAGTTTTTACACCACAAATCGTCAAATTTTTGACGTGATTGTTAATTTATTTAATTGTTTAAGTCTATAGATTCGTGATCCGTACAGACGGTAATAAAAACAAAAACAATACATAATACATAATACATAATACATACATACGTTTGATATCTTAATTATTTAGAGAAATCAGAAATTAAGTGCAATCGTGACTGTTAAGATTATTCTATGACTTTTAGGAACTGGCAACTTCATTAGTGCAAATCTACTAGTGTAACACGGCATATTTAAAAAGCATATTCTAATATATTCCAAGCACACAAAACAACAACAACTGTACAGATTCAACTGTTTTGTAGCCTGGGTCCAAAACTATGTATTCTACATACGGTTGTGGTCAGGTATTTAAAACATTTGCTTTTAACGATTGAAAACCCTGTCTTATAATTCTACATATAAATATACTCGTACATGCTTTTAAAGGAATGTTTAATACTTTATGACCCCTGTTTTTTCCACATATATGTACATACAAGTATACTTTTAACACAGAGTGCGAAAATAAACACTACGAAATGTTTACTTTCGTTTTCTTTCACTTTGTTGTAAATTGTTAAAAAAAAAAACTTACCTTAGACGACGAAGAAATCGAATAGAAACGTGGCTGTAAACGTGGCAATAATTCACAAAGATGATCAATGGGAGGTTTGCACGACTTAATGTCCTCCAATATGTGGACAATATTCCTACAAGAATCTTGAATCCACTTTTGATATTTCTCTTTGCCTTCGGGTGTGATTGAAGCCATGTTGCGCAAAAATTCCTTATCTGTCTCGTCGGTACAATATTCAGCCAATTCCTTCAATATGTGAGTTCTTGGTACAGCAGTTATTTCTAAATAATGAGTCAAAGCTGTGCGATATGTTGTAGGACATGGGAACGGATGTTTCTTGCTACTATCGGTATCGGTGTTAATCAAAGAGAATACGGTGTCCAAATCCGCCTGACATAATTTACCCAACTTTTCGACCAGATCTTTATCATTAATGGGATACATGGCTACATGATCACCAGCATCGTAACGCATTTTGGAACCTTCAATATCTAATTCGATGTGCATGCAGGAACGATCGCCACCCATATGCAACTCACGGTTAACATTAACTGGCGCCAGGAAGGGATTTTTGGCATCGAAGGGGGGACGTTGATTTTGCATAGAGTGAAGGCGAGCAATTTCGCCAGTGTATACGCGATCAGGCTGTACATCAAGTTGTTCCAATAAACGAAATTGGCGTATGAGTACTTCTTCGCCACTACCTTCAATGCCAAAGAAATCACACACAGTAGGCCAGAAACGATCCTTCCACGTAATAAAATCATCTTCGATACTAACAAAATAAAAAACATTATACAAATATTAAAATCATAATTTTATTTAAAGACAAACATACTTTGCATCGTCATCACCTAGACCAAGTTCAAAGACTCTCGTGGCGCCCAATTCTTCCAAACGCTTGTCAACGTATATGGCAACTTTGTTGTAGTGTTCATAAGTTTTATTACCCAAACCAAATACCTTGAAAATTGAAGCAGACATAGAAAAAAGCTAGATTAAAATTAGCTTCCGACTTTAAATCATTCACAATTTTTATAATTTCAATGGAAAAATAAGAGACAGTGTCAGGTTAATTAAACGTTATCATTTTAGCGAGGGCACTCGTACCCGTTTATTAAATTGTTCATATATAAAATTATTACACAAATTGTCTAATAATACTGCTGCCATTTCCCGGTGTCTGCTACAAACAACATTTTTGGTATCAATGTAAGCGTTATATTCCATTAACATAGTAGACGGCAATAACGTTACTATTGGCGATGCTGATTTTTGTAACCGTTTTAATCCCCATTTAAGGGAACAGAAATATTTTAACATTTTCCTATTAATGCAGTACAAATTCCCCTGTTATGCAATTGTTGGCCTTTAGTAAATTTCTTTATTAACATTTCAACATATTTACTCAGTAACAACTAATTTAATAATTTATTTATAAAATATATTTGATATAAATATTTATTAATTTTATTCCAAACACTACATAAAAAATATTTATGTATTTTATACTTATGTATTGCAGTCTTCTTTTACTGAGAGCACGTTGTCATTTTATAACACAAACAACTGAGTGTTGAACGACTCTGTTAAAGAGAAGATTGTTAGAGTTGTATTTTTTGTTGTCAAATAGTACCACCGTTATTTTCAAAATGTTAAGTTTATAAATCAATTAACAGATCCCAGTAAAATTTCTGGAGAAATAAAAAAAAATTCTGAATTTAGAAAACCGATCTGAAAAGCATATTAACAGTTATTTAGAAAAAATCTTTGCTTTCGAAAATTTTGGATAAATACATTTTCTCGAAAGAATAAAACGATTCTGATCATTTTTACGGCGTTTAGGAGATTTACAAGTTGCTAAAAATGATTGAATTTATAACATCGATTTGAAGAGAATTTTTGAAATTATTCAAAAATTACTTTATCTTAATCATTAATCGATTTTTATAAAACTTTGCTGTAATCGTCATTGGCTTTTATTATGGTTAACAGCTGATTAGATATGTAAAAAATAATTATGTATTTAATATGTAAATTTTGAAATGTTTTATAAGTTATATTCACACTTATTTTAAGCAAATACTCAATAATTTAGTATTGCTTCACATGATGTCCATTTTGAATGTACATACATTTAGAAACTTTACTAATTCCTTATTCCTACTAAATTCCGCTAATGCTTGTTTTCTGCACTGATGTTTTCCATTGCAATTATTTTATCGTGAGGCTACACCGTAATATTTTAATAATTATTGGGGCAACAAAAAGTCATAAAAAGTGACAATAGCCAGAATGCCCTTGTTACGGTTGTGAATTGAAACTATATACATTCACAAGTTTTGAGCTTAAATTTCTCAAAACCATATTTAATTTTCACTTCATTATTGAAACAAAATTAATGAATAGAATACATTCACTAATACTGAAACTAACAAGACAATATTTAATCGTAATTTACTTGTTGTTCTTGGCAGTTCCAATTCAAATTAATTGGCTAATTTGCGTTAAGTATATATTTAAAGTGTATATGTGTATACTATTATGTAATCTTTATTAGACTTTGAGTTCACCTAGTTTGGCATATAAGTATATGTATATTATATGTATACATGCAGTTGTGGGTAAAATATGTACAACTCAAATCCCATTCAAATGACTTTTCTTAATCAATTGGTTCTTTCACATTTTGTTATTAAAACAAATTGTTCAATTATGTTTTGGTTAAGGTATTCGGAGGTTATTATACAACTTGGGATCTTTATGATGTTTTTAGGTTTGGGCTCTCAATTTATATAAATTTTAAGCTTTCCATAATTTTATTTTATTTATAAAATTGTTATATAATGACAATTTAGTACAATTCAAATAAGTACCTTTAAGAGAGTAAAATTCAAAAGAGTACCTTTTAAAAAAGTGCTTTTGAATACTTTCTTGAAAGTACTATTAAAAAGTAGCACTATGAACGTATAAAAATATTAAAAAGTACCTTTAAATTAAAAAAAAAAACCTTTTAAGGCAGTACCTTTAAAAAAGTTCCTTTAAAATGTACCTTTTAAAAAGTGTCTTTTAAAAATTTACCTTTTAAAAATTTACTTTTTCAAGATTAAACTTTTCAAAATATACCTTTTTAAAAGTAATATTTAAAAAAATACCTTTCGAAACAGTATCTCGTAAAAAGCAGCCCTTAAAATTGTATCTTTTAAAACAGCATCTTTTAAGAAAGTACCATTAAAAAAAGTATTTTCAAAAAAAGTATATTTTCGTCATAATCGGAATAAGTATGTAACTTTGAAATATTTTACATTTATGTATAGTTTATTGGCTAGCGTGAAGCAAATATTGTGCAGTAGTTCGTTATGAACTAAAATTCGCAATAATCAGTGTATGTGATTACTGAAGAAAAGATAATTTCAAATTTCTAGCAAAAGGTTTAGTATCATTATCCTGTATAAGCCCCCACCTGAACATTTCCTGATCCTCAAATGGAATTGTTCTGTTCAAAAGGACCTCCAAACGATTTAATTTGAATAGTTTCGTTCCAAATTTTATCTGGCGGAAAGAAGCGTACAAGATTTTTCATTTGACTATAACTTAATGCTTATTTTAATTTTTATTAATTTAATGTATATTTTTCATGTACACTTTTTCATCCACCACTGCATGTAGAATGTGAACAATAAATAGAAACATAAACAATCTTTGACGTTTAGTTTATTATCTCAGCAACACTACTGCTTGTACCTTGTTTAATGCACTTTGCCCTTTGTCATGAAACATAATGTACTCGTATGTAAGTATATACATATGTACATACATTCACATACTTACATTCACGTACATCATGTGTACTTTGTGATGAATGTCAAAGCATTAAGATTATAAAAGATATTCAAAAATTTCAGGTGCTTCTTTTAATAGTATAATGAAAGATCTGGAAATTAATTAACAAAATTGTCGAGTATGAGAAGCAGAGAAGCAAGAATCGGAAGATATGTTTAAAATGCCACAACGGATATTCTGCATGAACACAAATGCACGGTCGTGCGATTTAACCCTGTGCCAATTTTCATTGTGCTGTTTTGCTATGTTTCAGTTTATGCCAGATCCTTATCGCAATGTGGGAACGAAGTCATTCGTTAAAAAAAAAAATTATAAGCACTTCATACACAGATTGTTTTATTCCATTTTAACATCGATCCGCCCATGTTAGAGAGCTCTCTACTGCTTTATATTTTAGTACAAGTAATATCAACAGTTATTTACTTTGGAAAAGTAGACAATTGTACTTACAGCATAGTTAAGGCCAGTTAAATCAACATCTCCATTTGTAATCCATTCATAAAATTCCATAGCGTTATCGGTGGGATCACCCTCACCATAAGTGGCTAAACAGAAAACAGCCAATGAATTGGAAATGTCTTTTAATTGAAGTAATTCCTCCTGCAAAATAACAACGAAACGCAATAAGTTTAATCTTGAAGCAATATTTTCTTAACTGAAGAAACTCACCATATCACATTCTTCAGGATCAGCTACCATACCCTTCAAACTATAGCGTATACCTTCTTTAGCCAAACGGCCAGCAAATTCTTCAGCTGTGCCCGTTTGTGACCCATAAAATACGACTAGGCTGCGACCAGATGCTTTTAGTTTCTTAATAAAGGAATTATCTGCACTAGTGATAGTGCTTACTGTGGTAGGTCTAGGTTAACAAAATATAGAACTGGTTCAACGATATTATTTGGAGTTTTAAAATACTCACTGGATAGAATATGAACGTATTGGTTCTTCGTCCTTCTTGCGGCCACGCATGAAATACCAAGCGGCACCCACTATTAATACTACAAGGAGTACTATATCTAGTGTTCCTAGAAAGGGCTCTTCACCACTAACAACTTCTTCTATCTTCTCACTGGACATTTTTATAAATTTAAATGATTTGAACTGTAAAACAAAAACATATTAAAAAATTTTCTTATTCAAAATTCATATGCTAAGAATAATTCATACATACATATGTACATACATATGTATGTATGTATGTATAAAAATTTACATTGGGTCTATTCGCAAATGAATAGCAACGCTGCATCAGGGAAGAAATCTTTCTCCGCTCTTCCGACAGATTCCAACAAATTTTCTTTTATTTTGTGACTAGCGATACAATCTGATTCACTGTTGCAATTTAGAACACTCATTTACTAATACAGCGCAGTTGTGCATTTACGGAACAGACCATTCATTGTCTACGAACTAGTACGAGCGTTCAATGTAAATTTCAGACAAAAATATTTTAATTTCAATTGGATTTCAAATTCTATCTGAATATTTTTATTTAAACTTTTTACAATACATATGGATGTATGTATGTACATTTTGTACGCATATTGTACAAAGGAATAATTTAATTTTAGTGTATGAATTCTAAAAATTTATTGTATATATGTATGTACATATGTACATGCATACATATGTATATACAGTGTGGTGCAAAATAAATGCGACAAAATTCCAATATGTTTTTTAGAATGTGTACCATTAAAGCGAAAGTCAAACTGCTTAAGTTCATGGATAAGTAAAATTCTAAATAAAAACTCAAGTTTAATTTTGCAACATTAAATAATTTATTCCTTAAAGAAGGCAAAAATGTTTCAAATTGAAAAAAGGAAAGTGTGGAAAAGAAAAGAAACAAATCAATATATCGTATATGAGTCCTAATTTTCGGTTATTATCACACATCTACGCGGCATAAAACCTAAATCCTATTGTAATTTAATAATCAAGAAATACGTTTTCTCTTAATTTCAAGTTTTAAAAAGAGATCATTACGATTTTAGTACAATTTTTTCGAAAAAAGGTCGGTTTGAACACATCGATGAGGTACCGCAAAATTACGTTCAATCAAGAATTTTATACCTTTATGCTCTATACAATCATCTATCGAAAAGCGATATCAATTTTGTTTCAATATAATTTGCCAATATCAGTTTTGACAAATGGTCTCACCCTCCATGCCAGAGAACATGTACTATACTATCAAATTGATGCGTATTCGAAACAATAAGAAAAACAACATACTTATTAAGGACATAAAATCAAAAGCGTTAGCATAATAAAGCCAAACTAAAATTGTTTGAATCGTTTCTAATATTAACCCATACTGTAATACTGTACTGTCATTCCATTAGAAATGACACCGAAACTTTTTTACATACTTATTAAGGACATAAAATCAAAAGCGTTAGCATAATAAAGCCAAACTAAAATTGTTTGAATCGTTTCTAATATTAACCCATACTGTAATACTGTACTGTCATTCCATTAGAAATGACACCGAAACTTTTTTATGTAACGGCTATTTTTCTATGATCGTGTAACGATGTTCTTAGAGGACTACCTATTAAATGCTTCATATATTTGGAAACTTTCGTCAGCTGAGTACTATTTTTTCTCATTTGCAGTTCAATATATATGTACGTGTATTCAGAATATTGTCATATATGGGTTTTGTTGCTTTTATTTTGTATGACACTGTATATACGAACAACGCGGTCATTCAAAATTTTTTGCGAAAAATCCCGAAAAATTTCTCATTATTTTGGACATTTTTCCGAAATAAAGACATTGCTGTAAGCCCTTTTTGGTGATATTGGATTAGGTTTCGAAGGAATATGCTTGAGAGAAATCTATGAATTGTATTGCTGGTATTAAGTAACCCAAAAAAAACTTGTATTGAGTTTTTTTTCAATGTAAATTGTATGTATGGAAATATGTATGTATGTATATACATATGAACTTATATGTATACATATGAATGGAAAACGTGCGTCAAATAGTTTGCTTGTATGTGCGACCGTGCAATTAACTACACGCAATCTTAATTTCACGTAAGCTATTTGCATTCATAGTTCTATTTTTTTTTTTTTTTTTTTTTTTTTTTTTTGTTATACTGACAATTTGTGCAAATTACAAAAATTACTAAATAAAAAATTAATTATGAAGTGTTTTGAAATATTTTAGTATTGACTGCCACTTTTGTATAACTTTTATTTGTATGTGTAGTGCACATGTACATACATATGTATGCATGTAATTAGTTGCATGTGCAATTGAAATTTTCACTTTTTATTTATATGCATGTCTGGATTTGCCAGTATCTTTTTAAACTTATTAATAGAAGATTTGTGTGATAAAAAAAGTTGCAGGAATTCCAAACGCATTAAAAACTGAATTAGGCACTAATAAGTTTTCAATATGTATATAAGTATATATTCATGTGTCTTTCGTGCTTTAAAGTAACATGTATGTATATATGTATAAGAAAGTTTCAACACAAGGAAAGTTTTTTAAAGTCCAAACGAAGTTTCGTTTAAACTATGAAAAGTATTCTTGCAGCAACTTGCAGCTCTGTTCAATAGAAAAGGTGAATTATGAAATATCTCAGGCTACGTGCATTCGATTAGCGATTTTTTTATGTTGGCACACTTGTCTCGAACATATGTTATTGTTTTAGTTTGTGTATAGTTTATTTCGTTTGTGAGAGGCATAACAATTAGACGTGTTTTGCTTATTGGCGATTTTCTGCTGTGGAAAGTAATGGATCAAAGAATTTGCATTAAAATTTTGAATAATAAATGGAATGTAATGATCAAAAGCACTGGAAGTGTAGAAAGTGGCATATGGTGAGATATGGGTATCAGCCGATACGCTCTTAAATCGCATGTACAAAAAAAATTGCGAAATTCGAATAATGCTCGGTCAATCAAGTACATAGGTACCTACATATATTAAAATTTGTTGAATTTTTTACATCAACTACTACATTGCGATATACGAGGTCTGTTCAATAGAAAAGGTGAATTTCAATTTTTTAAAAAAATATTTATATATTCATCAATTTCTATTTTGTCTCCTTCAAAGTATTCATTTCCCCTTGGATATAATACACTGCCAGTCTTTTTTCAATTCTCGAAGCAGTTTGACATTCACTACTGGCAATTATATACTAACAGATGCTTTCTCAAAGAATCTACAAACGACCTACACCTTAGCGCTTAAAAAGTACATATTCCAAATCTTCACATCCAGTATAAAATCGCTAAAAATTAGAATTAGACAAACAAAACGAAAGCCTGATCGCACTTCAAAAATTATTACGATGATGCGAGGGCTATTTCCCAGCAACTG
Organism: Germaria angustata; assembly: GCA_963681545.1. Taxonomy (NCBI): domain Eukaryota; kingdom Metazoa; phylum Arthropoda; class Insecta; order Diptera; family Tachinidae; genus Germaria; species Germaria angustata. The sequence continues at coordinate 39,970,882 of OY813001.1, forward strand.
ATAAATACCATTATATTTATTTATTTCAATTTTAAATATGAATATCCACATGTATAGCGTATTGAATTACGTACTAAGGTCGAGGTTAATTTTTATTAAAATAATAAGTGTTTTTCTAAAAATATTTTTTTTAATTTTTAAATACATATACTGAGAAGAAAAATTATATTTGTTAAAACTATATATATATATATATATATATATATATATATATATATATATATATATATATATATATATATATATATATATATATATATATATATATATATATATATATATATATATCTACATATATAAAAATTACGTGTATGTTCGTGATCGCTAAACTCAAAAACTACTGGACCGATTTTTACCAAACTTTATATACATGCTCTATGGGGCGTGAGGAGTGTTTCTGTGTAGTTTGAAGTTCGTCCGACAGATGGCGCAATATTATTTTTTTTGTTTTGCCCGATAGAGATTAGCGCGATAAGCCTATGCTGTGTTTCGCTGAAGGCGTTGGGTCCTTAATCAGTGTGTAGTGGCGTTAATTAGCCCGATACCGACTGAAATATAACCTCTTTTCGTGAAAAGTGCGTGGGAGTCAAACGAAAAAAAATTTGGGGCCAACAACGTGGATCGGGCCCAGCTATCAATAATAAATAAATCCATTATTTCTGCTTCGGTAAACGGTATTTGAACAATAATTGCTATGCCGATTTAGTGCACCTTTCATTCTTCTTCGAAATATCAATCCGCCATGACTTTGCAACGAAACCAGACTTGCAGTGAAAATAAAATTTGAAGGCAAAACAACGTTTGGCCGGGTCAGCTAGTATACTTATGTATGTATGTATATATATATATATATATATATATATATATATATATATATATATATATATATATATATATATATATATATATGTATACACACATATATATATATATATATATATATATATATATATATATATATATATATATATATATATATATATATACATATATATACAGTAGAATCTTAGAAAAGTTAACTCTCATAAAAGATAAACACGCGGATAAGTTAACAGCTTTTCATAATCTACGTGCAGCTCTAAAAAGTTAACTTTTCGGTTAACTTTTTAGAGCGTATACATCTAAAGTAAGTTTCTCGAAAGCAGATGAAAGCATCAATAGCGTTATAAAATGGTTTGAGAGCAACAATGATACAAATCATGTGTCAGACCTAATATGCGCACGAAAATGATCAAGAGCTATTATACAAAAGAAAAGAAACAAACAAGCCTTGACTGCTTCTTTAAACCTCTATAAACTATTTTTATGCGAACAAAAAAACTGAGCGGGACTTTGAAATTGAACACCCAGTACAAATTAAACATAAGTTTCTTTTTTGTAATAATGAAAACTATTATATAAGTCTTTTAATAAAAATGGAACATTTGGTATCTAAAAAAATTGTTTACATATTACATACATACTTTACTTATTCATTTTTTCGACTAAAAAAACCGCTTAGAAAAGTTAAAAGTTCGGAAAAGTTAATACCCCTTGGGACATTTTGGTTAACTTTTTTAAGATTCTACCGTATATATATGTATATATATATATATATATATATATATATATATATATATATATATATATATATATATATATATATATACTTATATATATATATTATTTTTATAAAACTGACCTCGATATGATAATAATCTCATCAAGTCATACATACATATATAGTACGTGTAGTAATTCTAGTCCTCTTAATTAAGTCTTCTTAAAATTGTATTCGTAATTTGCGCGCTTTTTATAAATTTATTTATAAAATATTTTTCAATAAATAAATAAACTTAGTGTTTTTCATATAATTTTTCTAACTGAACTTGAACTTTAATTTATACATTAATATTCAATTACTTGCGTTGTCTATAACAATTAAATAGTACAAGTTTCAAATAAATAGGAAATAATTGAAGAAAAAAACAAACTGGAAGTAAAATACAACAGCACAAAAGCAATTAATCAATCTAACGTTATTCAAATTATCTAAAAAAAGAAATTACTTTAGTTGATAATGTATACCTAAGGCTCGTATATGTACTGTTTTTCGCAGTATTGTACTGTTTTTCGACATCAAAAACTGCGTACTGCTTTTTGCCCTCAAAATACTGTTTTCCGATACGTAATAGAAATAAAAACGGCGAACAGCGAATTCATGCAAAATTATTGTTTACTTTAAAAATAAGCATTCTCCTCTGATTCGTCGCTAGCCGAAAATTTTTGCGTGGGCAGCATTGCAAGAAACACCAACATGGAATGAAGTCGAAGCTGTTATGAACAAGTTGAGCGAATACAATTTGTACAATGCCAATGAAAATAGGGTCAATTTACACAATTTCGATATATCAATTTCGATATATCAAAAACTATTGTACGAGTGACAAAATTATGCAATGGAGAGAAGGCAATGTTTCGATTGTGGATCGGTGGGTGGAGATATTTATTCATCTCAAAAACGCCGATTGCGAATTCAAAGAAATGGCCACGATCGTTGAATATATGTACATATTTTATGTTTTCCAGGAACTTCAGCATCATTGGAACGAATCTTCTCTGTAGTGAAGAAAACTTGGGCGTCAGACAAAACCCGATTAGATGTGCAAACATTGAAGGCGATTCCGACCGTCAAATTTAATTTGAAGTACAAGTGCGTTGATTTCTACAATTACCTCAAAACGAAGCCGGCATTGCTTATTCAAATTGCTTTAAACGACAAATACAAAACAATCACAAAAGCTGATTCTGATGGAAATGATTCAGATGATGGAAATGATTGTTAATTTTTTTATATATTGAATAAAATATATACTGCGAAAAGTACTGTTTATCCAAATCGATTTACTGCTTTTTTAAAAAATTTCAGTGAAATGTACTGTTTTTGGTCCAAAAAAATATACGAGCGTTATGTATACCTAATACAGTGCCGACGGGTATCGACTAATTAGTACTTTTAGTTTGGTTACTCGTTTGCTCCTAAAAAGCAAAAAGTATATACATACATATTTTGGCCTTTCTATTAAGTTAAATTGGCAAAGTCCAAATGTTGCAAGTCTTTATAATTTTTTAGTTTGTCATTTTTTTCCTTTTAATCTAAAAAATATACATTTTCCTCATAAGCGTTGTCATCAAAAAAACTCATAAAATTCTATATATAAGATCTTGAAAAAGGCATAAACAAATTAACACGCAGCTCTCTGGAAAACAATATGATATGTGTATTGAACCTATATTATCTAAGTATTATTATTGCAAATTTTTTCGATCCAAAAATTCAATTTGGAATTTTTTACAATTTAGATTTCTACTATATTTGATATATATATATATATATATATATATATATATATATATATATATATATATATATATATATATATATATATGTGTGTGTGTGTGTGTGTGTGCAGATATATTGCTCTTGTTTGCGCATAATATGATGCGAGGGTGTGAAGATAAATTCGTGACATAATTACATCGAATATCTCAATTTAAAAGTTACAAAATATATTTTTTAAGTAAAAAAATTTAATTTTTCGTACACAATTTTAAAGAAAGCGTTCAGTTTAACGTTGTTATTTAAATGTTGCATCAGTTAAGTGTTGTTGCCCTTCAATATAGATATTTTAAAGACAGGATACGAGCCATTTCCAAAGGATCTTGCTATTCCTTTGCAGATTTCCTAAAAGCTCAAGGGCAGAACGTTCCAAACTGTCATAAGCATGTTCATAAACATTTTATTCTTTCATTGATAATTTAAAAAAAAAATTATTAAAGGCAATCACTTTTTAACTGCAAATGCTACACCAGTGCTTGCAACATTTGTAGTGGACCCAGTTTGCACGAGGCGCTCAGCCAAACACTTAATTGCCAAGCACATGGATATATATCGCATCATGTGAGAACGGCTTGAGGGATTTGTAAAGAAATAAATTTAAAAATTCCTGGTAAAATTGCCTACTATTCACTTCTCATTTTTTCTGAGCATAAGCTAATTTAAAAACAAACTAAAAATTTTATATTTTTAATACACTAGATTCTTTTCACTTTTCTTTTTCTTAATAAAAGGAAATTTCAGGAGTAACTCGAAGAACTAAACACACTGCTTCCTTCTCGCTTCTCACTTTTCCACGTATGAGTTTTTAGGGAAAATTCGTAATGACCGTTATCCCGCTCTGATCTATTTATCTGTACCACTTAGAATGGTCACTTGGCAGAACTTTAAGAGACTGGCGAAATAATCAACAAATATTTGGAGTGTTGACGGATCTATTTGGCCGGAGAAACTAACGCTTGCTTGAAGTCATCTTAATTGAGAAAACTGGAATCTCTCAAACAGTAAATATGTAAATTGCTCTTCAAAATGATCAATCAGGGTATGTGTTTTCAAAGCAATTGTTAGACATTGGCAACGGGATTTCACCACAGGCCAGATTTCATTTCCAATGGGCTTTTGTCAATTTACAACGTATAAAGAAGAACTAAGTGTTCCCAAATATTGCTCAAAATTACAATAATTAGGTTTGGTTGAGCCAAAGAGCCCAGTTTGGTATATAATTCAACCATCGACTTACAAACGACCAATGCTTGCAGATTATTGAAATTTATGCTCAGTTAAAAAAAAGCACATTGTCTATTTTTTTTATCGGAAAATTGTGTTCAGCAACGAAGCTCATTTCTGGTTGAATGGATAGGGGAGTAAGTAAAATTGCCGAATTTTGTGTGAAGGGGCAGCCAGAAGCATTGCAAGAAACCCCAATTCACTGTTTGGTGTGGATTGGACAGTATTTTTTAATGACGACAAAGGCAGGAACGTTACTGTGAATGGCGAGCGCTACCGTCCGATGATTACAAATTTTGTTTTTGCCCAAAATAGAAGAGTTGGACTAGGCTGATATGTGGCTTCAAAAAGACGGTGCCACATGCCACACATGACCCAACTGAGAGGCAAGTTCGGTGAGCAGTTTATTTCACGTTTAATGCCGGTCAATTGGCCGCCTAGATCGTGCGATTTAACGCCTTTATTTAAGAATTCATTAGTGAGCGTTTGAACCATTTGAGGCGTAGCAGCGGTCAACATTTACATGAAATCATCTTTAAATATTGCATTATAGATTGTTCTATCGACTCAAATAAAGATTTCATACATTTCTTTAAATTTTGTTTTTAAATCAAATCCGAAAGCTCTTAAAAAATCACCCTTTACATATTCATTGAAATGTAACTATATTAACGTGATTCAAATGCTGATGAATATGTATTTAATATAAAACACGCGTTGTTAATGGTGAAATATATTAACTATTACTACGTTTATACGCACGTTCTATTTGCAAATATAACTATTTGCAAATAACTAATTCACTGTTTATACAGGAAATTGCATACAGAACTTATGTTATTATTAGTGATGCCATGTGACGAAAATATGATTGTTTGGTAAGTAAAACACAAAAAACGTTCATGAAGTGGCAACGTCTTACTTTTTATTTGCAAATAGTGTCGTTATTCACGACTTGTTAAGTGAGCTAATAAGTTACAATAAAAAAGTTATACGGCAACATTCTTCTTTTTTATTTGCAAATAAGGCGTGCGTATAAACGTAGTATATATGTACATTGCTTAAATAGGGAATAATTTATTAAATACAACATTTAAGGTGAATTCACCATTCGTTCTGAACGTTCCGAACGCTTTTTATATATGTAGTTTGACGTCTCTATTTTTGAGAGAGAGAGGGAAAGAGAGTAAATTTAATATCGAACAATTTTTGCTTGAATTGGTCGGATTTTAATTAACGTCCCGAACAGTGTTGAAAAAGTACGTACAATTGTATCTTTTTCCGACGTTTTTAACATTAAAGGTACATTAGGTACAATAGGTTTATTTTACGTACGGTTGGGGTTGCACGAATTTTCCACTGTTTACCAAAATTAACGGTTTTTACACAATTTCCCTATTAACCTCTTAAGCTCTAAACACATAGACGACAGCAGACTTCACGACTTCACGGCTTCAAATGCTGCTCCGAAGTCAGCTTCATAATTATTTTGAAGACAGCAACAGCATAATAATCAGCTGATGTGTATTTTAGCAATACAAATTTCAGGGATGCCGTTTAATATATTTTATAATGAATAAAATTAAAGTTATTGATAAAAAAAATGTAATAATATCACGAAAAACTATAAAAACACATTAATTTATTTCTTCATTGTGTTTTTGTAATGTTCTTTTATGTTTAATATTAAAAAAAAGTTTTTGTTTTTATTTTTCCAATTTATATAAATAATGGCAACACTATATATGTTTAGTGCTGCCAGTCAAAATAGAAAATAGCCTAAATTGGCAGCAGCAGCAAATGCTGTTGTGCAGTCGTGCTGCTGTGCTGCCGTTAAAATAATCGTTTTCATTTAAATACATGCATTTTATTTTTGACATATTGCTGCTTGCTGTCTGCTGTCGTCTATGTGTTTAGTGCATTATACGGCTGTAAATCCATAATTACTTTAACAACTAGTTATTTTAAAACTAAAAAATTGTTTTGGCAACTCTATTCTACACTATTGTGAATAGTACATATAAACAGAAGAAAAAATAAACATTAAGAGCTCTTTACTTTTGCGCGGATTTCTTTGGTGGCTTTATAAAATTACAGTGATGGATAAGTAAGTTAACCAAATTAATTTCATATAAATTAAGATACTTATTACATTTTCCTGCTATAGGTGGATCACCCGCAAATCTAATGCAAATCATGATTGCGATGAAGGGTATGTATTTCTATTAACATTTGTGTTACTGCAATGCAGATGAAGACGAGCAAAATGAGGCGCCGGCTAAAAAGAAAAATTACAATATCCCTTTTAGAAAGGAATGGAAATTATCACATCCGTGGATAGAAGAAGACCAAACCATTACACAAGGCAAAAAGTGTTCAGTTTGTTGCGTCCCCATTAATGGCAACCTAAGCCACATCGTCCGGCATGCGAATTCAGACTTGCACAAGAAAAAAAGCAGATATTGCTAAATCAACGCTAAAAATGTCAAATTTTGCGCTGCCAAATTGCGAAGAAATGCGTATATCTAGTTCGGCAAAAGAGCTAGAGATTCGCTTATGCTTATTTGTATCAGATCACAACCTACCTTTCGCATCATTGGATCATTTAAATCAATGCGTTAAAACAGTCAAGGATTTGAAAATAATTTCAAAAATGTGTATAAACCGGCAAAAGGGGCATAGCGCATAGCGTTAATTTTTTGTTATTATCATACAGATATGGATATTTATGTTTGTTTAAATAAAAAAATTGCATAAAAACTAAACACCATAGATTAATAGTTTTAGGTACATTCAGACCCAAAAAGGTAAAAATTTTTTGGTAAATTAGGTACACTTTAAAATTTCAGATTTTTATCCCTGGTCCCGAACGAATTGAACTGTGCTGCCAGACACATAATTTTTTTATGCAAAATTGAATAAGCTGCCACATCATATTATATGTACATACATATGTATGTATGTATAATTTATACAGTAAATTTTTTATATTTATTTAACAAAATAGCTATTAGAACATGCACACTTCATTTGTATATTTTTTATTTTATAAAAATTTGCTTAATTTAGAACACAGCAAATTGCAATCATCTGCCACTGTGCTGCCTGCTTGTAAAAGTAACACACATCATTTACAGAGTTGTTCCATATGGTAGCTTTGTTTCTCCAGAACATTTGTTCGATGTGGGTGAATCTTTTGTGAGCAAACTCTCAGTAAACTAAAATTGTCTCACAACAAAAATTTCGTTCAGAACAAATGGGTGAATTCACCTTTATAACCCAGTGAACAACAGAAAATCATTATCAAGGAATGAATTTATCATTTATATTAATTATAGTTTTTTTCGACTTTTTAGGAAGGAAATTTGATAATATCTAGATTAGAAATTTGACTTACTACTTATAGTTCTTAAACTTGTAATTGAGACTATTGCTTTCACATGAGGAAAATCAAATACTAGTTACTATGGACAAGTTTTTGCAACTTCAAGATCTAAATTCATTCCCCAACATAAGAAAGTACTTTTGCCAATTTCAATTCAGTGAATAGCCATCAAAGAAAGGAATATTTGCAATTGCAAGCTGATGTATGTTGAAATCATTGGATTGGATCGTATATTTGTAATCCAAAAAGACTAAGGCAAAAATACTTTAGCATTTCGGAAAAACGGATTTACATAAATTTTTGGTACATCGGTTTTGTTTGACGGAGCTATATTTCAATTCCTGAAAGGACTATGATAGATTGGAGTATGAGGCATACATTATTTTAAAGATAATTCGATCCAGTTTATCGATTAATTCAATATAAATATCTATCATAATTTTCAAAGAAAATGCAAAATATTAGGGTTTAAAATGAAGTATGTATGTCTTATCCTGCCAGGTATATCATAGTATTTCAAGGAATTTTAAAAATTTATTTTAGTTTGTGCATTTTTGTGCTGTAAGTAGGAAAACTATACATATGTATATATATATATATATATATATATATATATATATATATATATATATATATATATATACATATATATATATATATATATATATATATATATATATATATATATATATATATATATATATATATACATACTTACATACATATATACTAATATATATTTGCCTATTATTATTTAATTATCATCATGAATTGCGCCGAAATACATTTAGTTCGGGATATTGATCTTCACTCACTTTGAATGTAAATTTTGTGCACAAATAACACAGTTTTATATAATATTTTTCTTGCTTTTACTACGAATTAATTAGCGTTCGTGGTTTGCATTAAATTCAACAAAATTTCATGCAATTTCACACTAATCACTTCTACTGACGCATTCATTAATCCATTTTTTGTAGCTTTATAATTTAAATAAAGTCGCTTTCAGAATGAACAAGCGTTTTTATAACAAATATGCAATTTATGCATTTTTATTTTAATTCTACAAACCTTTGCAATTCTATTCTGAATATACTTAAGTACATACGTGTACATACTTATTTACTTACATAGACGTCGCTCATTAGCTCAAACGATGTCATAAATAAATAAATACTTTTAATAATGCATTGAGATGTGTGTAAACCAAAAAATTTTAATTCGTTTTCTGTAAAACTAGTTTTTTAGTTGTGACGTTGTTTAAACAAATTAGTGATATGTATTCATATTTATTACATATTTACATAAGTATATAAATTTCCATTTAATTCATAATTGGGACTATTACAAAAAATTGCTCATATTCAAATGAAAATAGGGGATACAAACAGGCTTGTTACAATTGGGTTGAAGAAACGTGAAAATGTTCTTTGTTAATTAAGACCTTAGAAATTACTACTTTGTTTAAAGTTCCGTTTTCAAAAGAGAACTGCTTGACGAAAAATATTATTCTGGCTAAAAAGCCTTCTTTCTAAACTTGTGTAGTTTCCAAATTATTGGAAAAGTTCAAAAAAAGCTCAATTGAACAGATTACAAAAAGAGAGCAATTATGGTTGAGTTTAAAATCCATTTCTATTTTATATTTTAATAATAAGTAGCGGAGCCATTTTTCCCGTCCGATTTCCATTTAAATTTCTATAAAGCAGTTTGACAAGCATACTCGTACACTTTCAAATAAAAAAAGTATTTTCAAAATCGGTCCGTAATGGGGGAGTTATGCGATAATCAATATTTCGCCGAGGGGGCAAATTGCCTGTCCGATTTTCAAAAAAAAAAAAAAAAATTATGGGACCAATCTGCAACCAAACCCTTTTAAATAAAAAATTTTTAAATCGGTTCACATATGATAAAGTTGTGCGTCCACAAACATTAAAAAAAAGTTCACAGGAAATGATAAAATCCTAATTTTTTTGAAGTCGTTTAAAATTATTCATTTTTAATTTTGATCTGTTTCGACTAAACTGAAAATTTATTTTCATTATTTTAATCTACGTCAAATTAATAATTCTTCCAAGCTATTGTTTATCTTTATTAAGGATAAAGTAAACATAAGCCAACTACATATGTAATTAGAATGAAGCAATACATTTTTCGGTGGTCGCTACACAATCATCATCAGCTTTTATGTGTCTGTTCTTAACCACTTTTACGTGGCTGCTAGTATTTGGGAATATCATCTATTTAACACAGTTGCATAATGAAGAGAAATTGCAAGAATTGGAATGTTTTACCTGACATACACACATAAAATTTTCTTGCCCAAGTTGTAATTTATATGGGAGAAAGATAGAGAAAGTAAGTATATATTTCTTTGCCAAAGTCAATACTGCTCCGATTGCTAGTATAATTAATAATGGGCTGCACCTTACGTCTCCACAATGAAAAAAATATATAATTAGAACAAATCATTGATCCGATTTGCCCGAACTTTAGCCAGATTAACTAAGTTTTATGTTTATTCAATTTGAACATAAAACATGCATACATACTTCAAGCAGATACAATAGAGTGATTAAATAATATATTGCAAGGTTAAATTTTTTATGTAAATATTGGTTTGTATTTAGAAAAACTACTTAGGAAAAAACCAATTACATACTCGTATGTATAATTAAATTATTCTCTTGACCACTTTTGTCTCCAGTCTGATAACTGAATTTTTTCATTCAAAATACAAATAAATAAAAAAAAATAATAGACTTTAGTACATAAAATGTTGTGAGGTTGTTTTTTTGGGTTCATTATCATATTGAAATTTTAATTTTTCTTCTAAAGTCTGACCCCTTTATAGCAAAAAGAATGAATGGCAGTCAAATTTTAATTGTAAAATATTCATGATGCACATCCATATGTACATACATATTTGTCCATATGTGTATAGGTATATTTATAGCATCTGAAAATCGTAGACATTTTACATACATACTATGTACAAACATATGCCGTACATACATATGTATATACACACATGCGTATTCACTTCTGTATTGGAAGAATACACTAGATAGCTCCAATAAACATTGACAATATATCGCTCAGCTTTATGTGTAGACAAACTGTCAAAATTTATACAATTGTTGACTTAAGTGTACTTTATATGTATAAGCAAACTCTCAAGACTTCATTGATTTTTATGGCGGTTGTTTTGCTGTTTCGCCTTATATAAACAAAAAGTGATAACAAAGTAAAATTTTTCCCAAATTATGAGTTGTGACTAAGTGCGAAATTAACCCTTAAGCACATTTCAACTTTTTACTCATTTCTGGCGTTCAAGATGAATTTCTAGTCTTGGTATATTCGATGACGAATAGTAAAGTTTTATGATAAATATTTTGTTGGATCATTTCAGTCTGCTATATCGCTGTTTAAAGGGGTTCTTGCATTTCTCTGCAAAAGGGGGCAAGAAAGACCCACACATCGATTATTTAGAGGGTTAAAATGTAGTGTTATAGAGTTAAAATATTTCAAAAAAAATTTTTCTCGTAGTTTTACCCAAAATGTATGGATGTAAGGAATGTTCTGAAAAAAGGAGTAACATTTTCTTGACCAACTTATAAAAAATATAAGAAGAGGAGCTTAATAGCACTATAAATAATTGAACTTTTATTGTTGTGGCAATAGCTGTTAATATGCGGATTTTTCATTGGTCGCTAAACCACATCATCAATGAACTTTAAGCAGCTTGGAAACATTCAATGTCAATAGTTTATGCCAAACCGTTCAAATACAATATGAGAATTCTGTATCGCATATGAATATAACCAAATACATAATCATAGTATATTTAATATGAATCTATTTTATTTTCCATGCACCCTGTATAGAATTAGACGCCCTTAATGTGCCAATGATTGTATTTATTATGCAAAACGAAAAACAAAATAGTTTCTATTCGAATCCCGATAAACTTCAGTACTAAGCACATACTTTAAATGCTTTAAATGAATTGCAAAATCTACCAAAAAGAAAAAAATTATTAAATAATGCAGATTAAATGAAGACTTTGATTGTTTAGATAAATTTCGAAATGGGTTTTTCGGCAACCCAACAATAAAAACAAAATTGCGAAACAGTGTGTCTTTTAAAATTTTTAATTTTATCCATTTAATTTTTAATTTTAATTTAATATTATAGGCATTGACATATGTGTCTATGAACTAATGCAAATGTTTTGTTTAGTAATGGCTTAAGTTTGGAGTTTAATTCAGTTTAATGTTAAAGTTGTGCACATTTGAACTTATTTTTAGTTGAAATAATACTAAAAGAAGAACAAATTTATATAAATTTTTATTAAAGCATAGAAAACCGGAAAGAATAAAATAAAATATAAAATAAAAAGCGAAAACCGATTTTTCAAAAATTTGTTTTTTAAACTATGGAAAACTGGATTTCGGAAATTTTTGAATTGTTGACAATAATAATGTGAAACAATATTTTTTTATAATTTGTTATTATATTTTTTTTTTGCAAACTATCTCCAAATTTGTTATTGGCAATCAGAATCCGTATTAGCAAACGTAGTGCATATGACATCAAAATGCGATAATATTTACAAAATGTAAAAAATTAAGAAATCGACTCAGATAATAGATTGCAAACGCAAATAGCACCGGCGCACAGTGGACCAGTTTAGGAGAAGCCGGCCAAAACTCATTTTTTTGTGGTCACCGATTGTAAAATGTTAAAGTTCATTCGAAAGAAGACACTAGTGTACCTCATGAGCCAAACAATTAAAACTTTATTTTAACTATATCACAGTGAACAGGGTGATTCGAAATGGACATTCTCAGTATTTTGCTAAAATAAGAAATTTCTTAGTAAGCTTTTTATTTTTAAAAATCTATAACTTTTTTTTTAAAGGATTTTTAAACAAAATAAATTTTGTATAATTGCCTAATTTATTGGCTACTAGCACTAGAAAAATAAAGTGTTTAAGCAAAATAATTTTGTGAGCATATAATTAATGAGTTATTAAAAAAACACAAAATCATAAACGACCTGCAAATATTTGTGGTTTTTTAAGATAATGTCGTGAAATAATGCGTGTTTTGTTCATAAAGAAAAATTTTCTATAGTGGGTGAAATGTTTTGTAAACCATTAAAAATTAAAATGGAAATTCCTGGAAAAGCAATGTACGCAAAATATTTTTTGACTAACTTCATGGGTGCATGGGTGCACATACTTATATTGTTTGTTCTGTGGTTTTCTCACAGCAGAAAAATAAATGCAAAACAAGTTGGAGAGAACGCAAGAACAACAGCTATACTTTATAACGAAAAATACTCTTGGAGATATTGACATCAACAGTTCAAAAAATTTTGCACCATGGGGAGCAAATAATTCAACACAATATGTTACCAATAGCAGATCTATCTGAAGAGGCGCAAGAAAAAAAAAACAAAGAGTACAGATTCTTTCGCGAGCACAACACAAGAACAATTTCCACATGTTGTACTAATTAATATCTAATTACTCTTTTATTATGCAAATGTATAATAAAAGTTTACATATAATATTTATAATGTATTTATTCTTCATTAAAACCTTTTTATCTAAAGTAAATTTGAACAAATGTTTGTATTTTTTATGTTCGCTACTTAATAAACTAATTTTTGACTCAAACTGCAAAAAAACCACCTTTAGCCCTTCGCACTAAGAAGTTCACGAGGGCCAAAGTTTGGCACTTTCTAACAAAATTTAAGATTTTAGCAAGTATAATATAATGTATGTATATACTAGAGAGCTGCACAAGCATACGAAAAATGTCTTACAAGCAATTTCGTTAAATTTCAAATAGTGTGTGCTTATTACTCTCTCATTTCAAAACATATACTTCCAAAGATATGTGTTTTGCTTAACAGTAAAAACATTGAAGAATAGAACAAAACCGAAGTAGAACAATGTTGGAACAAAATAAAGCCGAACAGATCAAAGGTTCTATAGAACATTAAAACTGAAGTAGAACATTCAACACATGCTTGAATGTTTTGATAGTAGACCTAGACCAAAACAAACTCACACATTAAGAAACATTTGCGTTCTGTTGTAAATAAGAAAACGCTTTAAAGAGGTTTTAGTTACAATGAAATAATATACATACATACATACATATCTATGTACATACTTACATTCATATGTATGTAAATTGTATGAGAACTACATATAACTTCTTTTAGTTTTTTTTATTATTTTTTCTTGAATGTGTTGTGAACGAAAAGAAAAACATGCGCGCACACAAGTTTTTTAACACGCATCATCTACATACTTGTGTGTATGTGTGTGTATGGTTTAATGTGTTGTTTTACCGTCTCAGTAATTCTTTCAGTAGCCTGAGTAGGAAATGTTCTATTGTACTTGGTGTTTCTGCTATGATTTACCGTATTTTTACTTCATTGTGGGTATTTGTTTGGATATTCTAGTTGTTCTGAAAACACAAGCACTAACAAGCACTGTAGAGAATAACTTTTCAAATGCTGTTTGGTTTGTTTTGGTCAGATTCATGTTTTGTTATTTTTGTGTTGTTATTTAGCGCTACACTGAAATACTGTGTTTGGAAGTGGTGTACAATAGAACACAGAACTTTTAGAATATTTTGTGCAGCTCTCTAGTATATACATACACATACATATGTAAACATAACTCAAAATATAAGACTTTGTGTTAAACAAACATTTTAAACAAGTTTTAATACTTCACTTTTGTACCAAAAATCAGCTAAATCTTAAAATCCATTTTAAACCCATCAAAACTATTTTTCTATCTATTTGGTAGATCTTAAAGTTTTGTGTACATATATCATAAACTTAAAACCTATAGTCTCAAACCTCTTAAAACCTATAGTAAACAAAAACGCCGCGTATAAAAATTCCAATTCAGTTAAAAGTTATAGATTTGTGACCGCCTTCTCGCGAAATTGTCCACTGTGCGGCGGGTGTGTGATTGCAAAAACAGCCGGCGGTGACTTTTAGCCTGCGACTGTGATTTGATCAAGTTTTTGCATTGGTCAATACACATTATTATCTCTATTTACTTTATATTGTACATAATAGACGTGTACGATGAATTAACAAAATATACGACGCACATACACAATCTAAATCAGGGATGGAAAGTGCCTTACTAATATAGCCTTACAATTATAAACATTCAAAACTTAAAAAATATTACAATCACATACATATGTATGTATATCTCGCTTTTATTTCTCTGCATTGTCTTTATACAATTAGCCAACCATTCGCAATGAATATAAATACTTATGTAGGTATTGATAAGGAGAAACAAACAAATAAAATTTGTACAACTAACGGCTAACATTACGTTTTTTCAGGTGAATCGGCACAAAGGTAGGCCAAAGTTAGTTTGTCAGCCAGTAATGGCGATGTTTTTTGGGATGCACGCGGTTCAATCCACATTTACTAACTTTAAAAGGGTAAAACAAACAATGGCGAATATTATGCAAACTTGAGAATTAAAAAAACGACCGCATTTGACAAGGATAATGCAAAGCAGAACACGTGTAGTTTCCATGGCAAAATGCCAAGGCTCCTTCAACCGAATTGCTACTTTTGCAAATTTAGCCCCGGGTGACTATTTCCTGTTTCCAAACCTCACAAGTGATGAAGTCATCTGACAAACAAATACCTATTTTGATAACCTAGACAAATTTATTTTTTGGAATGGTTAAAAAAGGAAAAAACGTTAGATAACATATATAGATCTCAAAGGCGACATTGTTGAAAAATAAAATGATTTCTAATCCAAAAACCTGTGTTTAATTCAAAACGTCACGGACTTATTGACACGTTCTCGTATGAATGCACATTTTTATAAAAAGAAATTTATAGATATTTTTCATGGAATAACACAGCGTCAGATATTCTCTTTTGGATAAAAAGTGTTTTTTCGCACTCTTACATTTATGCCCGAAAAGTACGGGACAGAATAAAATTATTTAAATAACCATTTTTAAAAGTCAAAAATCTTAATTTATCTATAATTTTATTTGTTCTATATTACTATAAAATTATATATTGAAGTTTATTATTTATGCGACATGAATGGCCGCATATTTCTCAGTCTGCAAGCCAAACTAAATGCTCATTTAAATAGACTTTAAATGTACTTCATTAGACAAGTTTTTTATAGTAAATATTTAACAATATAGTCGCGTTAACTAATTATACTCATCAGCTGTTTCTTGTTTACATAATTTTTTAAACAGAATTTTCTAATACGTTCATGCGAATTGTCAACAATATTAATATTTTCAAATAATATTGAAAACAGAAGTTAAAACTAAAATAACTTCTTTTAATTACGCCAAGAAGTAGTTTTTAAAATTATTCAATTTATCCTAATCTAAAAATTTTGTTATGAATATGCAGAAGTGCCTTTTTCGAATGCGGTATTATTTTAATATTTATATATTCCATGCCTGATAACACACATGTGCATTTTCCTTATAATATAACTTTTATACACATTCATACACATCCATGTATGGGTTTATATGAGCATTTGCAAATAACAAAACCAACAAGTTGCCGCTCCAATAGGGTACATTTGACGTTATCATGCAAGTTGGAAATATATACACACATGAATAAATCAATTCTGGTATATCTGCTACGTTAAGTACTATATATGTACATATGTATATACATATGTATGTACATATGTATATGTATATGCATGCATTATACAATTCTTAAGGTTGTAATAATAAAATTAAAATTTTTTTTAGTTTACTGAGAATAGACTGTTCAATAATGAATGGACAACCACAGACTACACAATATTATCTTGTATTTTATTGTCTATAATCTATATTACCGTTTTGCTCCACAATAAATTGTTCAATATTGTAAATATTGTACATACATACATATTATGGCGCAATTTTTTCAGCATTACGTGTAACAAGAAACAATGATTACATACATACATATGTATGTACGCACATATGTATGTATGTATGTATGTACATACATATGTTTAAGCAAATTGTAAAATTAATCTTTCGTTATAAGTATGTAAATCTTAAACAAATTAAATAACTTTGAATTAAACAATTAAAAAAGAAGATTATGTTTAGTAAACGCTGCTATCAACATATAACAAATAATGGGCAATATAAAATACATTTGATTTTGTTCAATACCACCACATTTTACTTAAAAGGCGCATATCAGTAGACTTAAACTATCATATTTCAAAAGCGTTCACCTCGTAAAGTTCATATGTACACAAACTCTCAAATATAATATGAGAATTACACAAACAATCCCCCTTATTATGGTTGTCGACGTCGACGTCACACCAAGTCGACATCAATATATTGGCAATTGTGGGATCGTTATCGAGAACTATTAAATATTATTGATAGGATATTACAACTACTATAGCTTATAAAATTACAATTGCCCATCAATATTAGTTAATTATTGCCTAGAAGGAGTTCTGGAACTGCTGTCTTTTTACTGTCGACTTTATGTGACGTCGACGTCGACAACCATAATAAGGGGGAATATTTTTATTAGAACACAAGTTGATTGTTTTGTTGTTGTTTCTAGAAAGTTTATATAGGTATATATGTATGTATATAAGTATATATGTATATATATATATATATATATATATATATATATATATATATATATATGTATGTATATATATATATATATATATATATATATATATATATATATATATATATATATGTATGTATGTATATAGTGTTTGTATTTCATAACTACTTTAATCATAGCTATTAAGTAATGATTAGCAGTTGTAAAAAAATAATTAGTAATTAAATTATTTCTGTTTCACGGTTGAAGTAATTAATTAAATTACGATTGTTTTAAGTTTCGCATTATTACTAATTAAGTACACATAACAAAAAATAATCTGAATTACTTAAGATTACGATCAGATATTTAAAAAGGATAAAAAAATATTAATTTTATGATTACTTTTGTTTTCAAAAATTTTTTGCTTTTGCTAAAAAATTTTTATGCAATTATCCTTATATCCCAAATTTTCAAAAATATGTTTCTCTTTTGTTCATATTTTTGATTTCGATAGTTTTTTATGAAACTAGTACTGTTTTCCTCCATATACGAATATTTACATACATAAGTATATTAGTAAATAAAATCAAAATCAGATTAAAAGATTACATTCACGAAAGATCTGATAAGCAATTTTAAATCATTATCGTACACGGTTATTGTATATGTTTATAGCTAAAGTTCTATTCTTTCCTTTTAATTTATTTTTATTAAATGTCATATTTTTATTTTTATTTATTTACTGTGCGCATTTTAATGAAAAATATTTAAAAATGTTATTTGAAATTACATTTTTTGTTGCATATTTTACATTTAAAGGGTATATTTTAAAATTTTTAAGAGAAAGTTCAGAAAGCATATTTTTGGTTAACCTGATAATGATAATAAAACCAATAAACAAACACCCCAAGAGATTTTTGAAAATATATGAGAGGAAGTCTAAAGAATTATACATCGAACATGTTGGCGAATATATATGTATGTATGTTGGACCCACCAATTGCAAGGCAAAAATACGTGTTGTCGAACATACATTTCAAACAGAAAAGATGGCATTTAAAGAGCGGAAGTTTTTGTTCAACACACGTACAAATCTGCATTTCATAAAACATTTTAAAGAGAAAAGATGAGAGATTTATTCTTTAGTCAATATTTTTCTTTTCGTTTTTTCTTGAGTACATTAATTTTCCAATAACTTAGTTATAACAAATGCATCTTTGAACACATGCCTCATTTCTTCTTTAAAAATTTTTTTATTCAGATGTTCGCTATTATGGTCTGCGGTATAATAGCTCACGAACGGTCAAAATGCTCCGCAGAATGCTCGCAGTGTAATATCCACTTTAAAGGAGCGATCTGATTTTTTTATGAAATAAAAATTTACGGCTATTTCTATAATTTTTTTTAAATTTTGCTTAAATTAGCTTATTTTAACATTTATAAAACTGAGAGTAGAGAACTAACACATTAACCAAATGAGTATACACAAAAACTGACTCAAAAACTGATCCCTGGTCATGGTTATATTGTTATAATCATGATATGAAAGGCGAAAATTTTTAAACGTTATATTTTAATATAATTCATTCTGAATTAGATTAAACTGGGAACCAATTTGTCAGGCCTGCTCTAAAATTACGGCAATTTCAAACCACGAACGATTTTTAAATAACAATTAAAGTATAAAAAATTAAACCAAGTTTAAAATAATTCAGTGTTATCGACAATGATTTTTTTAATAATGAAGGAATGGATGTCTTAAGAGTTTTTACATGGCTGATCAAACGCATTTGAAATAAAAATTATGAAGATGCCGTTTTTATCTGCTTATAGTTGTTGCTATTGGTTTAAATTTTTGCTGTGTCAGTAAATTTACCCAACAAAATTTATAATTACTGGCCTCTTTCTGAACAACGTTTCTTGTTGAAAATATATTCATATTAAATAATCTTACCATATCATTAAAATGATTCGTTTCGTATGTACATACGAAATGCACAAAAATGAGTTTTAAAATGTAGTTTTATGACAAATAAAATTACAAAAATGTTTTATTGAAATGTTTTGGGTTTTTGAAATGTTTATTTTACAAATTTTAGTTTGTTCCTAAATTACAATCGTCTTCTGCCATTTTTCCTTTATTATACTAAACAGCTGTTTTTGCAAAACTCTGACGATTTTTTTATTCTTTGTAGTGCTGCATTATGCCACACTCAAATAAGTTATAATTTATGACTTTTAAAATTAAACTGTATTTAAATTCAACTTAAATTCAAATGAAAATTAACAAAATTTCGGTTTTAAGCAGAACTTAAAATAAATGTGATATTTAAATACGACATAAAAATTGGCCATTAAAGATCTATGGTAGAAGTACGCATCAACAGTAACAAAATGCCGCTAAGTTGGAACTACTGATATTGTAGAAACTGCAAACTTTCTTTAAATACTGTTTGGTAATTGAAAGTTTTGAATTTCCCATTCTCAGCAATAAATTTGGAAAAACAAAATTTTTCCCACATTTCTAATTTGAGTAATTTTGTGTATGTGTGTAGATATTTCCATACATGCCAGTACATACTTATGTACATACATACATACTTATGTACATACATACATACTTATGTACATACTACCTTCAATAAAAAACGAACTTTAAACTTGAGTTTTAACCTTGACCGTCGCACAAAATATAAAAAAGATAAGAACATGCTAACTGCGGGGATGGAAAGTTGAAATATTAAAATTATCTTTTATATGCATTATATACGCATTATACACGCTTATGAATATTGATATGTTTATACACATTTGTATTTTAATATTTTATATTTATATATTCCTAATGTTTATGATTGCAGAATATTAATACCTATTAAATTTTCATTTTGCACCGTAGGCCCTGGTAGCTAGTGTGTTTTGTAAATTAGGTTAATATTTTATATTATTCTAATAAATAATAATAATAATAATAAATTTTCATTGAAAATCTCTATACAATATGATACATGTATATCATTTAAAATTCGAATACAAATATTTAAATGATATGTGAAAAAACATAACGAGAGTATAGAAACTAGCAAATTGAGACAAAAATTTATGATTCACAAAATTTTTTTCATGGCGGTACATTCAGGAATTCCGATGTACAATCGTTCCGGGAGCTTAAAATATATGTCTCCAGTAAAATGCTCAGAAGTAGAAATAAAAACTAAATGTCGGATATAGCACAGATATATTATATATTAAAAGTTTCATCCAGTAGCATAAATTAATATTTTCAAATATACAAAATTTCAAGCAGGCGATATTTAAAAGAATCTATAAATAATTTATAATAGACTACCGAGCTCTTAAATATGGATTACTTGCCATTGTCAATACATATGCCTTCGCAATTCCTTAAATTAAAATTATGTAAAATTTTATTTTGGCACTACGCATACATACATATATTACAACTAAGTAAATTTTATAAACTAATTCGATATCATACGTACACCAATATCACAGATAGCGAAGTAAAACGAATAAACTTAGATAAAGTGGTGCGACGCCCTAAATAAGTTCATCTGGTAATTGATGGGATTGTGAGAGTACAGTTGTTAAAAACTAAACAATTTAGTTACCTAAAGCATTTAACAGAAATAACAAGCGCAAAAATAGTTATATTAACATTTAAATATATGATGTACTCGTATGTATGCATATATTTTGTGGCCTTGACGTGTACTTTCCTTTTTATATTCGTTATAGTAATAAATTTTCCGTCTCTGCAAGAAATAAGCGAAACGGGCAGATCATAAAAGAGAAATGAATTGTAGTAACACGAAAGAGAATATTGATACACACATACATACTTATATGTATGCATTTATATATGGATATGTATATTAATATATATATATATATATATATATATATATATATATATATATATATATATATATATATATACTTATATGTATATAAATACGTGAAAATATGCACATCTACATGAAATACACAACTCTGTAACATGGTCTGTTTAATTTACTTTTAATGGCCTAAATTTGTACAACATATTAAACAATTTACAAGATCTTCAGATTTTAATTTTAAACTGGGATGGAGAACTCACCTTAAAATAAATAAGAATTGAACTAGTATATTTAACTAAATTGTGGATAAATCGATAGTATAACCCTGTATAGGAATGAATTTAGAATCATCAGAGGTTCACCGATTTTAAGTTCGTCAAAGATTTATATGCATACTGTATTATTGTATATATCTTATTACTTATTATTAGTCGCGTCGTTGATCTCCTTTTAGACCGTTTAGTATTTTTTTATAAATTTTTTTTTGATCGTCTTTTATTTTTTAGCGGACCACACCGAAAACAATTCAATTTAGAAACGAACAGACCCGAGCAGAACACACGTAATCACAATAATCACTTTGACTTTAAGTTAAGTTTAAGTCGCGTATTTTCCGAAAACAAATAATTATTCGTTTTCCTTCTCTGCCAGATAAGTATCAGATAAAAAACATACTTATACACGTACGAGCGGCTCTTTTCGGTGACTGACACGTCGTTCCAGCTTGGAACACAAAATATGACTGAAATCTTAATGTTTGGGGATAGTAAATTGATAGCAAAAGTGAACGAACATACAATGACAACAAGAAAAAACTTAGCAATTGGGTAAAACGCAAAGCAAATGTGGGCAAGTAGAAATACAAAATTGCTGTTTAATAATAACAACAATGCACATAAGTAATACAAAGAGGCAGTTAGTTATAAAACACCCCAAAGTGAATTATACAAAATGCTCTCACATTAACAGCTGTTGACACTGCTTTGGAGCAAAATACTTGTATTGTGCCATTTTGTGCAAAGCAATTGTTTTATTGTCTATATACTATACATGTTAAAGGAAAGGAAATAAGTAGGTACCTCAAAATAACCCGTTTTGCAGGAAATTATTTGGAGTCGTATCTGGGCAACACTGCGTTGCAACCACAATTACAAATGCAACTCTTTGGCATCCACTAATAATGATTGACAAAATTTAAAAAAGGATCGGTTATTTTCTTTTTCAATAGTTGCAGCTAAATCTTATACAGATTTCAAGTTGTTTGAGTTGTTTATTTAACAAACAGCATATTTGACATACATACATATTTCACCAACAACTACATACATACTTACGTGGTGGAGATGTGTGAATTTTTGAATGATTTTTCGTTGGCTGAGGTGTATGGTGTAATTAAGCAAACACAAAAAATTTACTGGGTGGTTTGAACAGATTATGTGTCATAAATCTTAAATGTTTTATATTTTATATACTCGTATGTTCGCAATTATTTCCCACAATATGCGTTGTTTATTTATGCGTTATTAAGTTACTTACATATATATGTACATACATACATAAGTATATTTTATTTAAATTTAAAACTAATAAAAATAATATGCTCATATTATGAGCATATGAACATCTAAAGCCAAAACAAACAATAAAATTTTTGTAGCTCTAATTGTTTAAACGATTAATAATTAATTAAGTATTTAAAATAAAGATTTTATTATTTGTCTTGACTGATAAATACAACCATTGACGCCCAAAGGGCATATACCTACACATTGTACATAAGTAAAACCAAATATGTAGACCCCATGTTGAGCATAATTGTTTATTGTGCTGTTTGTATAAAAGCATTCTAAGAGTACTATGATCATGTATTTAGTAATAATAACATGCGATAAAATATTCTGATATTGTACTTGATTTGTTTAGCATAAACAAACATACTTACATATGTAAGTATGTATGAGGTTTAATGTTTTCGAACTAATTGTAGTTCACAGACGATTTGGATTTAGCGACCAATGAAATGTCGTCATATACATATGTACATACATAAACATCTAAGCCCACAACAAACAATACATTTCACTAAACTTTAGTTGTTCAAACGCTTAGTTGGGAATATATCCCAAGCAATAAAGTTTAATACATACATATGTACATATGTATATTAATTACTTATAAAAAATATTAGAGTATACTTTATGAATCAAATCATTTTTTTGATTCATTTTGATTTTAGTTTTAATATTGTTTTATTTCTCTCGCGATTTTTCACTTTTTTCCGTCTTTGCGATAGATAAAACTGGCTTACATATGTAAGTACATAAAAAAATTATGTTTGTAAAAAAATTCGCGTAGGCCATTAGTAACTAATTACGTATGTATGTATGTACATATGTATGTACATATTTTTAATGCGTATGTTAGTCTTTAATGACGTAACAGTATTAAGTTGATTGAACATCAAAATAATATCACCGAGATATAAGGTCTGTTCGTTTACTTTCCCAGTAAAAACTTGCAACGAGAGAGTATGGTTATAAAGCACTATCTGCCATTCGACTTATGGAACACGAACATGAGCTTTTGACTTTCTAAAATTGTATAACTATGAAAAAGCGCATTTATAAGGTCTATTCAAGACGAATTGATTTCAACAAAGACGAGAATGCAATTGTCAAACTACTTATAAGAATGTTAACGGATTTTTTTTTATATTTTTATGTATGTATATCGAGTTTGGCAATCAGCTTACCTATAACTTCTGCTGTTGCTGTCCTGTAGCCATCAATTTGATATGAGCACTAAACATAACACATGTCGCATATGAATTTGCCTCGTGGAGAATGATCTTGTTTATGTTTCGTTCAAAGCTGCCTTTGTTGTTTATCTATGATATGATAAACTATATTCGCCATTTTTAAGAAACCTCAGAAACATACATATGCGCAAATCAGAGTAGAAACGACACACACACCACACGAAGAAACAAATTAAACACACATACAAAAAATTAACATCAACACGTATTCCCACCATAAAAGATAATTAACATATTAATACCGTTACTCTTCCAACGTTATGTTCATGTCATATGCAAGTCGATGGCTCGTGAAGGTGTTATGTCATGTAGACTGACTACATGACGTGTTTAAAAATAATCCCTCTTATTATGATTGTCGCGTCGACGTCACATCTAGTCGACAATAAAAAAAATACAGCAGTTCCGAACTCGTTGTAGGCAATAATAATATTGATGGCCAATTGTAATTTTATAAGCCATAGTAGTAGTAATATACTATCAATAATATTTAATAGTTCTCGATAACGATTCCACAATTGCCAATATATTGATGTCGACATGATGTGACGTCGAAGTCGACAATCATAATAAGGGCAAATATCAAGGCTAGGATTCTAAACAAATAAGAAAGCATAACAACATAGGATTACCAAATTGACGTGGGGATACTGTAGTATGTACTTAGTTTGAAATGAATAAGTACTAAAAATGGTACAATAGTAATGAATTTTCCATCACTGAAATGAACAGGCCTATAACTATAAACAGACCTACAACTACATACTTATAAACTAGTATAAAACTACAAAGAGAATCTTGCGTTTAAGACAATTGAAGTACTTTTTCTAAAGTAAACTATTTATAAATACATACTTATGTATGTACTTACATATGTATGTAAGTACATACATATGTATGTACATACATACTTATTTATATTAAGTAGTAACATATTCGATTTGCGACATTCAAATACATACATACATACATAAGTATATTTTTCTTCAAAAACACGCACTTTGTATTTAGAGGTATTTTTGCGCATCAAAGATAATTTTATAATACAGTAGAATCGCAAAAAATAGAAACTAATTTCTGTTAATGGCTCTCACACTTGAAATTAGTTCATTGTCTGGAAATTGTGAAAACAATTACGATATACTTATGTATGTATGTATGTATGTATGTATGTATGTATGTAAGTACATACTTACACATGTACTACCATAGGTTAAATTCTAACATCATCCCTTTATTTAAGATCTCTCGAAACTCTTATTTTGGTTTGGTCAACCTTTTTATACACCTCTCCACTTGGCGAAATCTTATTGAACTTACATATGTATGTTTTCACTGCTTCCTTTGGGTTTATTCTAATTTCTGGATCGTTTATAATTCATTATACATGCATTGTAAGTATTGTACATACATACTACATAGGTATGTATGTACAAAAATATACCTATGTACATATGTACTACATACATAAGTATGTACATAGTATGTATGTATGCAATTCATTATCGTCGTCACCGTCGATTTCGTTATGAATATCAACCTCGTTGTAAAAGTTCAGTATTTTTTATGACTGCAGAGTTTAGGCATACATATGTATGTATGTATGTATATTTTGACTTACATATTTTGAAATCTCAGTTTTAACAAATGGCCTTTATGAATGCGCGAATTTTTTGTATATCAGGAAGTGGCATTAATTATGCGAGGGACTGTAGTTTGTTGCCTTTGAATATTTTCTGTAATACATCCCCATAATTGACTTTTATAGCACCATATTGCGAGTTCTATAAAAGAATTCCGCAGTTCAATTTCTCCCAATAAGCTAATCAATTGAAATCAATTTCAGTTGGATTAACTTTGCGATGTGGTTGTGATTTCAAAGTTGAGGGAAGATCTAGGTCAAATTCCGAGGTGTTCCCCAACAGCGAAATGTGTTACAGCAATTTTCAAACGTTGATATGTTAATTGCTTGCTGGCAGGAAGAAGGCCATACATCAAGTATAAAATAGGACCCAATGAGCTGCCTTAAGTACCTAATTCCTGATCTTTTGACTGCGGGGTGTTTAGAAAGCTACCTTCTCTAATAAGAAATTTTTGACCATTTAAGTAGCATAATAATACGAGCAGCTTGTGCGTGTTTACGGGCCATACTTTATCAAGAGCCTATGAAACAAGGGCGTAGCCAGGATATGAAATAGGGTGGTGCCACGAAAATTATGATTTTTTATGATTGTTACAATTTCGATCTATTTGAGGAGTAATCTGCGTGGATCTTCTGAAAATGTTGCTAGAATTTTTTCCAAAAATTCGTCCTTCTTCTCTCCAACTTCGGTGGACGCTTATCATACATAGTCCTGCAATATACAATATACTTATTTTTTGATAATAAGTAAAATTGCATATTATTTTACCGTTTAAATGCGCTTCAGTCATTGTGGAGCGCAACCATGTTTTTGTGGCATCTTTAAGCTCTTCCAGCTTCAAAGAAAGCATGTTTGACGGGTGCAAACAATGAATTGCAAACGATGGCCTATTCTCTTCATTAAATCTTCTGTCCAGTGATGAAATTAAAGAATCTATATGTATAAGGAATGTATATAAGTAGATCGCTTCCAGTATTCAGCAGGTGATGAAAATGGGGGATTTGAACGGTGCGTTTGACGAGAGACTATCGTTAAAACAGACATCTCTATTCCTAAATTGGCTGTGTTTTCTTGAATAGAAAAAAGCAATACGTCCACAATACCCTGTGCATTTTTTAATAATTTTATATTGTATGCATGTAAAAAAAATTATTATAGAATTAGGCGGGTGCCACGGCCCTCTAGGCTCATACCTCGCTACACCCATACTAGGAAATGTCAACATAACAATATTTTCTTCTTTGAAAGCAGCTCTACCGACACGCACAAGTATGTATGGTTGTTCAACAGAGCTATGTTTCCTCCTGAAACCAAATTGGTTTAGTATAAAGGTCAATTTGTATGCAAGTACTTATTTAAATAGCTTTGACAGACTAATGGGCCTGTATGATATTTTCCTGACATAGGGATCACAGTAATCATAGCAAAAATATGTTTTTGCTATACTATGTAGATCTTGTAACTAATTTTATCAACACCTCGCGATTTCTTTGAGTAACATAATTTTCAATCTCACGAATATCATATTTTTAGGGAATAGCAGCTTCAGCGACAAATGGTGGCAGTTCGACCAAGAAAAGAGCTTTTTTCGGTATATGTAAGTCCTATTTCAATATCAATCATCTGGTTGTTCGCTATAGCAAATATTCTGTTTGTGGTGTTGTGTCAACTTCATGCAGACATTTTTGAGGCATCTATATCGGCCTCACTCTCATCGTGCTCTACTTGTTCCACGTAGAAACTGTTCTACATCTGCAGAGTAAATTCTATTTTACCTTCTCACCTGTCATGTTGAAAGTGACAGAATAGAAGACTATTTCACACATGAATAGTTCAGCTAAAGAAAAAAATATTCTCTGTAAAGCGAACTGCGATGCTCTGGCATATCGAGCACAAATGGATCTGTTCTGGATTAGGAACGTGTTTGTAGCAAAAAATAAGGCTTTCCGAAAATAAGTCTCTTGATGTCATTAAAGTACATTTTATTGTAGTAATGATAAAATAGCGAGACACATCGCATACTGAGTCGATGCTCCAGTGAGTCTATAGAATTGGGTACTTTGCCCTATCCCGAACATACTCAAGTAACTACCAAATAGACTTTTATGCATTGGCCTATACAAGGGAGAAGTACCCCATCTTCGGACCAGATATATGTAGGTGGTATAAACATAAGAGGGATCAAAGGGAGTGACGTATGTATATGTGTATACACCTTCTTTAAAAAACCGGGACACTTGGTTGCTTCTTCAGCAACATGAAAAATGTGTTCAGTCCATTTAATATCACACAGAATTTTCAGTGTTGGAGAAGTGGTCACGTTTTCGAATAGTTTAGGTTTCTAAATCTTCTGTGGTAATAAATAATTGTGAGGAAGGATTTTTCTCAATCAATCAAAATGAATTCTTTTTTTTCATCTTTTTTTGTTTATTCCATGTGCATAAATAAGTATGTATATATATATATATATATATATATATATATATATATATATATATATATATATATATATATATATATATATAAAGCCGTGAAATAAACAAACAATGACCCAAAATACTTAATTAATATGACCTTTATATACACGTGTATGTATGCATGTGTGAATTAAATGTAAATAACTTGCGTAGTAACTTAAAAGTAAAGTAAAGTAAAGTAAATATTCGTTCTAATATTAACGTAAAACCTCTTGTATATCTTCATGATCCTCTTCTGTGTCTTCGGTATTATTTCCAGCTGAATCGTATAGAGGCTTCCAAATGGTGTTAAGATCTAAATTACACTCCTTAGCGATTTGTTGCACCAAACTCTTCTCCAGCACACCTGAATAGCTCCAGTTTGGGTCACGTATTGCCAGTTCCTTTAATGCTTTCGCCGCTTCGTTATACTGTTTAGTGTAGGTTAAAGCTCGCACCATTAAAGCTATAATATCTGACTGTCTTATAGGGGGCATTTCAGGTTTGACTATAAAAAAATTGCATCTTTTCATAAAACTTCTATATTTTAAGAGATCCTTAACTTACTTAACATATTACGGCATCCAGATATAACCGCTTGATTTTCTCCATTTACCAAAGCATTTTGTAGATCCAAAATGATTTTGACCTCAGCCATAGTGCGCTCCAGATTATTGATAGCCTGTTGGGTATGTGCTCCTAGTTTTTCCAAACACTTGTGAGCCTCTTGCATGGCCTTTAAAGCTTTCTCGTAGTTGTGAAATTCATAGATTTCTATTTGAGCACAAATAGCATAGAAATTAGCTAGTGAGTCATAGGCCTGACCTTTGGAATAGAATGTAACAATATGCTTTAAAATATTATTATCTTCCTGCCAATTAAGTGCTTGCAGATAATTAGCCGCCATGATGTAAACTTCATGCTGCCTCGACATGTTGGCGAAGAAGATAATCTTCTCGGTGTTGCCT
Organism: Germaria angustata; assembly: GCA_963681545.1. Classification (NCBI taxonomy): domain Eukaryota; kingdom Metazoa; phylum Arthropoda; class Insecta; order Diptera; family Tachinidae; genus Germaria; species Germaria angustata. The sequence goes on from OY813001.1 coordinate 40,000,251, forward strand.
GATTTGAGTAAACTTTTCATGCCCCTCACTTTATCCCCAGCTTGGGTAAATTTCTTGGTAGCTGCATGATAATCGCCTTGTTGCTGCAACAATTCCCCCAGTTGGGTCAATATATATACCCTTGTTTCTTCGTCCAGCTCACCTTTGGCAGGTGTTAACATTTCAGCCATGTCTTCTGTCACTGGTACACCCTTAGACATGCATATTTGTATAGATTTTTTTAACTGCTTTGTTTTAGCCAACAGTAAAGCTGCCTTTTGATGTTGCTCCACACTCATAAAGAATTCAGCACATCTCTGAACTAGTTCCGGATCAGATTCTGCCGTCAGTTCGGAAGCTATTATTTCCAATATATCTGGCTGTTCCGACTGAAAAGCCATGTCTAAGGCCTTATGTAGCATACCAGCTCGATAATAAAGCTCAACGGCTCTTTTATATGAACCACATTCATCGAAATAAGCTGCAGCTACTGCCTTCTCACGACTTCTTGCGGAGCTGGCAACTGTCCATAGTTCATCTTGAAAATCATTTTCCTTACATATTCGTATAGCATTGCTAAAAGTTTGAGCTCTGGTATAAAATAATATAGCATCTTGAAATTTACCCACATTTTCATAATGACGAGCCAAATGATAACAGGCAGCACGGTCTCCGGATTGGCGAGCAATGGCATCAGCTTTGGAAATTTTTCCCAAATAACAAAGTATCTTGACCTTAAAGATTTTAGAATAGAACCTGGAACACTTATTTTTAAAAGATCGCAAAATCTTCAATTACCTGTGAATACCAATCTTCTGCTTTTTGATATATATTTAAAGCAGCGTCCATATCACCAGAGCTTTCCACATACTGGCCCCACCACTTGAGCATTTTTGGATCATTGGTATTTTGCATGTAACGCTAAATTTTGTGATATATGTACATATATTTTAAAAACTACAATCAGTTTATTTCAGTCTTTTACGGAAATTAAAAAAATATTAATGATGTATTCATATAACATCCTTAAGCCATTTTTCATATACAATTTATTTTCAGAGAAGTATTGAAATAAGTTTACCCCAAGGCTGCTTATTCTGAGCTTACCTTCATTGTTGCAGGATGTTCCAAAAGCATTTGAGTAATATTTTGCACTGGGTTTTGGGTCTTTTCAAAGAATTTTATAGCTCCAACTATATCGCTGCTCTCTTTCAATTCGGTTGCCTTTTGAAAATGTGTATTCTTCAAATTTATACGATCGTGTGTTTCAGCCAATTCTATGGCTTCATCTACTTTGCCTATCGCCCTCAAATGTTTATTCAGCAAATCATATCTTTCAGATTTACGAAACAGTTCTTGAGCTTTCTCGTTCATACCCAGTTCTGTAGCTAATACAGCAGTTTTGGCATCTTGTTCTAGATCACTATCTTCGAGGGCTTGTCTGACTGCTCTCACCGACCTTGCCTTTTCCAAATGACCTAAGCAAACCTTAGCAACATCTAAACGTTGGGTTTCTATACACATTTTAGCCAAATTTGACCAAACGGCTTTCGATTGTATGGATCGTATGCTGCGATAGGCCAAGTCCATATTGCCCTCTGCCACATGCATGCTAAAGCTTAAAACCATTTGGCGGGTAGAGGAGTCACACTCCTTGAGATCTACAAAATCTCTTAAGGCTCTTTCCCGAACCAAATTAATATCTATCGTTACCTAAAATGACCGCGAATGAGATGTGATTAGTATATGAAATTGTTGCCTTACCACACTTGGTATGCACATGTTAAGCAATTGCTCTCCAGCATCCAGTTGTTTGGACTCCAATATATTTAGTTTGCTTTTATCTGAGTAAAACATCACACAAACGCTTGTGTTAATATTGCAGCCTGTATTTGCCTGCAGTTTATTTTTCTCAGGAATTGATTTATCCTGCATTGTTTTGATTTCTATGGCAAAGAGGCGTGGCTCTTCAATATCCCACCATAGAGATACTGGTGTACAGGATTTCGCTATTTCTTCTTGATTAGCCAAATCGTGCTCCATTAACACGTTCTTTTCGAAATTCCAACAATATAGTAAAGGCTTTGGAATAAAACTGCGATTGGCTATAAAAAGAACTAAGTGAGTGCCATTGGCATTACATTTAACCTGTATGATTTCTCCAAAGTCCTCGAAAAGATCATAGGCAGATTTGGGAGAGAACAGAAGTTTGGGATCATGCCTTGATACATCAAAGGTTTTAATGTAACCATTCAATGTAAATATGGAAAAATAACAAGCTGTAAGGTCCATGCCAATAATCTTTCCTTCAGTGCTACTTGCTTGTATTTTATGCAACACCACCCCGCCTATAGAATAGACACTGACATCTATAGCCGTTAAGCAAAATACACTCTGATGATAAAGATACAAAGCCAAACATTCGGCATTAAATGTTTGTAATAACTTTACATTGAGACTGGAGAGTTTTTCACTTTTTGAAGGAGATTCAAGACTGTTTCCAAAATCAGTTACACGATCGTCCTTTTCTATATTGTAGGTGGAAATATTACGACCATTACTCAACACCAAATTAGAATTGTTCAGAGCCAAAACTGTCACACTAAACTCGGCTTGCACAACACAATTTCTGTGATCACTTCTCTCCAACAGAATATTGCATGCACTCTGTTGTATAGCCCACACCTCGCGCGTGTGGTATGCAAGTAAAGGTTGTTCCTTTAAAATATATACGTTAGATACACAATTTACAAAAATGCAGGGTTTCGCTAGTTCGTTAAAGCCCCATAAACATTGTTTTACGGCACCTCTTACTGTGGATATATTCGTCAGTTTCCACATGTCTTCAGGTGTAGTTGGATTGAAACCCGAAGTTCGTTTCCAAGTGTAAATATTACCCATGTTGGTGCCAGCGCAAAGAGTCTGGTTATCCGGTATATAAGTGATACATGTAAAGTATTCATTGGAATTTTGGATATTTTTCATTGGCCTTAGAATCGTACCGCCGTTAGCATTTAAGTGATTTGTTAGGGAAATATTTTCAGCACCTTCGTTACTGAAAAACTGTGATGATGTAGTCAGATGCTCGATAGGCGCTTTGGTGCTTGGCAAATCCATTTTTAGCAAATAATTGTCGCTCTTTTCAATATCCCAAATACGAACAGAGAGATCTCCTGAAAACCAAGTTTAAAGAAACTAATTATGATTCGAATTGCTTTGTTTAAAATGCCACATAGTACATACAGTGATAAACCTGACTTTAGCACGCTTTCTATATGATGTTTTAGAAACGAAATACTAATAAGTTTTACAAAATTGGTACTAGTAAAATTTTTATTTCTAAGAACTATTTGAACCACTGTTTTATTAAAGTTTCTAAAAAAACATAATATTGAAGAAATTGTAAATACATACTTGTATTTGTTAATTTTTAAGAACAAACGTGAAAATAAACGATTCTTAAACATAGGGGAAATGACATCCAATCAACATTACTGAACAATGTCTTTCAATTTTAAGTTTTGCAGAATGTCCTGCGTACAGAGGATGTTTCATAAAACGAAATAATTGTAAATTGTATATAATTCTTTGTGGATATTTATCAACAAAAGAAGTGTTTGTGATGAAAAAGAATATTTTTTCTTATAATTGGAAACAGTATTTTAAAAGAAAAGTATTTTAAAATACTGAATCATGTACCGCTGTTACGTTTGTTGCAAATTGTTATTACAAAAGCGTTCGCTTCCTTTTTCTATTTTTTTTTCTAAGTTTCGGAGCATAATTTTTAAAATTTTGGATTTTTTTCCTTTGCAAGATTTTGCTGGGAAAGTTAACGAACAGACCTATTAATTCATTAATAAGCCATGCAAACATTTTACCAGGAGACTGCCCTAAGACTTATTAATAAACATTGTAAATAACAATTTTAAGGAAATCTGCAGACTTACAAATGTAAATGGCAAATTTTTAAGGATAGCTAAGACTCAGGTGACCAACAATGCAGCTTATCAGCTAAGAAAAGTCAAGGATCTTTGATAAAAAATGTTGATCGCCCAAATCTTAATTAGCCCTAAGATTTTCCATTTGCATTTGTGAGTATATGTACCTTGTAGCGTTAAGGAATTGTGCAATAATAGGTCTGACACACCAAGTCTTAGCAAGAACTTATTCGAAGGAGCAATTTCTAAACCATTTGAAAATTTTACGGACCAAGTTGCCTATTAATATATTTGTATGTTCTTCATTCCTGCACCTACTGATACAATATTTTTTGTAAATGTTATTTTTAAGCGCGGTAAAGCATACAAAATAAGATCATTCTCTGTTACACATGGGTGATGAAAATCTTAGATAAGTTATATTATATTACTTATGTCTATTTCCAGTAGACCATCACCAATTGAAAAGTTAAGCACGCAAGTGGTTCTAAGTGTGGTGACGCCTTCATTCACCCAATGTTCTACCAGTATGTACAAATAAAAAAATCTGATTGGGGGTCCGCACTTAATAAAAAGTCGTAAAAGCTTTTGAATTTCAAACTTGCCCCAAAATGTTTTAAAGTATAGACATAAAAGCTATAGAAGGAATATAAAATATCCAAATATAGGAATTATGGTATTAGTCCTTAAGTGGCCAAACCAAGTCCTTTACCATGGTAAAAGGCATCAAGAATTTTCGTATATAGGCCCGTGTAGGAATACTTAGCCCCTGCCAGAAAAAAATTATCCATGTATCAAATTTCATTCAAATCCATTCAGCCATTCTAGCATGATTGAATAACAAACATCCAAACATACAAACTTTCTAATAATACTAATAGGATACACCGAATCAATAAAAAACCTGACCAGGAGGGAGTCCAAATATTCCGTGTCTGTCCACTATGATTATGTGATTCTTAAAGGCAGTGATTTGCTTTGAAATTTAAAGATTTTAAAAAGAATTATCTATTACAAATAGATTAAATAAATAAACAAGTTAGTATAGCGAAAAATATGTCTCTTTTAAGACTTAGAACTTCATTTGATTTTTGTTTTAATGCATGTACACACAAACCTCTATAGTTTGTGAATCGGTTTCAAAACTCCTTTTTTGTTTGGAAGCGCATGCTTGCGGTTTGGTCGTAAAAAAAGTTTTTATTTTTGAATATTGTACAGACAATTTGAAAGTGTATCCCCTTGTAGTTTGGTCCCATAGATGAACTGGCCGCCTGAAATATTGATTATTGCATAACTCCACCAATTGAGAAAAAAATTTCATAATTGCATCCGTTTTGTAATATGTTCGTTTGGCTCTTTGTATTGAAGTTGTTTTTATTTGCTAGAATTATTTGCCCTTATTATGATTGTCGACGTCGACGTCACAATAATAGGATATTACTACTACTATGGCTTATAAAATTACAATTGGCCATCAATATTAGTTAATTATTGCCTAGAACGAGTTCAGAACTGCTGTGTTTTTTTTTTACTGTCGACTTGATGTGACGTGGACGTGACAATCATAATAAGAGGGATTATTTCAAGTTATTAAGCTATTTTTAAGTTTGCGATTCTAGTGTATTATCACCTTAAATGTTTATTTAATTTACTCTACACTAAATACTAAATTCCATAATTAAGATTTCTTTATCAAAACAAACATTCTTAGTGATAAAAATAAATTTCTGATAAGAGCAGCTATTTTATACTTCACTTAACTAACGATTTTGATTTTCATTGAGATAGAATTTATCATTTCATATATATATTCAACGATTTTATAAATTATTATACGTTTAAACAAATACTATATTCTTTCTTCATAATAATTTATCAAAAGTATGTACATAAAATTGGTTTCTATGCAAGATTTGATTAACAGACTTTTCGTCAACCTCCAACTTACCTGTAATTATGGCTAATGCGGCAGATATCCAGGTGATAGCTCCTTTTTTGCCTGTTAAGGGACAGCTGAGCTTGACACGATCTAGTTCGGTTAAAATTCCTGTAGATTCCACCAAATACAGAATTATCGACATATCATCCAATAGACAAACTACAGCATCTCTGCGAAAAAATAAAGTTTAACGACGATATTTTTATTACATACATATGTACATCGATATACGAACTTTTTGGGATGCCATAACATTTGGGTAATGGGAGTAGTATTACTATTCAATACCTCTGTGCATATGCCTCCTTGATTAATGTAATACAAGCGACCGATTTGCGTAGCTACATAAAAGCAATAATTATCCTTTATATCCGTGTGGGTAGCCGTACGTATAGCAGTCCGTGGTCTCCAATTCGTTAATGTATCTAGAGCATTTTCGTCACCTGCCACAGCTGCCTTGGCCAGATTTACCATTTCTTCCCGTAATTCACTGCATATAGTGCTTCGAAACGTAATCAATGTTAAGACATCGCGTAAGTCGTGGGAGAACATGGTTAAGAACTGATATTGTCCATCACAACGCCAGCCCGTTAAAAGCCCCATTGTATCTGCTGTAACCATTCGTCCACCCTTTTCACTGAATTCTACCATTGTTATGGCTGCTTTATGGGGACCACTTACACTCGCAAACTCACGATGTTCAGCAAACCAAACGTGTATATCGCCATTTTCCCAAGCGGTTACCAGAAGTACTTTCTCCGGATGCCATGCCATTGCTGTGCACTGCGATGTTGAATGGACCGGATAGGTCACATCACGTTGTGGTTCTCCCTGCAAATATGTATGTATGTTAAAAAAAATCAGTTATATACTTATACAGATATGTAAAAGTAACTAGGAAAAACTTGCAGTATCAGCGAAGACAGTTACTGAACCACCCCTCTCCTGGCTATATGAGGCCACCGCAAAAATGGGTTCATGACAATGCCATGATCCTATTGTACCAACGGCATCCGAATCTAAAAATTCGACTTTAGTATCAAACAGCAAAGTCATTTTGATTTTATTTCAAATAAGTATTTATGCTTTTGTTATCGCTATTAAAAAACCCCCGTTGACATGGTAACCATATTATCACCCTTATGCAACAGATTTGCTCGTCAGCTCTAGAGTTTTTAAGGGTAAGTTTTTTTAAACTGCTGCCTAATAAGTTTTAACAAAAACTAAACAGAAATTATTTGATTGAATTATTTATTGAGCTTGAGATCTTTTTAAAAACAATATACTTATTTATGTTTAATTATTAATAATATTCAATATTTCTACACCCTGTGCGTGTTTTCTTCAGGAAATTTTAAATTTTTTAATATTTTAATATTTTTGTGTTGAAAATCTTTAAAAAAATATTTTCTTTATTTGTATTCAATTTTTTTTTTTTTTGAATAATGTGAATTTCCTTAAGAACACATCCACAGTGTGCAAAAGTATTGAATACTTTAATAATTTAAAGTAAATATATTATTTGGGGGATTCAAACGGCACTCATAAAGTCATATGGCATAAAATAATAGCTCGAAAATATATGACTGCTATGGACAACCCGTCATAACTTAGTGTGCTATTTCAGAATTCGGTCCGCTGATATGAACATAAAACATTTATAAATATTTGACATCAAAGAAAAGAAATTAAAACATTTATAAAAATTTTGTTTGAAAATGCCAAAAACAATCGAAAAAACTCAAATAATACACAGTTTGTGTGAAAATTACATATTGGACATCATAATGGGTGGACCAAGTATGAAAAAAATGTATCCATTTAAATTTTAACTCATCTCCTTGTAGGTGATGAGGACGAGGAAGAACAAACTGAGGAAGGGTGTTTAATAAACGTTGCTAGTTTGCTCATTAGCCACAGAAGTGTCCACCTTGGGGTTCCAAAATCTCTATTAGCGACTTTTCTTCCAGCAGATTCCATTTTCTAGTTGGATTTGTGCGCACACGTTTAACTTTTGCCTCAGATTTTTTCCATTATTTTAAGACAAAACAATAAACATACATACCTCAAAAAGTCTTATTATTTGATGACTTTTTGTTTGCAGCACAACAACAATTTTTTTAAACCATACTAAAATATTAAGACATAATGACAATATGACTTAATAGCACACCGTTTTAATCTCCCAATTGTTTTTAAAAAGATCTCGAGCTCAATAAATAATTCAATAAATTAATCAAGGTAAAGGTCGAATAATATCATAAATTTATTAAATAAAAATGATATGCAATCCTAGTTGCACGAAAAATGATTAATTTTTAAGTATTTTATTGTTGATTGAACTGTCGAATTGACACGAAATGCGGATTCAGTATTATTCCTCTGCCTGCATATACATAGATACATATGTACATATGTACATAAATTCCACTTTAAACAATTCTTAATTATACGCTTCATTCAAATAATCAACATATTGGTATTTTTTATAAAATAAAAAAAAATTATTATTTTCAATATTCTAAAAACTCTTTGGGCTTGAAGAAGGCGACCAAAAATCCGTCGATGTACATACATACATATGTACATTCCCAAAACCTTACTTTATAAAAATGTTCAATTATTTATTATCCAGTACATACATATTTCTATACTCTTTAAGTATCACATCAGAAATTCAAGATGAACCAAATGTGCTTGTGAAGTACCAAAATATTGTTCTTATTAAGTAATTCCACTATTGTAATATTGTAGTAAATTTTATAAAATCCAATACATTGAAAACTCTCCTAACGGACACCTTCCATAACCGGACACCTCCTATAACCGGACAAACTTTGCAGAACCGTGATTTTCAAATGTTTTTTTATACAAAATGTATTCCCATAACCGGAGACTCTAATAACCGGACGCGGACACCAAAATTTTAAAATAATGATCTAAAAATCCCTCATAAGCGGACAAAAGCGTTGAAATCAAGACGAATTTATCAGAAAAAACACCAAAAAAATATGCCAAATATATACAACTCATGTTAAGTTACTATTTTTTCCAACTCTGTTTCATATTTGTGTTAATGCCATTCAATTTTGTGATTCCCATTTTAACGCCAATGACAAAGAAATTTCTATTTATTTGAACAAATTGTTTGATTAACTTGTTTTAATTGCTTTACAACACAAAAAAAGAAATGGCAAATAAAAAAATATGTTATCAATCAAAGAAAAAATGGAAATTATAAATGAGTTTGACAGGGAAAAGATTTCGGTTCGTGAAATCGCAAGGAAGTAAAGTTTTTTGAGTTTTTCTGCAAAACATTTTGTTGCATTTCTTTTATGTTTTAAGATTCAAAATTGGTAAAACACAGGCGGCAGAAATCATTAAAAATAAAGAAGTCATTCGTTCCAAATGGGAATCTGGAATAAATGTTCATCAAAAGAGGATGTTTGGTAAAACTGGTGGCGCTTAGCATTATAAAATAAAAAGATGTATTAAAAAAAAAGTTGTACCTCTTCTAAGCGGACACCTCTTATAACCGGACAAAAATGCCGCGACGGTGAGTGTCCGGTTATGAGAGTTTTCACTGTAATTTAAAATTTACTACCGTACGTACTACATACTTAGTGCCAGTTTACATTGAACGATTTTTGTCGCTGCAATTTTTGTCTTCCTTTCTTTAAAATTGCATTTGCGTTTACATTGAACGATTTTTGTCGCAGATATTTTATGCATACATACATACATACGTATGTATTTTTTGATATTTTCTTTTTTAAGTATATTCTTACGGTAAACAAGCAAGGAATTTACGTATTACGAATTGCGGGAAAAAGGAATTGCAAGAGTACATGCCTATGTGTACTCTCTTTAGTTTCTCTCTTCCCCTATTAGCTCTATTCCCCCTATTTACCGACAAACTAAGAATTGCAGCGACAAAAATCGTCCAATGTAAACAGGCACTTACATATATATGTACAATATAAAATCTAATTAAAAAAAATTGATATGAAAAATTTATGTACATATGTATGTATGTATGTATCTTAAAGTACATTTCATTTATTTAAGGTGAATTCACCCATTCGTTCTGAACGTTCCAAAGATTTTTTTATACAGAGGCGGACAAAATTATCCACACATGCTTGACACATAAAAGTATTGAACTATATCTCCTCATTAAATTGGTTTAATGCCATTTTTTAAATTCATTGTATTTAATGGTTTATTGAATTATTAAAAATAACAACAAAATTCACATAAATGACTTCAGTATTATGTAACGAACACAAAACGGACATCACTTCCATTTTAGTGAGGACAAAATTATTCACACATTTTAATTTTATAACAGTTAATTATGAAAATTAAGATTAATTAATATTTAGTTGCTAACCCTTTTCTTTTTTTAACTTCATTTAATCTGTTTGGCATCGAGTTTCCTAATTTTTCCGTCACTTCTGCTCCAATATTTCCCCATTCTTGTTGAAGATTTTTTTTGCTGGGGCTTGCCAGAAATTTGTTCTTAGCCATTCTCTTTCCAAGCTCATTCCAAATATTTTCAATAGGGTTCATGTCTGGTGATTCCGGGGGGCTGGAAGAATATGTGGCACATGGTGGATGATCCACATGCGGACATCTTGGGCAGTGTGTTTTGGATCATTATCTTGTTTGAAATAAAAATTATTACCAAGACCAGGCTTTTGAACACTGTTTTGTAGGCTTTCCTTCAAAATATTGAGATACATGTTTTTGCACATGGTATCATCAAGAAAAACCAGGTTACCAACACCACCCGTCGACATATACCCCCACATCATAACCCCCCGACACTATGTTTGACTGTGCTGATAATGTTGTTTTTTTCAAGTTCATAATTTGGCTTTCTCCATACGCGTATCCTACCGTCAGATTGAAAAATATTAAATTTGCTTTCGTCTGTGAATAATAAAGTTTTCCAAAAGTCAACAGATCTATTTAAATATGATTTTTTAAAGTCAATTCTTTTATTCCGATTCACTTTGCTTATAAGCGGCTTTTTTCCTGCGATTCGAGAACTGAAACCAGCACGTTCCAGGGTTCTGCGCACAGTCTTGGAATGTATTTCTTTTCCAACCTCTTCTAGTAATTCTGCTGCCACTTGGGAAGATGAAATTTTTGAAACCTTTTTTAGTTTTCTTACTATTTTTCTTTATTCCTTATTGGTAAGCTTTCGAGATCTACCAGTATGGGGTCGACTTTCAAGGTCTGTTTCATTTTTAAAACACTTTATGATGCTGGATATGGTGAATCTACTTCTATTTACTATTTTCCCGATTTCTGCACATGATTCGTTTTATTTGTGCAGCTCCAATATTATTTTTCTCTCATCCTCAGTGGTTTCTTTCTGTTTCGGACTCAGTTTACGGCTATTGAAGTTTTTGCACAACGTAAAATATTGAAAATGCTAAACAGATTCATTGAAAAGACGTATACTTTTTAACTGTTCTTTTTAAAGCAAGCCGCGAATCCATATCCTAAGAAAAAGTTACAGTTTTAGGGTTGGCACTTTTATTGTGTGAATAATTATGTCCCTCGTAAAATCGGCTAAGCGGGAAAGTTGTCGGTCTAACTTCGCTGAATAAATATAATAAACTTTTTTGTATATATTTCCGAATAATTGACTAATAAAGGAAAAATTCCTGTTAACAATGTATTGTGTTAGAAGCATTTAATAAAAAGAAAGAGCTTGATGTTATGATTACAAAATAATGTGTGAATAATTTTGTCCGTCTCTGTATGTATGTAGTTTGACGTCTCTATTTTGAGAGAGTAAATTTAATGCGGAACAACAACAAAAATATCGTACTGAACGAATGGGTGAATTCACCTTTAGGTTTCATGAATACGACAGTTAATATTAAATCAAGTACGTAATTTCTTTATTTAGAAAGCTATCATATTAAAAATACATACATACTATGTACATATGTATGTATGTACATATTATGTATATGTATGTAAGTACATACATATGCAAAAGTACATTACATATGTATATGTATATACATATGTATGTATGTAATTATATCTATACACATACTTACTTACATATGTACATATGTACATGCCTATTGTTAAGTAATATTTATTTTTATTGCTTTGTTTATGTTACGTAAGCATTTGTACTATATGTACATACATACTTACATATTTATTTTATACTACTTGTTTATGTACAATGTATATACATATGTATGTACATAAGTATATTTCTTTGTTTTCTTTTTGAACTATTCGTTCGTTTCTGTTTTAATGAAATTATTAAAAACATACTTATATAGCTCAAAACTAATTAACCGGGTTTTTGTTGCCAAAAATCATATGGAAACCGGGTTTTTAATAAACACCATTTTTCGAATCATTCGAAACCCGATTTTTTGAGAAAGCAGTTTTTTGCATACAATAAGCAAATTTACGTCAAATTTAGTACAAATCCAAATATGTGACAGCGCATAGAGAAAGGGACATAAGGGTAAAAAAAATCAATTTTCACTTTTTTTTGATGTGGACAACATCTGATCATCGAATGAGACCGATCCCATGCCCCAAAAGTGTTCCCTCCCAGAGATATGCGCGTTTTATGAAAGTGATGGTGTACACCAAAGATACACGTATTTAAATCTTTAAAATGGCTCTCCTGAACAAAACCGGTTTTTACCCTTAGGTCTCTTTCTATTTTGCGCATCACATACATACTTAGTATATTAAATCAAATACAGACATAAGAACATATGTATGTAAGTATGAACATGGGTCGAACAAATTTGGAAGCCCTAATAACAAATTAAATAACATGCACATATAAGTACACACATACATACATACATACATATATACTTACTTATATGAACATACATACATATGTATGTATCTATGTATGTGTGTACATACATATGTATGTACATAAGTATGTATGTATGTATTGTGTTACCCCAACATAAATAATTCCTTTTTATTAAATAGGAGAATATGTACTGGGAATAATTTTTATAAATTATACTACATATATATCTATGTACATACATATGTACATATTTTATAGTTTGTGTTTATTTACTATTAATGAAAGTATAAAAAACATACATACATACATACATATGTACATATGTATGTAGGTTTACATTTAAGGTGCCCATACACTCAAACATTGTAAAGTTCGAAGTCTATTGTTAAGTACGGGCACACAACTATTACAAATTTATTTACTATTCTTTCACTTAAAAGCAGGGATACGCAAAACAAGGGCGCCGCGCCAATGCTTACGCTCTTTTTTTGTGTACATGTGCACACGTATTGCAGAGAAATAAAAAACATAAATCAGTCTCACTCGAGCATTCAAACACGATGGACGTGTTACGCTTGTTGTTAGAAATTAGCGTTGCCATATGCAAAAAGTGAGATCCCCAGAAATTCATATGAAATTAACCTGAGGAAATACTAGTTCTTATGAACAAAATTTTTATGAGAAAATGGAGATTTAAGATTTCAAATTTAGGTATGACATGAAAATGTCAGATCTGGCAATAGTGATTCTTTATGTGTGTTTGTGAGGGCAAACAAAATGTTTATATGTATTTTTGCCTATCGCTGCTTAAAAGCTACTTGTATATAAAGAGAGATATACATATGTATATATGCATATATGTATGTATATAGAGAGAGAGAGGGAGAGAGACACTTATCTCAGGGATACCAGTTATATTTATACATAAACTCCAATTTCTAATTTTATATTCCCAAAATTCCTAAAAATAAAACAAAATGTAAAAGTATTCTTGGAATTAAAGTGACACTCTGCTTTGTCGAACTTTGTACAGTCCTATTCACAAAGGTATAAATTATTTAATATGTACATACATACATATGTTCCCAAGGAAATGAGTTTTAAGAAAAATTTTTCACAATACATACCACAAAGTACAGAATTAAGATGTGATATACGATTGGGCGATTATTGTTAGTTGAATTTATGTATGTACATACTTATGTATATTGATGATATGTGTAATAAATAATTCGCAAAAAGAATTGGAGTTTTTTTAAGTACAACATTTGTTATCTGTTAAATATTTTATACCGTTTTCTATTTCTTTTCTTTGTTTTTGTATATTGTTAAGACTCAATATTTTCAAGCTTTTATGGAATTTATAAGATTTATTTTGGTAATGCGATTTTCTTTTACTTTTGAAGTTTGTTAGTGTCTTTCCTTGGTTTAAAATTTTTTTATCATTCTTGCGATAAAAATTATTTGTTCTTTTGTTTTTTTTCTATTTCAAATTTTATAGAATTTTGCAAAGAAATCAATTTCTTCGAAATTTAGCCTAGAGTATCATCTACACGCTCTTTACGCTTATGTACTTATGTATGTACATATAGTATGTACATATGTACATATGTATTTAGTCTTAGCGATTTTAAGCTATGTACTTCAAAGCATTTTGAATTTGCAAAAATTTGCTTAAAGGAACAGAAAACTCAATTACATAAAATTTATTTTAAGAAAAAGCTTATACAAATAACATCGTAGCCCACAAGTTTATATATGAGTTGAATTAAAAATTAGTAAATTCAATTATACAACATTTATTAATATTAGCTTTATGCAAGGAAATCATAAAATAATAAAATATACTTTATAGATTAATTCATAAAATACGTTTCAAAAGCGCAGGGTGTCTAGACCATATTGCACGCAAAATATGATATATTTTTTTAAAGTACATTAAGTCATTTGATTTAAAAAAAAATAATAAATGTAAAATTTATTTAACAAAATAAAATAAGAAAATAGAACAGATATAAATATTGAGTAAGTTGTGTTTACAAAGCAATTGTAAAATATCTATTAAAGGCTGAGATTCTCAGCAGTCCAGTATTTTCTGTAGTGAATCAACCAGACAGTCCATTAATAATAATGAACATTCACTACTTGGTGACAAGTACTGCGCTGACGAGGTTCCATATGTTAATAAAAATGTTGACAGTTAAATAACGCCTTTCCAATTCCTGTAATAACTGGGCCTTGTGTAAGATACGTTGAGTTGCCTGGGTTAGTTACAGTTTTGCCTCTCAAAATATTTTTGTGATTTGCCTAAGGTCTTGAATATATTGTTTGCAATATGGTGAAAGCAAGGAACTTCGAGAATCAATGGTGGATTGATGGCTTCTTCAGCTGCATTATCTACAAGCTCATTTCCGGCAACGCCGATACTTAATGGTATCCATAAAATAAGAATAGGATGGTATAAGTATATTTGGTTTTTTTTAAATGTTATCGAACATTCCATTTTTGTTGTAAGACAAATTTTTGACAACGTTAAATAAGATAATTTTTATTCATTTACGCTTTTGATTGGCGTATATTATTTAAATAAATTTAAATTTTACTTTCAAACTCTCTAATTCTTAATCTTACTCATTTTACTACCACCTCGCTTGCAATAGTAGCCACAGGGAAAAATTCCCAGTTCGGATGACACTTCCATAGACTGCAAACACTAATTTATATTGTGGCAGTAAAACGCTCAAACAAACAAATGCGTACTACTATTTGAGTTTCAACCCAAACAAATTTGTGAAGAGTCCATAGAGCATTCCAAATGTTTTTAACTTGATTTCAGTCGTATTTAGTACTTTAAAACTAAAGGTGGAGATTGCTTTGTTTATTTTGTATTATATCAAAACATGAGTGATACGTGGAAAATTGCTGGTGCTGTGTTGCTCCCAAATTTGGGCAGCATATATGGAGGGTTCATTACTAGGAAAAATATTAAGCCCTGGTTCGAGTCATTAAAACATCCGTCATTCCGACCACCAAATTTCGTTTTTGCGCCAACTTGGGCTGCTTTGTATTCGGGCATGGGTTATGCCTCGTATCTGGTGTGGAAAGAAGGTGGAGGTTTTACTGGCGATGCTAAATTGCCCTTAATGGCTTATGGAACCCAGTTAGCTTTGAATTGGGCCTGGACTCCAATATTCTTTGGACAACACAACATCAAAGGGGTATGATCTAATTCCATTATTATTTTGATTTAATTTACTCACACACATAGACTTCTCTTTTTGTCAGGGCTTAATTGACATCGTTGCTTTAACAGCAACTGCATCAGCGTGTGGTGTTTTATTCTACAAAGTTAACAAAGTTGCCGGTTATTTGTTCATTCCATATATTGCATGGCTAGGCTTTGCCTCCGTCCTAAACTATTATATGTACAAAATGAATACAAACAATGATGAACAAGCAAAACCTATCGAATCGTCCAAACAATCGTAGAAAGATTTTTCGAACTAATATGTGTATATGTAAGTATGTACATAAGTATGTACATAGAAAAACTGTGTGTTATCATCGTTGTCTCAATAGAAATGTATGTATCAAAGAATATACATCATGACGTGTATTCCTTGGTCATACTTATGCAAGTAAATGTGTATTTAATTATAGATGTGTTCGTTAACTAAAATTTATAACAAAATTGAGAGAAAAAAAATTTAAACCACACTAACGAAATGTTCAAGCAGACAGACGTTTTGTATTTTGTTTTTAAAATTATTGTTTAAATTGTTATGGTCAAATTATGTACATAAGTATGTATGTGAGTGTATTCAAATTATCTTATTGAAGTCAATATCATATTATTATATAACGAAAATATTGCAATAAAACATGAATATAGTATGATGTTCGTTCAGTTTTGGAATCAAATTATTATTATGAAAAAGGTATCCGAGGAGACGCGAATTGCAAGACTTATAAATTCGTTACCGCAATTCAATTTAAATATACAATATTGTGTAGCAAATATACTTATGTATATCCGAGCTGTGGGAGTATCGTTCATTTCCTGCAACACCTTCATAATCATAACTGCCAGATAGATCAGGGGTAAGATCGTTAAATTTTGGGGAAAACATCGTCAAAATGGTTCAACGGAATCACCAAAAAATCTTCATTAACAATATCATATATTTCTTTTATTTAGTAAAAGATGAATCAATATTATTAAAGTATTTTAACAGTTAATGGTCTAGATAAAATATCAAAATATAAACAGAAATTCAACAAGTAGCAGATGCACTTTTATATTCATGAAAAAGAGACAAACAAATAAAATA
This sequence comes from Germaria angustata, assembly GCA_963681545.1. Classification (NCBI taxonomy): domain Eukaryota; kingdom Metazoa; phylum Arthropoda; class Insecta; order Diptera; family Tachinidae; genus Germaria; species Germaria angustata. Next base: position 40,017,261 of record OY813001.1, read on the forward strand.
TGAATGAAACTTTATCAAGTTTATGAAATATTGTACTTGAAATCGCACGTGTACATACATAAGTATGTATGTAAGTATATAAAATACAAATAGTTTACGGATATACTTATGTTAAAACTGATTATATTAATTCTTCTATTAGGTGGCTAAGCAACCGTTTAGGTCAGTAGCCTGATTCAGAATAGTTTTCCATGCGCGTCGATCTAAGGCGCTTCGCCTCTAGTCTCTAGCATCATCCTCGGCTTGATCCTTCCACCGGAGTTGGGGTCTTCCCCTTCTACGTCTTCCTTCGGGATCGAATTCGAATGATATTCTCGCCGGATCATTCTCATCCGTACGTATGTATGACATGCCCTAGCCAGCGTACTTTGATTCGCTTAACTATGTTGATATCTTCGTAGAACTAATATACTATATGTACATATGTATGTAGCTCGTGATCCATTCGATTGCGCATATAGTTCCATATAAGTATTTTGCAAATAATCTTACTCCCAAACACCGTAAGAACAGCTTCATCTGCTTGGGTTCTATACAGTGTAATTTTTGTTCGTCAAGGGAGGGCTTTGTTTCTAAACTGCTTACTTAGCCCGAAATAGTATCTATTAGCAAGAATGTTATTTGTTTGGTTTATGGATTATATTTGGTATATTAATTAAATTAGGGACAATTTGGAGATCGAAACAATTATAATTGCTTAATTTGCTTTTTGTACAATATTGCTTCCAAAGGCGTATTTTAGATTAACTTGATTAAATACTCATTTGCTGAAGAATATGATAGAACAAACTTATGTTTGAATAAGAGACTAGAATATCCCATTTTTATTTCTGTTAGCCTTTTCAAAAATCTAAACATTTATATATAACTAGCTGACCCGGGCAAACGTTGTTTTGCCTTCAAATTTTATTTTCACTGCAAGTCTGGTTTCGTTGCAAAGTCATGGCGGATCGATATTTCGAAGAAGAATGAAAGGTGCACTAAATCGACATAGCACTTATTGTTCAAATACCGGTATCGGGCTAATTAACGCCACTAAATGCTGATAAGGACCCAACGCCTTCAGCGAAACATAGCATAGGCTTATCGCGCTAATCTCTATCGGGCAAAACACAAAAAAATAAATCTTGCGCCATCTGTCGGACGAACTTCAAACTACACAGAAACACTCCTCACGCCCCATAGAGAGCATATATATAAAGTTTGGTCAAAATCGGTGCAGTAGTTTTTGAATTTAGCGATCACGAACATACACGTAATTTTTATATATGTAGAGATTTCGTTGAAAACAAATTTGTATGTTCAATTATTTGAATTATGTATGTAGCTCAATACGAACTATATAAGTATATATATATATATATATATATATATATATATATATATATATATATATATATATATATATATATATATATATATATATATATATATATATATTATAATGACATTCCTTAACATATTGCAAAATTTTATTTAATATCGTAGAAGGATATACTGTCTACGTTGATTGAGGACTAATTGATATTGAATTTACTAATGTTTTACTTAGGGTAAAAGTTGTCAAATTGCTATTTTTTATTGAGAAATTCAATTACTTAAATTACAAGAATATACATACATAAGTGCCTCAGCGCAAGTAGGCATTAAAGAGGATAGTTGGTAAATTTAAGTTCATATTAATGTTTTATATTTACAATTTTACTGAGTATGACAATGAAAAAAAAAATTAAGATATGGAACAAGTCTAGTTTAGCGAATTGGTTAAAAACAAACAACTTAGCCTGGGCAAGAGAAAATTGAAAAATAAGAAGAAGAACACAAATTACATACCAAAATCGGCTAAACTCACATTTTCTGACTTATGAGCCTCAGAACTTTTAGTAAAAATATTTTCGAAAGCAAAAAAACTCTCGAAAATATCTTTCAGAATATCCATCAAGAGCCAACACATATGTATCTTAAAGATTTTTTATATAAATACGTTAGAATAGCTTGGCAAGGCAGCCTCACGTATTCCTGCAAGATTCTGGAATTCGAGCTGCTGCAAATCAAACAGAACTTCCCGCAAGGCCTCATAGATCAATCAGTGGCAATTTCCTAACAGTGGCACAGTCCAGGTTCTGAGTGGAACTATTCCTACCGAGCAGGATGATCGCATAGAGAGTGCTGAGTTATTTATGATATGTTACTAAAGTACACTAGTTATGTACTCGTGTATTGAAATAAAAATGTGATAGAAAGTAATGAAATCAATAATATTAGAGTTTTAATTTAATTTTGTTTATTTTTTATATAAAATGAACTCGAATTCTAATTTGAAAAATCTCGTTTTGAATTACCGAAGCGAATGTGTGATTTTCCTTCGATTTGTGTACTTATTTTTTTTTCTTAGTTTTCAACTTTCTATTGCCTTGCGTATTTTTTTTTAATTGGCACTGTTTCGCTAAACTTGACTTAAGACTAAGATATAGATATGTATATTAGTCTGAAATTAGTATACAAAAAAGGACTATATGACATTTTTCGAGTTATGACATTCTTACAGTAAATGAGCGACATGAAGAATATTTGTTTGCCTCCGTAGAAAAGCTTTGGTTAAAGCCCAACCATATTGCGATTAGTAGGTTTGATTAACGATCTTCTGAAAGACAAAAAAAGCTGCGTTCAGCTCACTTGGATACAATCCTACATGATCCCTTAATGATATTAGCTTGTGAGGACATTCACAATTTAATAGAAAACCTGGTTTGCAAGCGAAAAATAGGATTTTTGCTTATAGATCTTTAAAAATTACTACTTTATAATAAAAAATCAAAATTGAAAGTGAAGAAACAAGATTCGTATACATATCATCTCAATATTTTGCACCCTTCTTTACTTTTACCCATAAGACAGAGGCTTTTGAATAAGGGATACCATACAACAAGGCACATTATACAATGTCACAGGCGAATTAAATTCGTCTCTTTGTAGCCTCCAAGAACCATAGTCAGCTGTTCTATTATTACCACCTGGTGGAGTTAAGTCGTCTTTCTATAACCGCCTAGTAGAGTCAATGCGCCTTGACATACGATGCCATTAAGAATATTGCTTTGTAGATGGTTGTTCTAATTACTTTTGGAAATGTTTGAACAAAGACTGATTCTATGATAATATTTAAAGATTTATTTAATAATTTTTCTACAATTTTCGTTTAAATTAATAACGTGAAATTTTCTTTTATATTGAACAAAAAAGAATTTCCTCTGAGGGGCTTTTTGTGAAAAAATAAACATTAAAAATAAATATTTGTTTTCTTAAAGTTGCAACCTTTTTTATTTTTATCAAAACTCTTAATTATCTGCCAAGTTTTGTATGAGAAAACGATATTTGCCAACATTTTAAAATATGTTTAAAGGACTTCAAAACGCATGCGCATAAACTCTGTATACAACTCGAGGAATAAAAATATAACCATACGAATTTTTTTTTTCATATTGTTTTTGGCTGGAATGAAGGGACTATTTAATTATTTATGTTTTTAATAGTTTAAATTGCTAAACGTTTCATATCCTCGTATGGGATGTGCTGCAACAAGTTGTGAGCACAAAGAATTTGGTTTCCATTCTAGACTTTTTTGGGTTATTGGAATTGTTGGAAATGCATAAAACAAAATCCCTTTTCTCGAAAACCTTAGCAGGGATTTTGCTTAGATATTTATACACTTTTCATTTGATTGAAAAAAAGCTCTTGCTTATTTATGTCAATAGTACGAAAGTCAATTAAATTTTAGTATGAAATAAAAGTTATGAATTCGAATGGCTAAATGTGTTTGTACGTGGCACAGAATATTGTGCAACTTTTATGGAAAATTGACATATACTTTTGTTTATGTTTATATTGAACGAAATGTCAAATCACAAAGTTTATGGCCAGGAGTGTCGAGTTTCGTCTTGGTCTATGGTACATAAGAATGTAAATATGAAAAAGAGAAATTTATATGATTTTAGTCCTACCTTATTATTTCATGAACTAAAGAACTAATTAAACGCCCAAGATTGTTCAACCATTGACCATTATTTATTTTTGAATTAATAGTTTCACAATTTTCAATTGGAGTTAAAAACAATAATATTCCAGTTAAAAAATATTTGTTGTAATTTTATCCTGGTCTGATGGTTGAGGTTTTTTTAAGTTTTTTTTTTAACAAAATTGGTTCGGAATTAGTAGAGTTAATTTTTCTTTAATTGAAAAAACTTTAAAATAACGTTTAAATTGAAAACAAATTGTTAGTTTGAAATGCTGGTAGGAAAGGCGTATTTTAAAAAAGTTTTAATTAAATGCAAACAGAATGCGAGGCTGCTTAAGGATTGTTTTGAGGTGAAACTTGTTGTTGAACATTTGTCTGTTGCGGTTGTTGAGTTGGTTGCGGAGTAGTTGATTTCTTTTCTGGAGGAGTAGTGGATTGGGCTGGTCCCACCTGTTGCTGAGCGTGTGGTTGTGGTGGAGAAGGATTACCTTTAATTTCAGAATTTGGTTGTAGAGTTGGTTGAACAGTTTGTTGGGGTTTTGGTGGTGCAGAAGCTGGTTTAGAAATTGGTGTGCTGGTAGCAGGTTGTTGTTTGGTTGCAATAGTAGCATTAGGTTGGGAAGCAATTGGCTGTGGAGAAACAGCTGCTTGTGGAGTATTGGCTATTTGTGGCTTATTTCCCAACTGGGGGGTAGGTACTTTCGGTTCAAGCGATTGGGTGTTATCAGTTCCAGCAGTTGGTTGTGGAGTCTGAGGCTGTGGAGTTTGGGTTTGTGGAGCTGTGGCCTTAGGTTGCTGAATTGCAGGCTGTGGAGCTGAAGATTTTGATTGCTGTTTATCTGGTTGTTTCGTAGTGGACTTAGATTGGCCGGCAGCAGCAGTTGCTTCTGGTGGTTGATCTATTGCCTGGGGAGTAGCTGCTTTTGGGAGTAGTTGTTGCTCTTGAGTCGTCGATGTCTTTGTTGACATTCCCTGCTTCGCTGGTGATGGTTGTTTGGTGGGAGTGGATTGTTTAGCTGGAGCTAATTGTTTTGCCGGCGACGCTTGCTTAGAGGATTGTGTTTGAGAAATGTTTAAAGGATTTTGCGGCTGAGGTTGTTTGATACTTTCAGTCTTCGGAGGGGACACTTGTTTCTTTTGATCTTGTTGAGATGGCTGCTTTGGTTTTGCAGCAGTTGATTTTTTATTGTCAGTGGCAAGATTTGTAGTCGTTGCTTTTTGTTGATTGTTCTTGACTTGGGCGGGCTTTGGAGCCGTAGCAGGTTTCTTTTGAACATCGATGGGAGCCTTAGCGTCAATAGCTGGTACGACAACTGCCACATTTGCTTCTGTAGAAGTTGTAGGAGGGGTTGCCGTTGACGCAGATGTTTTTTCATCAGGCGTTGTGGGTGTTTTTGGTTGAGAACTTGCCGCTTTAGTTGGTGTTCCTGGTTTCACAGGAGCAGTAGGCTTATCAGAACTCTTAGCTGGTGCTAATGGCTTTGTTTGTAGAGTTGGTTTTGACGTTGTAGGTTTTGCAGGCTTTGCTTGTGGCCCGAGCTGAGTTGTGGGTTTTCCTTTAGATTCCTCTTTTTTACTGCTGGCACTAGCTTGATTTGGAGCTGCTGCTCCATTTTTACTGTCCGCTGGTTTCGACGATTGTTGCTTATTTAATTGAGTAATCGGAACAGCTGTTTGCTCATTTGACTTAACAGATTCAGACGGAGAGATTCTTTTAGTTTCCTCTGGTTTTTCAGTTGTAAGCGATTGAGGCTGTGCTTGTAATTGGAAAGTAATCTCTTGCTGGTTTGGTTTTTCCTCAGCTTTAGTTTCCACTGACGATGTGGGCTTGTCGCTAACCAGAGGCAGTTCAGTAATTTCTTTAGAAATTGGCTGAAGTGTTATTTTAGATTGTTCCTGTGGCTTTACAACGTTCTGGAGTTGCTCATTGTCTTGTTTTCTTATTACTTCCGCTGTTTCTACCGAAACTGTTATATTTTTTTGCTCGATTTCTTCTTTGTTTTCAGTTTTGTTAATAGCAACTTTGTTCAAATTATTTGCTGTTGAGGGTTCATTCTTTCCAATTGGAACCTTATGTATATCCTCTGCAGCTGCGGGCAGACTTTTTGGTTCTTGTTGCATTTGATTCTCTCCTTGCTGTATGTGCTTGATTTCTATATTTTGCTCTTTAGATGTGACCTGTTGTTGTTGTTTTAATTGATCAGGTCCCTTTCTTTTTTCAGTTGGCTTTTTAGTCTGTTGAAATTCGTTTACTTCTTTGGTTTTAGCAATTTCCTCTTTCTTTGCAACTTGTTGCGGTTTCAGTTCTTTGGTTTGTTCTCCCTTCATTTCTTTGGGCTTTACAGTTTCATCTCTCCTTTTATCTTCTGGGGCTTTGCGATCCTTGATATGTTCATCCTGTTTTTTTTCAACAAGCTTGTCGGTTTGTTTCACAGATTTTTCATTTGCTTTCTGTTGTGATTTGCCATCAGTTTTCCTTTCTTCTTTCTTTGTCGATTTTTGATTTTCATCTAATTTCGCTCCTTCAGCTTTTTGTTGCGTTTTCACTTCCTTGGTATCTGCCGTCTGTAGAAGATTTTCTGTGGGCTTTTCTTTAATTTTAACTTCCTGCTTTTGCTGAGAAACTTGTTCCTTCTTTACCTCCGTTTCCTTGATGAGATTTACTTCAGATTTAATTGCCGTTTGTTTGTTCTCAATTGCATTATTTTTCTCAGAAGTTGATGGTGTTTTCTCTTTCTCTTGCTTGTTTAACTTTTCTTGTTTCGTTTGCTTGTGCTGCTTGTTTTCATTCTTGCCCACATCTGACTTAATTTTAACTGCCCCGTTGGCCGACTGTTGCTGTTGCTTATTCTGTTGCTTCTTTGATTTCTTATCCACCTTTTCAGCAAAATCTTTGGAGCCATCAATTTTTTTTGTATTGTTTCCTTCTTTCAAACTGATATTTTCATTAGCTTTAGGCACTTCTTCAGTTTTTTTGCCATCAGTCTTTGATTTGGCATTTTTAGTTTCCTCCATTTTGGCTACTTCTTCGAAATCATTGACCAATAAGGGAACATCATCATTCTCTGCTACATCGGCAAGGGAGGTTGAGGCAGCATTACTTTGCTTCTGGTTGCCCGACATGGTATTGGCAAATACACGCAATTGCATGACAGTGTCCTGCCCTAATTGTGGCAAAATTTCTGGCAACATTTCCACTATTTTCTTTGTTTCGCCATGACCTGTTACAGCAAATGTGTTGGCCGACAGAGAAGCTTGTGCCTTGGGATTGTTAAAATGTATTACGGTTAGATCATCTTTGATAATATTAACCTCTTCAATGCCGGGTATGGTGCTAACGGACAATTTTTTCAAAGAGCTTTGCAATTTTTTATCATCTGTTGCAGCAGATTGATGCATCACCTTCTTTTTGCGACGTGGTGTACCTTTGCCCCCTATGCGAACCTGCGCCTGCAAACGTCTCAACTTATCGGCATTCATCTACAAAAATACGTTACAAATTTATAACTTTTAAATTACAGTCATGTCTTATGCGTGCAGCTAGTAGTTATATATAGCATATATTTATACATATGTAGATATGTATGTACATATGTATATAGAAAGATTTTCATTTAGAAATGTGGCCATTATATAAAGAAATGTTCTTGATATAATTTACTCACCTCTTGTTCTGTATCTGTCGTCTATTCGACTGAATGTTTAATGATCAAAGAAGACTAAAAACTCCTCTGCAATGAAATGCGGCATAAAAATTAGTTTTTCGACAAAACATGCAACAAATACACAATATGTTCACATCTGAGAAATTGCACTTTTCGTCTATGTATTTACGTATGTATGTATGTATGTAGGTATGTGAAAGCGTGTGTGTATGTACGAGTATAAATAAAAATATCTGCAAAGTTCCTTCTACTTTTATATTTCGATATTGCACCACGATTTTTTTTTTCTAAAAACTTATTGAATGCACAGAATTTTACATACTACATACATTTATATGTATGTACATAGTTATATACATATGTATATACATACATACCTATGTATGTATATTAAATACAAAAATAAAAAGCAAAATTTAATGTCTCACACATTCAGTTTCAGTTTAGTTCTTTTTCGTTTTCAAAATATAAATAAACTACTCGTACGTAAAGAACAAATAGCACGAATAAGATTTTTTTGTTGTATCTCTTTAAATACTTTCGTCTTTTTTAAGATTATAAAAAAGTCTAACAAAAATAAATAAATAAATAATAATTAAAAGTGCCACCACTTTGGTTTCTGCAAGAGCTGGCCGCAGATACTGCTAGATCTGGTCGTAAAATATGTACTAAATTTTTGGTCCAGCAGAGAATGACAAAATGCTGCTTAAAACTTTAAAAGAAACTATTTGAGCGAATAAAAGCGTTTTTACGACAATCGGTAAAAATATTCATCCATAAACTGCAATAAAGCTTTTGCTTCAATCTTTGAATTTGATCAACTGTTATTTATTTTAATACTGTAGCTTAACGCGTTTTTAAAAACTATTTCATTTGGCAATGAAAAAAGATTAAGGAATATGAATTTATCCTTTTGAATAAACCCAGTAAAAAGAACTGATCCGGAGTAAGTGAAAATTCGGATCTTTGCCAATGATTTTAATATATATATATGATCTCTTTTGGATCATCCTTATCTTACATTTAATTTTTTATTAATATATTTGTCAGCTGAATTTCAACTCGAAATTGGGAATATTATTTCATTATGACATGTTTAACAGTCAATGCGCTTACCACTTCAACCACATGAGCATTTAAAAGAGCAATGGCTTTTATTTGATGTATACAGGAAGCAGCTGTGAGAGGGAATCAGTAAAAAAGGTTCCAAAAAAGTCATGAAAATGCAGAGATTTTGATACAGAAAAAATGCGAATTAATCTCATTTCCATTGCCAAATTTTGTTTTTATTTCTTTTTTTTCGTTTAAAAAGTTCATCAAAAATAATGAATTTCAACATACATATGGACATTAAGAACGATTTCATTTCGGAAAAAACATGTTGATTTAAAAATGGTTTACATTTTACCGACATCCTTTTGCAAAGAAATGTTTTTTTCGCTTGAAGCATTTCATTTAAAATCCATAGTATAATATATGTATATGTATAAATTTTATTTTCTTCTTATTTGCACATAAAATTAAAACAAAACACTACAAAGCTATTATTTGTATAAACAAAGTAGTTAACAGTTGAAAAAATTCAAGTGTAAAATATGTTACATATTAACATGTTTTATGTGCAATATATTTAGAAAAGAACATGTCGGAGGGGCAAAATTTTTGTAATAGAAACGATAGTACCATATATGTTTCAAGCAACTTTTTGGCAGCACATTGCTGCGATTTCTGTAACATAAATTTTAAATATATGTATATATACATGTATATATATATATATATATATATATATATATATATATATATATATATATATATATATATATATATATATATGTACATACTTACATAAAAAAGTAGAAAAGTTTGAAAAAGTATTCTTGAATTTTTCTTTATTACCAATAATAAATAAGACCTAAAGCTTGAATAATATAGTAATCAAATTTGTATAAAAAGGTCAAAAAATATAGACATATTACCCATAATATTGTTACACATATACATATATTATGTATGTATGTACATACATAAGTACATACTTACATACATATGTACATAAGTATGTATATTTAAGTGTATTATCTGAAATGTAATGCCGGAAATTCTTTTGTGTACCAACTAATTTAATTCGCTAAAATCATAATGTCATTGTATTAAATAGAATTTACAGTAAATTTAATATGCCTCGGGCCCTCGTAGAGAAGTGGCTAGTGTACTAGACCCGTAGTCAGAGGATTTTAGATCCGATTATTGCCGTAGACTGAAAGCTGCCTGTTAAACCTAACCTAGCCTAACCTAATTAACGGCACAATGTATTTTTTATATAAGCCTTGAAGGCTTTCTGTATTTGCGAAATAAAATAATAAAAATATGTTTTTCACTTTAACGGTTACAGCTTGTTCCCTTTCATTTAGTGTCTTTTGAATCCTTTTTTGAATATCTTCACATGGCATGCAATATTAGGACTTTCACTCATTTTCCCCCAAAAAGTTCATGCAATTCTACTCAAAGGGGACAGCAAAAATATTGCCACTCCTAAATTATTCTTTGTTTGTTGTTGCCGATGTGGTGCCACCTTGTTGTACATATCGCCTTGATTCTAATCAGTGTTGCCGTTTTAGTTATAAGTAAAAAAATTGGTTATTTTTTTCCTCAACGTGTACATATTTTCATACATATATATATATACAACAAATATCGCAATTTGACATCATATATATATATATATATATATATATATATATATATATATATATATATATATATATACATATATATATATATATATATATATATATATATATATATATATATATGTATATGTATAGATATATATATTTATTTATGTATGTATATATATAAATTGAATATATCGTATTTTCATTGAAGTGATTCTAAAATCACAAAATCAAAGCAAAAAAAATCATATTGCAGAAAATAAGGCAATTTTATAAAAAAAATATAAACCCTAATTATTAGCAGGTGAAATATCCTGAAAATTTCGAAAAATTTTGAAAATATATCTTAATTGAATTGTTGGATCGACAAAAAAGTCTATAAAATTGAAGGCGTAGGCAAGGGTATATTAATTTATAAATATCATATATGTCACAAAGTTTGTAAGAAATAAAATAAAAAGTTGGAAAATTATATAAACATGCAAAGCCAGTAATATCTTGTTTCCGCGGCACCTGCTTCGCTCTCTATTCTTGCTCCACACCCCAATCATGAGCGAATCAACTTGCTGCGCCATACGAAATTTTGAGAGCGAAGCAGGTAGATTCATATTGAATCTACTTACGAACCAAGAAAAAATCCTCTCTTCTCTAATTTTTATCGTAAGTTTATCTGCACTAGTTGTCAAAATTAAATATTTTTGTAAACAAAGCAAATTTAAAAGTGAAAAGCTAAAAAATATAATTGTTTTTTGTGTGTTTCCTAGACGTAATAATAAATTTAAATTTATTAAATTTGATAAAAGTTAAAAAACAATGGAAAGAAAAAAATATAAAATCGAAGCGATAGATGAGTCGTGTAAACAGCATGATTCATAAACTTGCTTCAGAAAGCGAAACAGGAGATTCAAATTGTTGTGTAAACAAGCTATAATAGAATAAAGTTATAAAAAGTAATCAAATTGTTGGTGTCATGAAAACCTGTTGTTAATTTTTCCAAATATGGTTACCTTTTTGGAAAAAAAATGATGTGGCAACACTGCTTCTGATTAAAGGCCGTGTCACATAAAACTTTGTAGCGTTGCGTGACGTTTTTAACTTTGAGAGAAAAGCGTAACGCAAAAGGTGTATGACACAATGAAAACTTTGACACAACGCGCGCATTGTATGTTTACCAAAAAGGTGGTTATGAATTTTGCTAATTATTTTTTATTATAAAAATTAAAGTCAAAATATTATTTGCTTTTGTGTGTTTATTTTGTTATCACCTATTGTAGTTTATTGAAAATACACCACTATACCATATAAAGCTTTTTATTGTCACCAATTCATTTGTTTTTGGATTTTCAAATACATACATATGTATGTATGTATGTATTCATATAAAAAGGTAAAATATTAATAATACGCTGCCACTGATTTTTTACAATAAAATAATCTTATGCTATATACTTACATATAGCATGCAAATAGGTACTATTTTATAAATTAGTTTAAAAAAACAAGCTCATATTCTTCAACAGGAAATAAATTTTAAAAATAAAAAAATAAGTATTTTTCATATCACATCACATTTTCATATTCTATCATATTCTAACATACATACATACATACATAACTTTGATTGTCAAAGCACGCAAAAAGTTGAGAGTTGCCGAACTTTTTGCGTCACGCTGCGCTAAAAGTGTTTTATGTGGCATGTTTCGTATAAGTATGTACATTTCAACTTAAATGTCAAAGCGAAGCTGTAACGCAACGCGAAGCAAAAGTTGTATGTGACATGGCCTTAATGTTCTATTGTTTTGGTCCGCTGTTAATGGCGTCTGTAGCTGTTAGCTTGCATTGAGTTAATCATCAGTTAATTGTTCGATATCAAAGTTCTCTTTTGAAATTATTAAATAAAAGTCGAAAGCAAAATGCGTAAGCATATTTTTGCAATTTTCGTTATCTGTCTAGCTGTGGATCAGGTGATTGGAAATCTTGAGCCTGAAGATGACCTGTTGTCAGATGAATTTATGGAGATTGTGCGTAGTAAAGCTAAAACATGGACAGCTGGCAGAAATTTCGCGAAGTCAGTGTCCAAGAAGCATATTGAACGATTAATGGGAGTACGTGAGAATCCTCATAAGTTTGTTTTGCCTGAAAAGAGTTTGGTATTGAAAGATCAAGTTGGATTAGTTGAGGGCGAATTACCAGTTGAATTTGATGCCAGAAAAGCCTGGCCGAATTGCCCAACTATTGCAGAAGTTAGAGACCAAGGATCATGTGGATCGTGTTGGGCATTCGGAGCTGTAGAAGCTATGTCTGATCGCGTAAGTTCACTATCCATGTAATCATGCATACATATTTACATACAACAAAACCAAAATGCATACACACATCATTAGTACATGTGTTGTGTATGGACATTTATTTCTTTATGAATAAAACTATGAAAGTGCATACTATTAGAATTTTTGCTCGGAAAGATGGATCTATGATGTCAAGTGTAACCGATTGATAATTTAATACTTTTAGCTGTTTGCTAAAAGCGTTGAGCTGATTAAATGCAACAACGCAAATCATTTACAATAGAAAAATAAATATGCATGTATGTACATATGTATGTACATGTATCAGCTACAAATATGTATGTATGTATCAGCGTATACATTCTTCTGCATGCTTTTATATTTTCTTTGTGTTTAGAGTATAAAATAATGACTGATGTTTAAATAAATATTTATCATTCACTATTTAGGTTTGCATACATTCTAACGCTACAATACATTTTCATTTTTCGGCTGATGATTTAGTTTCCTGTTGCCATACTTGTGGTTTTGGTTGTAATGGAGGTTTTCCCGGTGCGGCTTGGGCCTATTGGACGCGTAAAGGCATTGTAAGTGGTGGGCCGTATGGCAGCAATCAAGGATGTCGTCCTTATGAAGTCGCTCCGTGCGAGCATCATACAAATGGAACTCGTCCATCATGTGACGGTGAACATGGCAAAACACCGAAGTGTGGGCACAAATGTCAGAATTCTTATAAGATTGATTACGCGAAAGATAAACGCTTTGGCTCTAAATCGTATTCCGTGCGTAGCAATATTCGTGACATTCAAGAAGAAATTATGACAAATGGTCCAGTCGAAGGAGCCTTTACTGTTTATGAAGATTTCATTCTTTACAAAGATGGTGTTTATCAACATGTTCATGGTCGTGAATTAGGCGGTCATGCTATACGCATTTTGGGCTGGGGTGTAGAAAAAAATATACCTTACTGGTTGATTGCCAATTCTTGGAATACAGACTGGGGTAACAATGGGTTCTTCAAAATTTTGCGTGGTGAGGATCACTGCGGAATAGAAAGTTCTATTTCAGCTGGTTTACCGAAAATATAGAGAGAAAAACTCATATGAATTTATTAAATACTTGTTAAATATTCCAAAGTAAATGAACAATAAAGGAAAAGAATCAGTTTAAGAAATTGTAGTATTTTTTAAGGTTTCTGTTGAAAAATCCATAGAAATATGTAAATAATTTTTTACATATGACGAGGTATGCTTTCTTTTTATCCATTGAGTTAGAATGGTATTGATTCTGGCTTGATTCTTTGAGGTTTCAGTCATTTTCATCTACTTAAATGTTGGCATCTGGTTAATGACAGAAGTTTCAGCGTGCTTCGACTTTTATTTGGATATAATATAAACATTATTGTTAACAAAGAAATTAATTATATTTGTGCACTGAATCTACTCTCCATTTTCCTTTAAGCAATCTAGCGACATTTTTTTCTCCATTATCCTTTTTAGTTTAATTTTTTTTTGAATTTAAAAGATTCGAATTTTTCATTACGTAAATTTTATTTTAGTTGTTATTTATAGTTAAATTTCTAATTTGAGAAGTATTATTTTTAATATATATATTTGTTAAAAAAAAAACTCGAACAGAAAATGATCTGTATTGTAACAATTTTCAATAAGTATTCAAATCTTAACTATAAAATGATAAATTATTTAAGTCTAGCTAGTGCCAAACGAAAAAATAATTTTCTATAGCTTCTTATGCAATTGTAGACATATCACATCAAAAGAAAACATTAAAAATACATTGATTTACGCAATTGTTTCATTTGTTTTTTTTTTCTTAATATTTGAAATTTTAAATATAGATTTTTAATTTATACATATTTCTCTTAATTTACTTCAATAAAATTTTTTATACAACTTATCGACCTAAATGTTTCCGACATTTTTCTAAAATCAACCTTTATAATACATACACTATATACATGGGACACAATGATATTTCTTAGAATCTATCAACAGCGGCTGTGCCAACTTCTCGTTTCCATAAAAACCTATGCTAGACATAAGGATTCCAATTGCTTCCATCCTCTGGTGTTAAACGGTTGGTAATAAGCAAAATTATATCGACAATCCACCAAACGCCTACACCTCCTAGCGTTAGGAGCTTGCCAACAGCTGTACCAGTTTGTCCCAAACAAAAACGATCCATACCAAGAAAACCCAATAGCAAACTGTAGAGCAAAGTGGTGAGAAAATAATGCTCCGAATAGCGTATACAGGGAATACCATCACGCTGAAATGTTCTTGGTCCATGACAGTCAATATCGGGAAATACAGTACACTGCACTTTTGTGTGCTCTACGTCCTCATAATTAAGCCCACCGAATTTTAAACAGCCATAACCTTTTTCTTCCTTAGCCGTTTTGTTAAGTTTATGGTCTATAGGTTTATTGCACTCGATAAAGTCATCGGGTAACATAGAACATAGCACTTTAGGTCCCCAGTGGTGATAAACATTGGCATTATCAGCCGTACGGGATGAAGCAACAGCTCCCGATACTTGTTGTTCGCGGTCACTACGTGCTTGTATAGCATTGGCGCTTTTTCCCAAGCCAATAATTATCCCAACAGTGATAAATCCGTGGTATAAATTAAGCATCGAGTTGCTTAAAATCTGTTTTAAAATGTTCATTTAAATTTTTTAATGAAATTTCTCCAACAACGTCACTTTTTTGTGTTACTATATAATTAGGCATGCAGTTAGAATTGATAACATTAATTTGTATAAATAAAGGAAAGGGTGTAGCCAACTACTACATTAGCTTAGTAAGGACAGGCACCTCTTGCTTTGAGTTTCAATACTGAAGAAGTGAAAGAGATTCAGTCTCATGAGAAATATTCTCTTACTGTTCATTCAAACAAAAATTTCTTTCTTGACCTGATTCAAAGGTAACCTGGCTTAAATTTTTTTCAGGTATGAAGAAAGAAAAATACATATCAGTTTTAAATCGAATAGCAAACACGCAAGAACGAAAATATAAAGTAAAATTAACAATAACTGAGATATTTGTAGAAAAACAATTATTTTAAAATAGAAATTTAAATATACAGATGTAAGCCCAGATTGATGTTGCTTGCTGGAGTTTTAAAGTTTACTTTAGAACAATTGTACATTTTAAATAACATACATACATATGTATGTATGTATATACATACATATGTGATTTAGTTGTCGGTACCCAAATACACGCGAAAAGAGAAAGTACTCGTCTATAAAAATATTTAAAAACTTACAAAAGAATACCGTCCAAAAAGAAGAGCAGGTTTGTAATTGAATTAATTTGCAATAAAAAAAGAAAACTTTCCATTATGATCATTTCTGTTTTAAGATCCAAAATGACCAAAGATAAAGTACTTTTACAACAAAATGGCAAAAGCCACAAATTCGAGGCCAATACCTTACCACCGCAAAAATCCGTCATAACTGCTTATATATTATGGCTATTTGGTGGTATTTTTGGATTACATCATTTATATTTGCACCGCGACCGTCATGCTTTTGTGTGGTGGTGCACTTTTGGTGGATATTTTGGTATTGGTTGGCTGTTTGAAATCTTCAGTATTCCCAGTTATGTGCGAGATGCCAATGAAGACCCCAAATTTATAGAGGAGTTTGTTAAGAAACTACAGCACTATCGTAAGCCACCTTATTCGGGCAAGCGCTTTTTGGGCGAAGTGATGATAGGCTTTTTATTTGGTCAACTTTATCAGATGGCTATACCGGAGACAATATTCGCGGGAATAGATTTTAGCTTCCTGCACTGGCTAATACCTATATTTGTTGCTTTGGGGGTTTGGACTGTTGGCAATATAGGCCGTGAGAAGGGTGTTTTGTGGCATTGCCTTTTGGCAGCTGTTGCCACCTATCCGGTGCGCTTTTTTATTTACGATGAAACATATACTCTTCTTATAACTGCTTTAGCTTCGGCGCTGATCTTTGATCACTTCTCGAAAGAATGGCTGCGCACGCCCCCAAAAAGGCGTGGTACGTTAGAGAGAACTCTCAAGTTTACGGGGGCATTGTGCATTTACTTTTCCTTATGGGGATGTTTCCTCTACTTTAATGGCACTATATCGGATGAAGATGGCAATGAAGTGCCCATACATGAAGCACTACAAAATTTTTTGGCTTCTGCTTGGTGGACAGATATAGCGCAGGCCTTGAAAGACACCTACAATTATGCCCAGCATCATGGTTGGTATGAAACTTGGAAGGAAATATTTGAATCTATGGATGTAGATGGTGAGCGTAATGCCTATAAAGTTTTGGGTGTGAGTGCCACAGCTTCACAATCGGAAATCACAGCAGCATATCGCAAGCTCTCAAAAGAACATCATCCCGA
Organism: Germaria angustata; assembly: GCA_963681545.1. Taxonomy (NCBI): domain Eukaryota; kingdom Metazoa; phylum Arthropoda; class Insecta; order Diptera; family Tachinidae; genus Germaria; species Germaria angustata. The sequence continues at coordinate 40,034,303 of OY813001.1, forward strand.
TAAAGTGAAAGACGACACAAAAAAGGCAGCAGCCAATCAGCGTTTCATCGAGATTCAACAAGCCTACAGTGTACTGTCAAAAATTAAGTCTTCACGCCGTCGTAAAAATACAAAATCGATTGAAGACGAACCTATTACTTTGTGAAATTGTAAAATGTCTATCTGTTGCAAATATTTTGACTGAATATACATACATACATACATACATATAAGTATATTGAAAAATGTTTTTAGTTTATTTTTCTATAATTTCCTTAACTAATCATACAGTTTCGTGACCTAATGCAGTGCATTTAAAGAAATGTACTTTAAATTTGAAATTAAATTTTCAATTATAGAATAAATGAGAAGATTTGTAAAGTTTAAAATTAAAAATATAATATTAAATAAAACATTGACGTCAAGCGTAAAAACGTAATGATTTCATTTCAAAGTTTCCTTTTCATATTTGTCTGAACTTGAATCAAAAAGGGACTTTTAATTACAAAAATTTACATAAAATTTAGAAATCCTTTAATATGTTCAATAACCAATGGTCACTTTTTATTATTTTTTTCGAACTCATGTCTACGAAATTATTAAAAATAATAATGACTGCGGAATTAATTATTTTGCAATTACTGGTTCGAGGAGATCGACCCTTAAGACTGTCTAGAGACGAGACCTCTTTATTTCTATATCAAATACATGAGTCAGGCAATTTGGGGCATGTCCGTATTGGACATGGCAAGATCTCAGAGGTACAAAAGGACTTCATTTACCTGTCATGGACTTTGGTAAATCCTCTTCTGTAGAGATACCCATTTTGTACAGCTGATGTCACATGACTGTGATCCGAAGTAACGCAGTTTAACTTTTTACTGTTACTGAGTGGGGAACATTCTTTGAGCACATCATTCATTTAGGTTATCATTTTCAAAAACTGATTTGGATGTGAAAATATACCATGTCAAATCAATTCAATAAATAATTCAATAGACATACTACATAAAGCCATATGAAAAGCATGACTCAATTGTTAATAATCGGGAGTATAATAGCGGAAAGCGAAAAACTCAAAAGAATAAAATAAATTGATATATAGTATACATACATACATACATACATACATATATATATATATATATATATATATATATATATATATATATATATATATATATATATATATATATATATATATATATATATATATATATATATATATATATATATATATATATATATATATATATATATGTATATATATATATATATATATATATAATATATATATATATATATATATATATATATATATATATATATATATATATATATATATATATACACATATACTTGTATGCACATATGTACATATAAAGAATAATACGAATTGATATATTAAGCGGATTGTTTGATTGGCTGTGTGCTTAACGTCTTCAATCGATCATTCTAGACGTACCGAATTTTTTTTTATTGGTTTCTTCACAAAATATTCAAACAATTGAAACCCGCTGTATTTCCTACCTCTAAGCCTTCAGCTGTCAATTATTATTGGGTCTGTTCAAGACGATTTTTTTTTGCAAATTTGATCTTAGAAGAGCAAAAGCAATATTTACGCCGTAATATTATCAGAGTTATCGAAAACTGCTGCAAAGCGAGAAGGTTTTAACTCCGAACATTTAATTATTAATTTAGAAGTTTATTTTGTAACTTTAGTTATGTAAAGCTTATAAAATTACGCAACATACATATGTATTTCCGATGAAAGTCCATAAAATGGTTGAAAATATCAATATTTTCAGTTGATCTTGAAATATTTTCCATGTTACATGGTTAAATCCTTGTGTCCTGTCACTTCTTTTTTTGTGTGTGACAAAGTTCGGGTAACTTTGGCAAGCTTGGATGATTTCGTTATCGAGTTGGAACAGGCCGTTTATTATATTTGTTTTGTTTGCCAGCACTAATCGCAAAAATTTTGCGACCCGTTTTATATACGAATGAATACACAAAAATTTGTTGAACTAAAAACGTAATAAGTTTTCTTTATTTCTTACATATAGAATTAAAATACTTGTAATTTTATTATAATTAAACTAAAAGTTTCTCATTATTTTTCATAAATGTTTACATGCTTCATGTAAAATGTTGGATTCACAATCTGACAATTGCATATTGAAACATTAACCTTTTATTAATTAGTATTGCGCAAGGCCTTGGTATTGCGTGCATTTTGAATAAAAATATTCATTCTTGTTTTGATTATGTGAATTATGTAAAAGTAATTTCGATCACAATAAATAAAACACAATTTCAATATACATACATACATATGTACGTGTATATATAAATATTACATATGTGTATATATAATATTTATATATACTTTATTTTTAAATTAATGACTACTTAAATAAACTTCTTTCTATTCATACATTTTATAACAGATAAAACTATTAATATATAAACTTTAAGAAAAAGCATTCTCTTGGAAACAAATTTTCAAAGAAAAAAACAATGTAAATAAAAGAACGAACAAATAAAATATAAAGGATTATAATTAAACTAATTATTTAATATAGAGTTATTGTAGTAAAAACAGTAAAATAGCCATTAGAAATAAAAATGAGAATACGAGAATTTTTTCAAAGCGAAATGATTGAAAGTGCACAAAGAAGTAGAGGAAATAGTAAAAACTTCTTAAAGCTTAACATAATACTGAGCATACAATGACGATAATTAAGAGGAAAACGAAACATTGATAAGTTTTGGCCTTGATGAAAGACGGATTGTGTTATGGAGATGAAGATAAGAGATTAGATTTTGCTATGATTATTTACCATTTTCACTACATTTCATTTGTTTGTATTTGTTGCGGGAAAGTTTTCCATATAGGACAGATCAGTGTTCACTTTTATGTTGTGACGTTATTTTCTTGCGTTAGTTCTTAAGTAATATTTAACAAAAGTTTTTGGAATTAATGCAGATTCTTTTTAAATTTATAGTATATACACTTTTTTCTTTTCTACTTACAATTTTCATTAAAATTTTATGGAAGGAAAAAAATAAATGAAATTGTACAACTTACTTAAAACAAAGCTTAAAGCCTATAAAAGCTTTCATCTTGTTAAAATTGTATTATACTTTGTTAAAACAAAAGCTTTAAACAGCTTTTTTATATTTAATAATAAGTTTGTTAGAGTTTGTGCGTGTGTGTTTGTTTGTTTGTTGGTTTTAATGGAATGTTTGATATGTTTAGAAATGAGTGACTACAATATCTTCTTCGAGATCATCCAATTCATCGTCGGTTTCTTCAACTTCAGGTGTGCCATTGATATTAGCTTCGGCAACAGCTGTAGCGGCAGCTGCTTCCTTCTCTTTTGCAGCTTGTTCAGCCTTTTCTTGCTTCTTGAGTTTGCGTTGCTGTAAAGGCAAAGAAAAGTGAAAAGATAATTTTACAGAGCCTTATGTGTATCTTGAAAATTTTTTATTTTACCTTTCTTCTATAAAGAATCTCCACGATGACATAACCAATGCAACCTAAAGTCAACACAGCCAATAGAATGTAAAGCTTCATGCGTGCACACAATGTGGTAGCATAGGCATAAGCGATCACAAAGCCAGCCGATTCCCAGAGACGATAATTCGAGAAGGCAGCCTCTTTGTTGCGTCTGAACAAGAGACCATATAAACCATTGATTTGTGTCTGCCAGACGGCATCACCAACACCCCAGAGACCGGACATGGCATAGAAGATCAGGGGATTGTCAGGACTTGGACGCCAGAACAATTCAACTGTAATCAAGGTGAAATGCACCACAGCTCCCAAGACAATAATGGGAGTGCGACCAATATATTTCATTACGGAGCCAAACAAAATCGAACATATAGCATTTACAACGCCAAAGCAAATCATAACGAAACCAATCTGATGAATACCCAAAGCACACGAGACATAGGCTTGTGTAAAGTCGGCACCAATGAAAGCCTGCTCCATGCCTATAAATACAGTGATAGGTATCAGTAGTTGCTGGTTGGGCTTCTTCATTTGCCGGAAAGTAGCCGAAAGTAGTTCCATCCCAGACAATTCTTGAGCTGATTGAGAACCTTTACGCTTTTCACCATAGCGCTTGAGGGGATCCAAAAAGAAGGCAATAATAGCGACAGCAGCAATTATGCAAGACAAATAGATCATTGATATTTCAAAGATCTCATGATCTGGTGGACGCTCTAAATTACTATGGCCGTTTGAACCATGCACGCAGAAATTGGCACCACAGAATTGTAGATCCTCTTCTGAAATAGTATTGTTGGTATCACCGCCACCGCCGCCATGAGCGCCGCTAGAGAGCACTGTAACAGAAACGGTAATTAATAAAGGTGCATGATGCAGTAAAAACAATTTTCCAACTTACCAAGACTGGAAATAAGATTTCCCCACAATTCGGCCGTTTGCCAGGCCAAAAAGAAGAAGCCAAAGAACCTCACAATTATAGCATCCACAGCTTGTTCTGTGATTTTGGCATATACTTGACCGACTTGAGTCAAGTACGTAGCTTTGGAGGCCCACATAGGAGCAGCCCCCAAACCGACTAGAATACCAGCAGGAACCAATGTATAGAACCTTTAAGAATTAATTTTATTATTTTAGCAAAAAATACAAACGATTTGTATATCAGAAAAATAAAAGAAATTACTTTGGAAACAATTGGAAGGCAATATAGGGGGCATAGCACAACATACTGAATACTAGGGTCCATTTGACAGTCAATTTGCGAATAATTAAAGTGGGAAGGAATATACAAGAAACAACCAAGGCAGCATAAATGGCACTGAGCGATACTGTACCCAGACCATCTTCAGCATTTATTGATGATTGCAGATTTGCCGTTCCCTATTGTAATGGAAGTGAATTTGCATTATTAAAGCTTCTGTGAAATAGAAATAAAACTCAATGAATATCTTACCTGAAACGCTGTAAATTGGACCATAAAGGCAAACGAAATTATGGTAATATTTTTCAATATACGCCATTTTTCACCCGGATTGAGTATAACTTTCTCTCTGAGTGAGGCTGTGTCTGGCTCGAAACCAGCTTTTGGCTAAAATTATAAAAGCAAATAAAATTTTTGTGAGTTTAATTTATGAATAAATAAAATCAAAATTTAATACAATATTATAGACTAGAAAACCAGTTAATTTTACTTTTTATGAACATATTTTAAACAAAATTACAACAAACGTTCTTCTTGCTAAAAAAAATTTATGAAATTCCTTTTATGTAAATTTTTTAGATATTTCAAAAAAAATTTTATAGCCAATACAACCACTATTTTATGGCCAAATATTGCCGTAGTTGTGTTTAACAAATGTTTAAACGAGTAAGACAAAAATATTAAACTCTTTGTAAAAAACTCGTATCTTTAAAAATAGTTAAATAAAAAATTGCTAATGAATTTGATTTGTAGGTACGAGTGTGTACTTAAATTAGAAGAGCGAAAGGCATTGCAAAGTTTTAAAGTTATTTATCAGTCTAAGCCATGGTTGCTTTAACTATACGCCATTAATGAACGCTGCAGTATTTTCAGGAGAACAACTGGGTCTTAATAATTAATTTCACGTACGAATTGCAGACAACGCAAATCTGAATAATATTAAATGAATGCAATGGTGTATATTAAAGAGCATGGAATTATATTAATATTTGAGTTCGAGTAACAGTTTAGTTAAGCTATAACGAACATTTCATTGTATGCTTAAATTGTTACTTACATTTTGCATATTATTTTATTTAACGGTGGACCGGTAAATGATACGCCAGTGTTTGCAAAAAAAAAAAAAATATGGCTGATTTGATCAAAAAATATTTTGAGCAACATAGTCGTATATAAAAAACATCGAACTTGGCAAAATGCGATAAAAGTTTTTTTTTGGCATAACTTTGGTTTAACTTCAGATTTAATTTGCTACGTGTAAAGAAGATAGTGAGGAATACTTTACCAGTACATTAGCAATTTAAAAGTTTTGATTTTTCGACATATGACTATCATGTTGCACTAAGGGAGCAATATCTTTGCGATCATTATTAAAATAACTTTAGCCTGACATGTCACAGTGTTCTTGGAATTAACGTCTCATATCAATGTTTAATCATATTATAACGAAATACTAATATATATTTTTATATAATGTATACAATATTTTTGGAATATTTTTCCAATTATAAAAATTCCTTACTATGGATGTTATGGATCTTAGGCTGATGCTTGTGTTAGCTCATCAGCTGACCTCTAGAAAGTTGTATGTCTAATCAAATATTCACAATAAGCAGCGATATGTCAGGCATGTACTGCTTAAAACTTTGATACACGCTACAGAAGTAAAATAATGGACTCGAAGACTTCTGCGACAAATGAAATAATCACTAAAATAAAAACGAGGTCTTAACTATTATTTTTGATTATTTACAAAGCAGCTTAGTTTGCTTCTTAAACAAAAAAAAAAAAAAAAAAAAAAAAAAAAAAAAAACTTAAGCGAAACTTATTGCGCCATAATTAAATTCATCAAAAAAGAATACTGTATGAGTTATAAGGTTAATTTTAATTAAAATCAAATTTTGTATCCCTCACGCTTTCGTGCCACTTTTTTTAATATGATCCTTTTGTATAATATTTCATCTCTTCGTGGCCTTTTTTGTGCATGTTTGAAAAATTACATTTACTATATACATGTTTTACTTTACCTAATAATATCGCCTCGTCTGAAGAGATTTTTTCAAAACTAACTCTGATAAAAATTAAACTTCCGAATAGGGTTAACGTAGAAAGTTGCGAGTATATATTTTTAATTCGAAATCGGGAATCTTGTAATTTATTATCATATTTCATATTATTGATATGTATCATATTTTGGTTAAAAGGAAGATTTTCAAGTGCTGAAATTTTCCTGTTTCTTATATACAAATTCGACTGATAATTGTTTTTAATTGTTTATCCTTTAGTGCAAAATTCTATGAAGCGTTTAATATTTAATTTTTGAATATAACTTTAGCCTTTTTAATACCCTTTTAAAATTTTGTCAACGGTAACGCTGATTATAAATATATCTAAGGTTCCTGCAATATCTGAGATCTTTAAAGTTTCTTTGAACAATTTTGTTGCTAAGGCGGCAAGAATATTACAATGTGATTATTTATGTAAATATATGTAAACATCACATAGATAGCGATCTTTTAATGCAACAACGAAATATTTCAAAATTCAGAATTTTTTTAATTAGATATTCCTAAAAAATTAATTCTCAATCTTGAGTGAAAGACTAATAACGAATTTCTGAAAAGCTTACTTAAAATTCTTTTCTTTAATATTATATAATATGCATTATATGTTCTATTGTCAAAGCTATATGTAGATAATAATAAAAATAAATAAATAAAACATTCAAATACAAGCACAATATAAATAATTATAATAGTAATAAATAATTTGCAGGCTTTACGGAGCCCGTTCATATTCATTTATATGACAACATAAACATTGTGTGGAAATTTTATTTCAATTAAAATTCATTTTTCTTTTACAATTGCTGAACATGTTTCACTGTCATTATTTATGTAAATTTACACATTTTATTGCTTGTAAAATTGTACTTCTTAATTGCAGACGTGTTTTATTTTTAAACATGTTTTCCTTTCATTTCAGTTTTGTTATTTAAGATTTCTTTTAGCAATTTTTTATCAACCGGACTTTAAATAATCTCCCACCTTTAGTTTTAAAGCGTATCACGTTTTAAACATTGTCAAATTAATTTGTATCACTATCCATGTTTAGCTGAACATTGTAATGTGAACAAAGATTATATGACATTTAATCAGTGTTGCTAAAGCACACACACACGCACACACACCTTTATAAGTGTTAAAAAATTTATATAAATAAAAAAAATTATAAAATTTATTAAAAAAACAAAGAAATTGCTAAAATGAGAAACAATGTGGGTCACTTTTGAATATCATATGCATGCACAAATGCATGTCTTTAAGATTTTTTTTATTATAGTCTGAACGTGTGCGAAATCCATAAATATCCTTTTACGGAAAAATTTAACGCAACGACTGGCAAAACTTAATTTATAAATATGTAATAAAAACTTTTAATTGCATATATTGCGCAATAGTTTTCTTTTTGCAACACAATTTTAGTTTTTTCTTAATGCAGCTATAAGAAATAAGCAGTTGAAGCAAATAAATACCATCGAATTTATTATTCATATAATAAATTCCATTATAATATTTGATTAATTTGTTACAAAAAAAAAACTACTAGCTAATTTTAGATAATTAGCCATATTCACATGCAAATTTGCGTAAGTTTTTCACAGTAATGTGAGGAGATAAACACTTAGATTATTCAAAATCGACAAAAAAGGCGGTTAAACGATAAAGAGTTATTTTCTACAGTCATTAATTCCACTGACTTTAATTTACTTCACGGGTGGCATTTCATCGTACGTTCAGAAAAACCATAGTTGTAGCATAATCACAACAACTATATAAAGATCCGACTCCTGCAAATAAGCCACTGTTTTCCTAACGTTTTACCTATAATAAATAATAAATAAATAGTAAAGATGTTTCCACATTAAGTGATTTAATCTTAAATCGTCACTTATGATTCTACAGCACATAATAAATAAAATACCATGTTGTGATTATAATGATTATATTGTATATTATTATAATCACAAAAAGGCATAATATCGTTGTTTTCAGTGGCAAATATAATTTAATAAATTTTACACTGCAACTTCAAAAGTACACCTCGGTAAAATTTTATTGATTTTGCCCAATTTTTCAGGAAATTTCATTTGGAACAATAACTCATAAAATTGTGTATGAAAGTTGATAAAATGTAGAACAACTTATTGCTAACCTAAGAGGCTAAGGAACATTTATAAAAACCTGTGTTAAAGAGCGAGTTCGTTTTTAGAAATTAACTTCGCAATTTAAGAATTTTCTCCTGTAAAACTACAAGATCAATCTTAAGCAATTTTTCCTTATTGACAAAACAATTACAAAACAATTAATAAAAAACGAATTTCCTAAAAATGTGGACTTGGCTTCATTGCAAGCTGATTTGAACTATATTATGATCATGCATTATAATATTATACACAAATTTAATATTTAAATGTATTATTTGGGATCGTTTAAACATTTAGAGTATAAAACAGCTGTTCATATGCCGACATTTCAATGGTCGAATCGCAGTTTGGAAACATTCATCCTCATACGTTTATGCCAAAACAAACAAATACAATATGAGAATTCTCTACCGTATATGGATATTACAAAATACATAATCATAGTAGGCTCAGGAAGCTTTTACACAAACAGCATAACAAACAATCATACTCAATATGAGATTTTTTCATTATAGTCTTTTCTCAGTATTTATATTACCACGGTGTGTGGTTTCTTAAAATAAAGCCTGGAGAAAAGGACAACAAAGAAGACATATGCTCTTTTCGTACTATAGGAGTTCGGACTACCTATACCTATGCACACATACATAAATTTTGAATTAAGTTAAGTATAAATTAATTTTTTAATGAAATTTAAAATTTCGCAACGAAACTGGTCTGTCAGGGTGACAGCTTTGAGATAATTTCTCGGTTTCATTACGTTCATAATAAAGAACTTATTTTTTTAATTAAAGGTCAAGCATGTATGATTGATGTATCGTTTCTAAGGAAATAAATTTCTTTTACCGCGTTCTAAAGAAATACGTGTAAATTATGGTAATTAGCATATAGTTGCATGGTATGTTTACACATGTCTATGTTAATCATAGACCTTGAAAATTCTGGAGCTTCGTTGTAAATAATGCTAATTTAATTTAATTGAGTAGTTCAAATATAAAACAGGTCATAATCTAGTTGTTTCATTAAAATAAATAAGTATGTGCTCATGAATCCATTTATGTTTTCGTAACTCTTGTGCGTCAACCCAACAAACATACATTTGAAATATGATGATATCATTAGTCTGCTTTTGATATGAAATAAATATAAAACCATATTGTGTTTACAGACTTTTGGAAGGTGTTTATAATATTTTAAACACACATCTGTAAATGCTGACAGACCGTTAACATTCACGTGCGTATACTTAATACATTTTCATTAAAATTTAACAGTTTCTGTTATGTTAAATACATAACATAGTTTATGACTAATCAATTAAGTAGTTTAGATGTTAAAATACACATACTAAAATATGGATGTGTGTAACTTTGTATGTATATGTTATTAAAATTTTAAAAAAGTTTATTATATTAAATTTTTATTTAATTTTTTTGTTTTGTTTATTTGTCTGATGTTGCTTGCTTGTTTAAAGTAGATGATATTATACCATATACAAATTAGTTTAACACGGCCATTAAAAACGAAACTCCTTATCAATTTTTTATTTAAATTTTATTCGTTAGATATCCACCAATTAAGGAGACCTGTTTCGGTACTTTTCCATTTATAATCAATTTGTTTAAATGAACTTGCTGGGCTAGTGGTATTTCTCATTAAATCAAATGTTAATAGCACGGGCCAACAAAATGGAACTTTCTTACAACTTTTGATAATAAAAATAGCTGACCCTCATGTATTTTTATCTGCATAAATTGTTTTTTCTAGCCTTAGAGATATACTCGTATTGAAATTTCATATGTATACGTACATATGTATTATTGGAGAATTTTATTTATTCTTTGTTAATATTTAATAAGGACCGAGCCTACATTTATCACTTTTTGTTGCTTAAATGTTTATAAAAAATTATGTTATTTAAGCCTTTTCCGCGGTAAGGGCACAATATAATTACTGTACTCGCCGTGTCGGTGAGAGTTTCAGAATATTTTTATTGTATTTCAAGGATGTTGATAGTTTCTACATGTTTAAAACAAACTCGTGTATACAAATTTGCATTAGATTGATTATTTTGTATTTAATATATTAACTATTTACCACACACACACACACACATACACACATACACACACACACACACACACACACACACACACACACACACACACACACATATATATATATATATATATATATAAGTACATATATTATGTGAAAGTCTAATAAAATTTGAAAAGAGCTCTTAAATACAATTAATAAGTATCTAAAGGAAGAGCATAATATCCTATATACACAATTGTTCCAAGCAAATCTGACACGGTTTCCCCGACAAACTCGATTGCTTAGAAGCTAGTTTTTTTATACTGCCTCCCTGACTTCTCTATAAAATTTCTTCCATTCTATATTTTCTGATGGGGTGTATATTAATTTTATTTATGAAATTACGAACAGTAGTTACGCATCAAGTTGACAATGCTCATTAATAGCGATTAAAGTTTATTGGAAAGTTGTGGGCATACATAAATTGGTTTGTAATGCGACATTTTTATTATTATTTCAGAAATCAGCACACTTTATAAAAAAGAAATTAGTTAAAATTCTGGAAAAAAATCGTTGATCTGTGCAATTAAATATACTTGACTTGCATTATTTTCTATAAAATTGTATTATTTTCTATAAAAATATTTTTTGTCAACTGTAATGTATACTGAATTTAAAGAAAAACAAAATTTATGCATTTTGAAAAATATTGTTTGCTTGGTGTGCCAAGCATAATAAATAAATTTGCATATATGTTCATATTTGGAATGTAATAAATAGCATATAAAGGGTGTCTCAGTAAGAATGCACTTTTTCATTTTAAAATAAAATCACGTATTTTTTGAGATACAACGTTATCGTTAATATCTGTCAAGTGGCCCCGTCGGCTCTGATAACAGGCTATTACTCTTTTCATGAATTTTTCCATGACTTTTTCGCAGAGATGTAGCTGCATCTTATCGATGACGCGTTGGATCTCGGATTTAGCTCAGGAATTGTTTCTGGTTAATTCACACAACTCCAAAGAAAAACAATTTCACGCTGTTAGATCACATGATTTTGTTGAGCAGTTGACATCAGAATTTCTTGAGATAATTTTTCTGGAAATTATTACTTTAATAAATCGATTGTTTCATGTGCGGTCTTCTTGAAACCACTTGTCGTTCAGATCAATGCCGTCTAGTTGAGGACATAATAACACAGTCATCATGTCCCTGTAATGAATGCCGTTCACAGTCACCGTGTCGGTCTCATTTACAAAAAAGTAAGCCCCAATTGCGCCGCCTGACGACAATCCGCACCAGGCAGTTGTTCGTTGTGGCTGCAATTGTTTCGAATTGGTGGCACTTTCCATGGTCTGCTGGTTTGAGTTCCAAGCTGGAAGCAGAAGTTCGTTGCGTAGTGCTTCGTGAAATTTAAAGTTGTTGAGAACGGTGCCGAATTGATGTTTTCGGGTTTTCAGCGGCACTCTCGCTTACAGTAGCAATGTTTTCAAGATATCGACCGGTACGTTGACTTACAGGAGTCTAACTCTTCATAACCAATCCAGTTTCTTAAAACCCTTTGATTACTCTTCCAATGGTTGACATATTAGGTGCACTTTCTCGACGTGCAAGCGATCTCAGCATAACTTTCCAAATTTTTTGTAATAAATTTTCACAATTATAGCACTTTGTTCTTTCGTATAGCGCTCCATTTGTAATAATTGAAATAAACATATGTGGCAGATGCCAATTTTCAGAGTTGCACAAAATATAACACTAAATTTAAAAAGTGCATTCTTAATGAGACACCTTTTACGAGTACGTATGTAATTGTTAGTTCGCGCAAAACATAATTGGATTTCCAACACCAACAGATCAATATTCACATCCTATAGAGTTACCCTATGCTAAAATTTTAATGCAAGCGTCTTATACTACGTACTGGAGTTTGTTCCACCAGAATCGTTTAAGTAATTTCAAAGTTAAGTATTCATTACCCTCTTTTTTGTATGCTGCTGTGGAACGAAAGCTGCAAATATCTTCAATAATTCAAAAACCTGAATTAATTTTATAATTCGTAAGCCACAAGGAAACTTTGTTGAATAACGAAATTAAAAGTAGCAAAGTATTTCATGAGACGGACGTACTCGTATATATGTAATAAAAATGTATAAAATCAAGTTAATTAATATCGATAAGGTGTAGTTAAAACGAAAAAATCTCAAAGACAAATACTAACCAGAAAAAAATTAAAAAGATTTCTCTTTTGTAGAGTTCAGTAAACTACCTTGTAATGATCAGCATAATTTGTGTTTTAAAAACAACCTGGCACCAGGTCCTGACCCAGTTACCAAAAAGATAAATAAATAAATTCTTAAGGGCCTTTAAAGTATTTTCGTGACAGCCATCCTACAATTGTAAGCTAAAAAAGCAAAAAAGCTTAAAAGCCATAAAAAATTCCAGCCGCCTGAGCTACCTGTTCATTAAATATATGCCATTAATATGTTGGTCAGGCTGAATAGCTCAAGTCACACACAAAAACGAATATTTTAAATAATTTTATAAAACTCTGCCAAATGAAACGCTCGAAGAAATAAAAACAAAATAAAAAACGTATGTATGTATGTATGCAAAAAATTAAACACTTGTGTGTTCAACAAGTTTATGGACATTTCTTAGGTATTTGAAACTTTTCAACTCAATAACAAACAAAAAAAAAGTTAAGGCAAAGATATACAAAATAAATTTTTTTAAACAAACAATTCGCTGTACAAGTTGTGGAGAGCGCCAGCGCGCGAGCAATTTGCAAATAATAACCACCTTAAACCAGTAAAAACTAAATTTAGAAATGTTTAGACGTCATACATATTTTGTTGTTGTAGCAAGCCTTATGAAAAAAATTAAACTAAAATAAACAGGAAAATACTACAGTAGATCGGTTATAATAATGAGTTAAAAATAGTTTTCAAATCAATATCTGCTAAGACGTTGCACACACACTGCAAATGTTACGTCTAGTGTTACCGCATTGCATATAGTTTTCTTATTCGTGTGTCCAGTGCGCGGGATATTGTCCGCCATTCGAGATATTCGTACTATGTAGCATGGCGTAGCAATCTATTCATTTCGCTCGAATTTTCTTCTGATCAATGTTCTTTTTTTATGTATCAATCTTTTTGGGTACATAAAACAAAAGTTATGCACACTTAATAAGATTTGATGTTAGAAAAATTGATTTTAGGATTTAACACCCGTTTTGGCTATAGATAAAAAATTGCAATTAGCGTAAAGAAAAATGCTACAAACCTGGTAACGTGTGTGATCAGTTTGGAACTCTGAATCTTTCTATGCAATGAGCCTATATATTTTGTAATGGTTAAATTAACACTCGTTAATGCTCTAGAATATTATTAAGTGGTAACATTCATATACTTGTCTAGTTAATATACTACTTATAACACGTTCCCTAGTAGTAGTTAAAATTTAAATTTTGAAAATTCTTGAACCAGTAAAAGAAGAATTTCTAAAGAAGTCAACAAGATTTGCAATTCGTTTTCAATAATTTTACGATATTATTGAATTTCTCTTCTGGCAGGGTTTGCTTAGACTTAGAATGACTCCGGCATCCCATGTCGACTGGTTTCTATGTGCTTTATGCCATCCTTTTCTTACTGAATCTCTCTCGAAGTACTTCAAATGCTATTCATCCTCAAACTATATATTACATTGTACTGTATATGAAAATTAATCTGATTTCCGATTTATTTTTTGTTCATATTCGAACTTGGGAATATTATTTGTAATAATTTAAAAATATTAAATAATGAATAAACTGTTTATCACCAGCAATAGGACTCTTGGAAGAATAAAACTTTGCCGATAATTACAATTTGTTTTTTCTTACGTGAAAGTTAAAATTTAAGAAAAATATTGTTTTCACGTAAATCTTAAGAAATAAGAACATTTGTTCCAATTTAACTAAGAAAATCAAAAAATGTGCTAACGAAGCAACGAAAAAGTGATACCTCACGAACAACTTTCATTTTTTTTAATTGGGATATCGTTCATGATATATATATTTTTTAACTATTTAATATTTTATTGTTTGTTGTTGGCTTAGCTAGGTATATGCCTGCATTTCATTGGCACTAACCAAATCATCTGTACCCTTTTAGCCAAATCATTATTGAAAAGCATTCAAGCTCGTATACATGAACCAAGAGTACTATGAAGTACTTGAGACATGAGTAAAAGTACATTTTAAGAAGAATAAATTTAATATTAAAGGTACATTATATATACATAATAAACAAATTTTGTTTGAACTAAAGTTATCTTTTTTAACTATCGGGAACTTTGATTGCAATTTGTAATAGTTGGCCTTAACATTATTATTTCATCTTTTGTTAATATTTGTATTTTACTTTCCTCTCTCTCTCTCTCTCACTGTACATGTGTATATATCTTATCAGAGCCGGAAATACTTTTATTGGGTGTTAAGAACAAGTATTTTTTAGGCTTAAACTCTAGAAAATGCAATAAAATTTCAGAATTCTCAAAGGAACAAAAGAATTTATATTGAAATTCAATATCTTAAATTTACAAATGGGTATTTTCGCCTTTGTTTATATGTATTTTTACATATCTCCTATGGCAATACTGTTCAAGTAAGTGGAGACACTTCTCTTTTATTTGTATTTATGTATTTAAGCCAAGAATAAGCCAGTAAAATCATTGGATTTATTCTTTTCCGATAAGTGAACGCCAAAGTTTTTAGCACCAAATAATAATTTTCCCAAAAACTCGAAAAATCAATTAAGATTGAAAACTCTTAAGTGTTTAAGTATTGATATTTCTTAAAAAAATATAAAAAACAATTTCAAGCAGATAATGATTTAATTCTTTCAATTCAATTCCACACAAATCAGGTTTTTTTAGAATGCATCTCATGTATCCAGCTGGTTTTTGTTTGTAAATGTATTTAATGAATATTTTTAGACACATATCGAGAAACATATACTATAGTTTAGCTGATTGTGTAAGCTGTATATTAATTCTGAGTTTGACCGCAAAAATATACTTATGCATGCATGTGTGTGTGCTCAGGCTTTGTGAACCTTCTTTTTGACTTTGCTGCATCATTGGATTATTGCTTACCATATTTATACGATAAGTTCATACATACACTCAGTTCTTGGTTGTACATAAAAAGTCTAAAATATTACAAGCATATTATGTTTGTATGTGTGCATGTTTGTTGTTTAACTAGAATACAAGTTTTCTTTCTTTAACCAACCAAACCCCTTTTTTACAACATTTTGTAGCACGAGATTTGCGAATTTCAACAAAGTTTATTTTTAAACTTTTGCTTACAACTCGTGTTGAAATGCGTGCTGACTTGCTGGCTTAAATGTCTGTCCCATGGGGTTCGTTGTGTCCATTTGTCTGTCTGCCGTGTGTCTCCCGCTTGTACATGTATCTTTTTTTTTGTTTTTTAATTTGTGGCCAGTTTGATATCAAATCTTGTTTAATGAAGTTTGGATGTAAGATCGTTTTGTAAAGAAGAAAAATATAATTTTCTGGTTGTGTATTAAGTTTTTCTTTATTGTCTTATCATTGAGTAGTTTTCAAATGCTTGTGGGTTGTTTGTCTTGAGGCTACTTTACGAGTGTTTTATTTTTAAACACTTTTCGTTTGCTTTTACATGGTTTTGTCCAGAGTTATTTTTAGTTTTTATGGCATTTAATTCAAAGAAAAGAAATGTTTATGTCTTGAAGATGCTGCAAGTTTGTAATCTTGGATTGTTGATTTTTTATTTCTTAACAATAAATTGACATGACTTAGAAGAGGATGCTATATATATATATATATACATACATATATATATATATATACATATATATATATATATATATATATATATATATATATATATATATATATATATATATATATATATATATATATATATATATATATATATATATATATATACGTTTTCTTGAGAGAGGAAGGGAGGGGAAGTTCCTTATCGGGCAGAGTTATTTTATTAATATGGATTTCTTACCAATTTTAAAACGTAGGATGTTACACTCAATATGCTGAGTGAGTTTTTCGCCATGTATGGACAGATTTTAGAAATTTTTTTAATGTAGAAAAGGGTATTCAGTGAAAGTGGTCCCACATCAACTAATATATGACAAGACAAAGATATCTCTCGTACAAACTAGAATTTAATGACCTTTTGTCTTGCTGGTCTTAATAGTGAGGTAGAGTACTCAAATTTGCTGTTAGCTGCTCTGCAGTCAATGTGCGGAGTTTTAGCAAAAGCTGACTCCGCAGGAGCAAGCGGAGTGGCAGCTCCAAAACAAATTATTAGCTAAATTTCTTACATCTAGCTAATTGTAATAATTAGTTCACATTAGCTGATTAATGTGCATCAGAAGTAATCGCGTTCTGATCAGTATACACATGAAAGGAGGATCTGTACCTACCACACCGACTATAACAATGATCGCTAAAAAGTTCATAATATAAATAGGTTCTAAATAATGAAATAACAATATATGCGTGACATACCCATATCTTTGACGCCGGTGCCACGATAATAGTATATGTTAAACACAAAAATTCGTAGTTCAACACATTTTGGCACCGTCTTTGTTTTAGTTATTTAAGTTTATATAGTCTCGGTTACATTTTTGTTAGATGGTGTTCATTTGAAGTGATTTTATCGATTTCTTTTTTAAATTACCATTTCGAATATTAGATCTACAATTGGAGATAAATTTTCTAAGAAATATCTAAGAAAATAGTCGCAAATTTTCCACTACTTTCCTATAATTTAGGTGCTCCAATTTAGTAAATGATCTAAAGGACTAAAAAGCTTTGAAGTAGTTAAAACTAACAAAGTTTGATCTGGCCGAAAGATTCGTATGAGTTTTCTATTTTTCATCAAAAATTATGTTTTTAATAATTCCGCTTCAACGTTTATACATGGAAAATAGAAAATAATCAGTTTTATAATGAGTTACGACGTATCAAAACAATTGTCATTTTAACACTGTCAAACTGTGTATTCCAAAAATAGTGGGCCAATGTTGAAATGAAACGTAGCCAGCAATGGCCATTTTTTCATTTATCCAGAGTTCAGTTCAGGTAACTAATGAATGCGTTGTGTATTGTGATATTAGTCTGCGTTTAGACTTGCCTTGGCTTTTGTTGAATCAATTCTTACTTTATTGACAACGGCGTAACACAAAGCGGAAATAATGCACGAAAGAATGTCTTATTCGTAATTATTTATACATATACACAATAATATAAACAATATTGTAGGTTAGGTTAGGTTAGGTTGATTGGAGGGGTGTGATAGCCCATGTCATACGACATACACTTAAGCCAGTGAAGGCGTGTTGTGCGCTCCCTTTTAATTATCAGACACAAACTGCCAGAGTTCTGCGGCTGGATTCGAACCTGGGACCTTCGCACTATGAGTCTAGTACACTACCTACTATTCGACGAAGGTCAACAATATTGTAAGTTCTGAGAAGAAAAGAAACATTATCATAGATAAAAGTTCGGTCTTAGTGCAGGAAGATATCAGGACATAAATTTTGGAATATGTTGATGTCTGTGAAAGTCTGAGCAAAATACGATTGCTTCTCTTGAACAGTTTCAAGTTGCAGGGCAGAAGATTATGGACCACCATGTTTTACTCATTTTGAAAACCTTTGCTTTCCAATTGTACATATATGAGTTGTCAATAGTGACTTAATAAAAACAAAAAGTATATTTGACAGATATTGTTGATAAACATAGTTGCAGCAAATTGTCTGTTATATTAACATGTTCTTGAAAATAACAAGCGATATAAGTAGTATCGTAATGGAAGACAGTGTGTGATTTGTTCGAATTGTCCGATGTTTTTCTGCACCTGGATTTTTTTTTTGTTCTACTTTGTTAAATAATTATATTTTTACGATTGATATTTTATAATTGAACAAGCAATAAAAGAATTTCCTTTGCAAATTTCGGTAAGATAATATTTATACATTTTTGTGAAACTCTTTATTTTTATGATTAACTGGTGATTTATAATATATAACTTTTAACATTGAAAACAATATATGATGCAGTAAAATTAACCAAAAAGGTTGAGCATTTAATTCAATAGCTTTATATAATTTATTTCATTAATGAATAATTTTTTTGTCTTGTTACTTTTTAATGTCAGTTTAAATAAACGTATGAATATTAGATTAAAAACAAAAACAGCAAGTCAAATG